>JARHVA010000269.1:1440000-2040000 GCA_037957365.1 Torreya grandis
ATCCTTAGATTGATTTTTAGTTCTTTACTTATAGCCAAATTCCCACCATATTTAAATATATATTGTAAATATTTAGGTTGACCATTTAGCTAGTTATTTACTTTCCAAGTTGATTTCTTGCTCTTTGCTCAATTGTATTTTGTATTGTAAAAACTTGCATTATCCACCATTAGTGCAACATTTTTTGCTATGTGCCTCAATTATATTGGATATCATTAATACAATTTATTATTTTTTCCATTATATTATTCATTTTTAAATTAATTTAAAAAATTATCTTGTTTCAATTCACAATCTATTATAGGCTTTTTAATTTTCCTTGTTTACTATACTAGGTTGATCTAGTCAACCCTGTACATTTTTCCAACCTCTATTCAATGTACTAAATCAACCCAAATAAACTTGTGCTATTTTCATACCCTATTCACTCTTTTTCCAACCTCTATTCACTGTACTGGATCAACCCAATCGACCCTGTACTATTTTTGTCATTTCTTGTTTCCTTATTTTCTCATCTCTCTTTCTTTCCCTTCATCATGGAATTTATGCATGATGAAACCATCAAGTTTCTATCAATAGACATGATGAATTTTACCAATCCTCATATGGTATCCCATAGATAGAGTAGGGATCCTCTCTTAGATGCTGGTAATGTTCACATTACCACTCACACAATGAACTATGGGACTCTTCCTAATACCTCTCTAAACATAATCTTATCTTCTCATTATAAGACCGACCCAAATTAGAGTATACCCATGAAATGTTCTTATTTATCTCTGAATGTTATCAAAATCAAGGGAAAAATCCCCCTACCATTTACAATCTTATGATTAATGATTAATTCAAAGAGCATCATTCACCTACTCCTACATTCTCAACTAGATTTTGGGGTACCACTTTCTTTGATTCTTAGCCTCTTCCTTTGAATATGACACCTTCTCACACCATTACCTCTTATTATCTAACTTATTCTACCTCCATGCCTAATATATCCACTAACATGGTAGGTTCTACATCTAGTGGGCCTCTCATAAGATCCACTATCCTTAATCTTTCGACTAGTGCTTCATTTTCTACCCAAGTAATCATGCTTCTAGTGCTTCCTCCTCTAAACCATTCACTAGTCCATCTTTTGCTACATAAGAAACATTTTCCACTAGTGCCTCACACTCTCATAGTTCATCTCAAGCCCCTATCAACACTAATAGTGGTACCCAAGCCACTAATACCAAAATGAATACCAACTCTAATGCTTCTAACAATGCCACTCAAACCCACCAACTATTTTTACAAACACTTAATCAAATGAATACCTTTCAAGCTCATAACACAAATAAAATGATGAGAATGCAAAAAAACCTCCTTCATCTTCAATCTCATCCTCAAACAATGGCTTGGGGCACACATAACCAAAATTTCCCCTTCTTTCTCTTTGATATTCTCAAGGAAATCTCATCCCTCAACCTCCTTTGATCAATAAAAGCATTAAGCATCTTTTGAATGATCCTCTTATTACTCAAATTGCTAACATTGATATAAGAGGTATCACACCTATAATTTATTATAATGGATCAATTGATCCTACCCTTCATCTTAAAAAAAATAGAAATATCTATAAGAATTGGGTAAAATTGAACACTTTTACCACTACTAAACTATTGGCAAAAACCCTCATGGGTGATGCCTTGGATTGGTATAATCAACTTGGAACTCATTATATTTCTATTTTGGAAGATTTAGTGAATTATTTAGTTCAATAATTCCAAATTAATGATCTTCCTAAAAACACTTTAGCCCACTTCATAAATTGTAAACAAATCAAAAATGAAACTATTCAGGCCTTTGTTAAAAGGTGGAAAAAATTGACAAATAAGTGTGAACATAACTTGGTCAATGATAATCTTTTCCATCTCTTTACTAATTCCCTCTTTCCTAAATTACAATATTGGGTCCACACTTTCTCTCCATGAACTTTGGAGGAGGTTATTGACCAAGCTAAACATCAAGATTTCCTTATGCATCAATTAGAGCCACCCCGACCTTGTATGGGTCCTCATCTCTTAAGAATAAAAATAATAATGTTACCAATGATGGTGTTACGTATTCTTATGATACCATTCATAATGTTCAATATACTATTCCCAAACAATCTTCGGAACAAACACCCCCTTCTCAAGAATATACCAATCCTCACTTATCATCACCTAACAACATTAATGTTCACAAACCTCTATCTTTAGCTAAATTTCTTAAGTGTATACCTAGGTCTCTTACAAGAGAACTTGACCCTATCCATCTTATGACATCATGGTATGATCTTGACAAGTTTTGTTGGTTTCATGCTAGTTGGGGTCACTCTCATGATACCTATAGACAAATTCATAATTTAACTATGGATTTTCTTCTTGGTCCTACTTTTGATCATGATTCTATCATCTAAAAGTGTTAAAAAGCCTATGAAATTGCCTTTAAGGATTATAAAACACATGATAAATATCAAGCCTTAAATCAAGATAATTCTCATTTAGCTATCTACAAAGATCCTCTTCCTAATCATCAACCTATTAAAGACAACTAAGACAAGCCCACCCCTCCCACAAACAATATAGAAAGTCTTGTGACCCCACTTTTAAAGAGAATGTGGTTAACATGACTAATACGAGAAGGGTGGTGGATTTCATTTATTCAAAACCTATCTACACTCCATCTCAAATGTATCATGTTATCCAAGATTATTCCCCAACTCATTTAAATTTGTTAGGGAAAGATGAACTTATAACTTTTGATGATCTTATTTTTGATTTTCCCTTGGATAACACCTCCCATTCTATTTCAACCACCATTCCTTCATCTTCTAACATTAATAATAATAATAATAATAACAACAACAACAACAATAATAATAATAATAATAATAATAATAATAATAATAATAATAATAATAATAATAATAATAATAATAAATATTTTACTAAAATTTCTTCTACCATTTCTCAAAATCAACCCAAACCAAATAATTCATCTTCATAACATAATTTACAACCTTATTATAAGACTTCTACTTCCTATCAATAAAAATTCTAATGTACTTCAGCTCCTCCTTTTGAGGACCTCATTAATCACTATCCTCAAAATTTCAATGCACTTATACTTGGTGATGGTTTTCTTCCTTTGCCTAAGATGGATTTTTTTCCCGCCAAATGGGCCAACAAGTCTTCTCTAGCTTCTTCCACTCCTAGTACATCCCCTTTTATAAGTGCTTCTCATAAGACCACTCATATTTCATAGAACAAATAATCATTCTTCTACCCATTGTCACAAGATGTGACAATATATTAAGACTTCATGTCCTTATTATCTATCCTCAAGTAGAGCCATGCCTTGCCCAATGGTTATAACTAAATATATACCTAAGTATGGTGAGGTATATTATCTATGGCACTAATGTGTCACTCATCACATTGACCATTACCACATCCTCCAACAACATCTCAAGTATCATATTCTATCTATTCATATAACTTCTTCAATTCCTCCCATAGGTCATTCTCATAAAAAGGTTCCTCCTTATTCTCCCATGGATCTAACTATTATGGTTCCATCATATCTTATGGTTCCATCATCTATTATGGTCCCTTCATCATCTTTTATGCCTCCACCTATGATTCCTTCACCTATGGATCTTCCCTCACCTATAGATTCTTCACCACCAATGATTCTTGTAACTCTCATAGAGATTTATCCTATGAATTAACTCAAGCATACCTTTCCTAATTTCCCTCTTTATCATGATGCATTGAGTATTCCTACTTTTTATATGGAGGAGATTAGAATATTAGAAGATAAGTATTTTCCCAATAATCATTTAAGATTGATGAGACATTATCAAGAGTTTGTACCTAGGTCCATAGAGATCTATCCAATGTTTTGGATAATGTGTGTGGGAAGATTTATAAGTATTTATGAGCACATGTATGGTTATTTTACATTTACACTTGGATTGGATGTATACTCTAATCTTATATTTTATCTATCTGTTATATCATTTGACACTATGTCAAATTCATATATTTATTATAGTGATTTTACCTTTTATACTATATCTTGCTTATATTGTCATTTATATTTGCATATGATTATATTTATTTGTCATTTATTTCTATTTATTTCTGAAATTTTTATAAAAAATCTCTTCTTGTGTCTTCATGATTGTTTATTCTCTTATCTATATTTTTCATAGATAATTTTCACTGTGACTTGGTTATACCAACTTTATTCCCTTTCGTCATGTTTTATATGACCATGTGATTAGTTATAAAACAATGTATCTCAATATTCTTTCCTTATATTGGTCCTCTTTGGATTTCCTTATTTCCCTTTATGATTTGGGCAACAATTTAGGTGATGGGTCCACCCCAATTGATGATGGAACTTCCAGGAGCCATAACTTTTACACCGTAGCTCCAATTGACTCACTGTTTAAACCGTTGGAAAGATAATAATGAGGGGAACATAATGAGATGGCATAGATATACACTTGATGAATTTTGACCCATAAAAACCCAATGGAAGTGCCCTAAATTTCAATTTTAGTAGTGCAGTCTAAAAATAGTAAGTTTTTAAAAATAGTAATTCCTCAAATTTTGTATTATTGTAAATCATGGAAGTTGAACCAATAAATCTCCCTCAATATTGGTGACCTTAAACATCCTCCTCCCACCTTAAAAACATGTATAAATTAATATTTAATCTGAAATGGAAAGGACACATCTCTTCTCAGAGATAAGCATATGTTTGTGTCTGCAAGTTTTATCAATAAGACATCTCTTCTCAGAGATAACTGTAGACACCGAAATCGTGTCTAACCCTTGGTCATCCTCCCCCTTGGTCTATTACTAACCCATTCCTAACCCACACACTTACTAATTTAAAATAATAACTTATTTTGAATTAATAACCCCCCTTTGACACATCACCCATAACACCTCACCTAGGACACCTCGCCTTGGACCATTTCCCACCCTATGACTCACCTTAAGACTAAGTGACTCACCCAAGACCTATTGTTACTCCTTTCCAACCACCTAACCAACTCTCATGCGTATTTAGCCTAACCTTTGACAATTCTCCAATGGATTATGCACTTGGTGGATGGAGAACAGGCTTGATAGCCCTTTTACTCATTCTCCACCTATCGACATCAGTCAAATGTCAGCCGACACCGGCGGGATCGCTGACGTCAGTTTAATTAAACTAAGTTCTAACTTCTCGCTTAGGGTAATCACTAATCTCTAATCACTAGTCAGCTAATCACGAATCTCGAATCCTCTCCCCGCAAAATAGAGTTCTCTTGCTCTTGCTTCCTAGCATTCTTGCTTCTCATTTTCTCATAGGTATCAGTGTTTTGATAGAATTTTATAGGCTTAGAGGACCAACACCAGTCATTCCATACAAGTTTGAAGATTTCATGACATCTCCATCACCAGCCACAATGAAAACATAGCTCTTACACTTCTGCCAAATCATGCCACATTTAAGTATTTGTACTATTTTTATTTTAGTGTCATTTCAAATATATTAGCATTCTATCTACTGTCCATTCCAAGCATCCTTGAAACAAAACCAACCTACTCTTCTCAGAGAGGCTGAAAGGCCTTCTCTAAATCCCTATCTCCCTGTCACCCTGTCCTCTCTCTGATCTCCTATTCAGACCATACTTTTTGCCTTACAGCTCTGCACAGACCACCAAAACAGGCTCTCTAACCTCCAAACAAGCTCTCTGACCTCCAAACAGACTCTTAGACCATTCTGCAGATTATAAACCAGACCTAAAACTTGTCCCAAGCCATTACCCTAACTGACCTTGACCATTACCCCTACCAACGTCGACAGACTAACTGACGTCGGTGACCTTCCTTGACTGACGCTGGCAGAACCACCGACGTTGGCAACTTGCAAAACAGATTACTACAAACAGGTATGTATTTGCTTTCATTTCTTTCATTCTATCTTTATCATTTCTATTCCTAACTATATTCTACTTTTTATCAGTGGACTGTCATCCTCTAAGAAGTCTTTGCACTTTTAGGACCAAGCTTTCGCTTGGCAGTCCACTTTCTAGCCATCTAACAACTTCTGGGTTTTAGTCTCTTTCTTCTACAGGTGTCATCCTCCACAACCAAAGAGGAGTTCCTTCCGTCGTCTAAATTTGGTGTGCAAGACTTCATCCGGGTACGTACAAGCCCTAGACCACTTATCTTAGTTTCTCATTTCCTTTTGAATGTGAAAGCGAAAACTTGTTTAGAAACATTCTGGCACGCCTGGTGGGACCCTAGGGTCTTCCTTGGGTTCTTTTCTTACTATTCATATAGGTGCATTAGGCCTCTTCTTGCACTCTTTTTCTTCTCTCTCTTCCAAAAGACATCATAAGCAAGGTTAAAAAGAACTCTTCTTTCTTTCCTACATCTTAGACTAGTCAACTCATACTCTTCAACCCTTTCTCAACTTGTTTTCATCCGAACTCACATTTTGTTTTGGGCTTAAAATCTTTTGCATTTCATTTCTGCTTTCTTGCATTTTTAGTCCACACATTTAGTAATTAAAAACCACATCATGAATTAATCATAGGCCACTTATGTTACACATCCAAAACACTTTCACAAATCAAACATCTTAACTCACCTGAGACAAGGCTCGACTGGGATTTCATCACCCAACGGATACCTTACCCGTCCCGACAATCCCACTTGGACTTCACTACCAAGGGGAAAGCCCACTCTATTCTCTGGTAGAGGATAAACTCTAGGGGACGTATATATTGGATAAGTGAGACCAGCTTATCACTGGGCTCGTGAAGTGAGGGGAGCTTACTCCTTAGCACCAGGCCACGTACCGAACCTAATACATACTCTTGATCACCGAAACTAACTTGAAACCAACCATAGACTACCTCTTCTAGGACCCGTTCTACAAGCCAACCTCCCAAACACACTTTAAGGCATAAGCCAACATGATTCTAAAAGTTGATTCTTAGGATTTAGCGCTTAGGATCTGCCTGTCTCCATCTATTTTTCTATTCCTATCTAGTTTTTTGAGCTAGTGAGGACATTTTTATTCTTTCCAAAAACTTTCAAATTCACTAAGTTTATGGAAAACATAGTAACCGACATCAGTTATATCACCGACATCGACAACCTTTCTTTGCCATCATCGGTTATCTGACTGACATCAGCCATCCTGTTCCATCGACATCAATTTTTCAGCCAACATCGGTCACTATCCACACTTTTCTTCTCAAAACAACAAGCTTAAAACCCAACTTTCTTACTGTCCAACACCCATTCTGAGTTTCTGGAACTAAAAAAACATAGTTTCTAAAACTTGACCCCTCTTGCCTTGAATGGTTTTGACACGCAGTCAAACCAGAACTCTTCTTGACCACGCGAGGCAACAACCACTCCTACCTTCGCCATCTATGCCTAGTCCTTTAATGGAGTATCATTCAGAGACTAAATGAACTCCTACCCGACCAACTCCCGATCAACCTTCAATTGTCCCTAAAGGGGAACCAAACTTTGAGAGACTCCTTGACCACAATGTCAAGGCTCTCCAACACTATCTCGCAAGAAACCAAACACGAGACCTTTCGGGTGAAGCGGCGATGACATCAACACCATCTGCTACCTAGCCTTTTATGACTCAGACTATTGCCTCAACCATTAATGTGACCATGGCCAATATGCAAAGTTTGGCCTCCCCATCTATTTTTAGACCGATCTCCATCGGGGTTTCATTACACCCTCAACCACACGCAATTCAACTAAGTTCTACATCATACCAAAACTTGATTATCTCGACTCCACACACACTTGTGCCTATAAATGCAGGAGTGTCTACCTCCCCTTTTTCCAATGCCGCCATGTAACTGCCTTTGGTGGTATCTAGCCTAGCCATGCCTTCTACCTTCACAACGCAACCACCCTTGGCCTCCAATTCTATCCCAACGACTAATTATCAATACGTTGCACCCCTAAAAGCACAACCGACTACGTCGTATGCCCCTTCTAGCACCTTTCAAGCACCCTACAACATAGGGTGTGCCCCATCTGCCAATCTGTCAGCCAATCTCATCAAGGTGCTGATGGACAAAATGTCTAGTCTTGAAGCTTCTATTTTTGGTTCAAGCAATACCCTTTCATATGACCAAATTTGCAATGGACCCATCCATCCCTCCATCCCAATCTGACCGTATCCCAATCAATGGGAGCTTCCTAAGTTTACTCACTTTCAGAGTAAGGAAGACCCTCAGGAGCATCTACGAGCATTCAGACATGCTTGTTATCTCATAGCCCATGATGATGCGTTATTGCTACGCACATTTCCCATGTCACTTTTTGGCCCCGCCCTTGATTGGTATGGCTCACTTACCAATCACTCCATATTTTCATTCATTCAGCTAGCCCAACTTTTCCTTGACCATTTTTCTATCAATATCACCAAAAAAGTCTCAATCACGAACCTCTACTCTATCAAACAGTTTGACAATGAATCAATAGCTGACTTCGTTGCCCATTGGAGAGCTTTGATTAACCAACTCTCCTTCCGTTACCTCAACCTGAGCTCATTGAGCTCTTCTCTCGAGCATGTGCCACGCACATCTCATCCACCTTGCAGGTTTAGACATTTTGCACTTTTGATGAAGCTTTCACCATGGCCCAAAAGCTCGAACTCTGTGCTATTGAAGAAAACAGGGTCAAATTGCATAATACCAATGCAAAAATTGATGACCCTTCTTATTTTAGGCCTTCTTCTTCCCACTCCAAGTCTAAAGGAGTGGCCAACACTGTGGTCGTTAGATCACCATCCTCGACAACAACTGACCAATCTCAACCTTCAACATCTCAAAGCATCACAAAACAATTCCAACAATGGTACATACAGCGTCAATACACTCTAATTAGAGAGTCATACGCTTCCGTGTTGGAAAAACTCATCAAGCAGGGGGTCCTCAATCTCCCTCCAATCTGACCACCTCAATTCGACCCTTCAAAAGCTCTCCCTACTTGGTATAGGAAGAATGACTTCTATCACTATCACCGTGTCCAAGGCCATGACATCAACAACTGCCGAACCTTCAAGAACATTGTCCAAGACATGCTAGACAAGGGGGATCTTGTTTTAGATAACCCAAATGCTCTGGTCAATCAAAACATGGACATCTTCAAACAACCATTCCCAAACCATCCTCCTAATCAAAACAATGCCTAGACTATGGCCGATAGCTCCCAAGAGCATGATATACGCACGATCAACACGGTCTCGCCTCTTGTCCTTGACCAACCTATCTCACAATCTCAAGAGGTTAGTCAACCCATTCATCCATCACAGGTGGACGAACCTTCTTCTCCTATTAGTTCTCCATCGACCTCTCTTATATTGGAGGACGATTCGACCATACCAATGTCATTAGCCCCACCTTCATCCTTCCTCCTACGAATAGAGGACCATACCCTTCCTACTCCTCAACCACAAGTCGAAGGCACAATCATCCCTACCCTCTACCCTCTTGAGGAGCCACACTCTCCTATTTCTTCTTCACCAAGAGAATAACTAGTCTCTTCACCCATTTTGACCGAAGAAGACCCAGTCACAGTTTCCTCTTGACTTTTGCCTGAGATTGCTACATGTCACTCACCTCCATCCACATCTGAACCCAAACCTGTATCTAACCTCACCTCATACAATGGTGGCCCTCAACCCAAACCAAAGAAGGCCACTACACCACACTGGAGGACTCCTCCCCCACCTTCATCATTACCTTCAATTTTGGGCCCGCATCTATCCAATTTAATAGGAGTGCTTCCTACTCCCATAATTCACAGGGGCAAGTCATCTCCATTATCCCCTCAACCCATCAGACATATATTTCCTCCAAAACATTTGATGCCTCTCATCACAAAAGTGCCATCTCCACGTGTGGCTACACCACCCATGAAAAAGATGGTATGACTAACGCCTCTTATGCCTCTCAAACCAAAGTCATCAACCCCCATTGCAACAAGATGCATAGACCCATTAGTAGGTTCTTATGCCTTGCTGTTACAATAATTGTTGCAGTCTTCTCGCATCAATCTCCCACCTCTTAAAGCATATCAATCTCTCAGACCAAAACTGCCCTGGTTCGATGACACTTAGATTTGTGCATATCATCACATGCTTGGGCACGACACTGAGCATTGTTGTGCCCTCAAGGTTGTCTTTCACCAATGCTTGGAGAAAGACACCCTTCTTCTTGACCATATTATCAACAAACCTTCAACACTGACCCACTCATCAACTCTCAGATCAAGACCATCTTGGTTCGACAACACTAAATTTTTCCACTATCATCACACTCTGGGACATGACACCGAGCGTTGTTGTGCTCTTAAAGTTGTCACTCATCAAAACCAAAAAAAGGATACCCTTCTCATCAAGGATCCTCTTGACCACCCCTTCAACAAATCATCAACACCGACCCATGCTTCTCAAACCTCATCACCTAAATCGGGGTCTCCACGCCAGACTATGGTCCCTTTGCCACCTTTAACCCCCTTATTTGACATCAACATAGTCAATCTGAACACCAAGCCTCAACTGACCTTGACCAATCTGTCAAACATTCTCCCTCACCGCTGGGGGAATTTAACGTTCATCCAAGCCTCGACCAACCTTTCAACCCAGTCTTGACCAAATATCAATCACTCTTTTAATCCTAAACCTCGACTAGGCCTCAACGAAGCCTTGACCATGCCTCGACCAAACATTCAACCTATCTTCGACCAAACATTCAACCCGACCTCAACTAAACATCAACCAACCTTTTCATCGAAACATTCAACCTGACCTCAACGAGACCATCGACCAAACCTCAACCAAACCTTGACCAAACATCAACCGATCTTTTAATCATGATATCGAACAATCATTGACCAAATATCAATTGAACAAGCCATTGACCAAACCTCGACCAAGTATCAACCAAATAATCCAACAACACATCAACTAACTTCATCTCCTTCATCAATCAGCACGTGACCAATTTGGAAAGAAGTAAACAAAGACAAGTTTGATCTAAATTGGCTCAGACCTTTCATCATCATGCACAAACATGGACCAGGGACTTATCAAAACCTGAGCCCTTTAATGCCTTGCATCTACGAACATTCTACTGTTAGTCGAGTACTCGCTCACTTGACATTTAACTCGAGCTCATCCCTTAAGCAATCCCTAGTCCTCTTAATCCTTATTCCTTTCAACCCTATTCCCCTAAACAAATCTTATGTAACCCTTTTATAAAGTATGAATGCTTTGTCCTAATAAAAGGGAGCCCTTGAACTTCTATAGTCTTGTCCATGACTCAAAATTTTGTCAAAAACAAAATAAATTGATGTCAAAATATCCAAGGTCACAAAATCAAAAAGTAGACTGCTCCCTCGAAGGACAACTGTACTATCATTATTGTAGCTAATAAATTGCTCCCTCGAAGGACAACTATCCAAATAACTCATATATATAAAGCAAAAATATAGAACACTCCCTCGAAGGATGGCTATGACTAAATCTTGCTACAAATAACACTTTCTTAGAAGCTTCTCACATCGATCAGCTTCACAAATGACCACCAAGCATGATGACATCTTTATGTAGACTTCTCGCATTAATCAGTCTGCACCAAAAAAAAAAAAAAGGGTCATGGATTTGGCTTGTAGTCGTCTCAGGGTCTCCTATAAAAAGGGGCAAAAGTTATCCCTACTTAAAAAGGAGTTACCCTATCCTCTTATATCATATCACCTGCTCAAGGGACTTTGAGCTCACTTAAATGTCAAAGTGATTCGATTACCTCTCTAACACAACCCATGGTCAACGACGTGATGCATGAATGGGGCTTTTGTTTCTAAAACCCCCTACCTATGCTATCATTCTGGTTCACATCAATGAAAGAGCAATTTGCCTTTTAATTTTTTTTCACACTTTGGTCACATTCAACCAAATCATTTTCTCAAACCAAACCAACCCAAACATTTTCAGACCACCAACATGACATAGTCCATTTCACATAGTTTTTATGGACACCAATACACATGGAAACTATCAACCAGACATAATTTATGTTAAGCATAAACCATTACTTGCTGAAGCATAAATAGACTCAATTCATTTTTAGCATACATCCATCACAAATATGGAAAATCGCTAGGGATGAAAGACCCCTCAACCAATGTTACAGAATACACCATCACACAATATGGAAAAGGCTATAACATCATCTTATCCTCATCATTTCAACACATGACCAAAAGCAATCATCGACCACTTTGATCCCTTTGCTCAGAACTACATTGGTCTAAGGCCCTTCCAACATGGGCTATGTAGGTAGCACTCAGATGACATGACGTCTTCTAGGGTTAGCTCATCCACCATCATTTGTTCTTCTACCTGATGGATAAACCATATCCTCTTTTTGAACATGACTTGACCTCGTCTAACTAATCCATGACTTTGACCCTCTTCCTCCCTTTTAGGGAGAACTACATTGGCCTGAGGCCCTTCACACAAGGGCTATGTAGGCAGTACTCAGATCACACGATGTCTTTTGGGGTTAGCTCGGCCACATTCTTTCATTCATCCATTCATTTGACCAACTACCTATCTCAACCCACCTCGACCAACGACCTTGGAGATCACGACTATCTCCTCAGACTCCAACCACTTCCAAGACAATGTTGCCTTGGTTGTTTTTGCATGTATGCTACCTCACGAATGGTTAGTAAAATTGTCTGCAACCCATATTTTGACCCTCACAAGTATAGGATTGTGAGCAAGTTGATCCCCACTACTTGTGACATTTTCGTGTTTCCAAGAGCACTTCCTAAGCCTGAGATACTTGGAACATGATGACCATTGGAGCTATAACTTAGATTGAATAACCCGATCAGCTATGACTAAATGCTGGGGCCCGATTATTTCAATTTTGGCACTCCTTGACCTTGACCTGTGACAATTTGACCTGACCATCTCGTGAAGTGGTATGCGCGCAATCTCAACTTTTGCAGCGTTCTTACTCAACCTTCACCATATCTCATCCACTCTCTATCAAATCAGCACCCGATTCCAAGTTCCCTTCCCTCGACTCCAAATTTGAGGGGGAATACCTCATCCATAATTAGGGAAACCAACCCTCCTATTTTTGTCTTGCAGTTCACTTGAACAACCAATAGGATGAAATCAACCTCATCCCATACCTGGGGCAACCAACTCCTATTTTTGTCTTGTAGTTCATCAAAAACAACCAAAAAGACAAAAAGGGGAAAATGTAGACACCAAAATTGTGTCTACTCCTTGGTCGTCCTCCCCCCTTGGTCCCTTTCTAACTTCTAACCATTCCTAACCCACCTATGTCTTATTAATTTAAAATAATTATCTATTTTGAATTAATAATTCCCTCTCTCTGTCCTTGACACCTCACCCCTCCTAGGATAGCCTTCCTTGGATGCCCTCCACTACCCCTTGCCAAGTCTTAAATGATTTAAGACCCCATTTCCCACGCCTATTAAGCTACCTTCAACCATTTCTTCCTCGGACCTGTTGACCCGGCAGTTGGGAAAATAGATGAAAGGCTATTTTTAGCCTTTTTACCTGCCTTCCAGCTGCCGACGTTGGTCAACAGTCGACTGACATCGGCGGTATTTCTGGCATCAGTTGCCTTCAAAACTGCATTCCACCTCCAGAGTGTGGATCCATTTTCTAATCTTTCGATCTGACCCTTCAACCTTTCAATCTGATCTTTCATTCTTCCAGTCAGCCGACCTTCCAATCTTCAGACCTCTCTCTCTCTCTCAGGGACACAACAAGCTACAATAACAATAGGTACTCTGCATCAGTCATTCCACCTTTCTAGAAGTTTTCTACACCAACAACATCAGCAATAAGGACAAGCATCAACAACATTCCTTCTTTAGCAAGCCACAAGTAAGTATTTCCTCTGTGTTTTTATCATGTTTTCTAGTTATTGCTTCTAAGTGCTATGAACTAGACTTAGCCATCATCAACCAAACTATCAACCAGACCACAGACCTGACCTACCCTCCCCAGAGAGGTTGAAAGGCCTCCTCTACCCTCTATCCCTTTTTGACATTCTGTTCATTGTCCCACACCCCTGTAATAGACTCTCAAACCCTGCACAGACTCCCAGACCCCTTCTCAGACCCATCCACGTACCATAAACCCATCCAAAACCTATCCCAGACCATTGTCCTGACCGACATCGACCACTACCTCTACTGACATTGGCTGACTAACCGACGTCGACAGACTTGACAACCGACGTCAGTAGACTAACCAACGTCAGCGACTGTGACCAGACCGATAGTAGCATCCAGGTAAGCATTTTTACTTCTATTTCTATTTTAGTCTTTAATCATTTCAATCTTTTATCATTCTACTTTTTATCAGACATTCTTTTAACAATCAGTGGGCTGTCATCCCCCAAGAAGTCTTTGCACTTCTAGGACCAAGCTTTCACTTGGCAGTCCACTTTTTAGCTATCTAACAATTTTTGTGTTTGAGTCTCTTTCTTCTACAGGTGTCATCCTCCACAACCAAAGAGGAGTTCCTTCTATCGTCTAGATAACGGTGTGTAGACCTCATCTGGGTAACATCTGACCTTAGAACACTTATCTTAGTTTCTCATTTCCTTTTGAATGTGAAAGTGAAAACTTGTTTAGAAATAATAACATTATCAAAATTGTCTTGTTCTACTTTTTTTTGAATTATCTTTCAACCAAAGCTTTCAAGTTTTAGATCAGTGGTATCAGAGTGGTTTTTATTTAGAGTGTATGATCCCAAGGATGAGGTCAGATTATAGGAAGCTTGGGTGGAAAATAGAACCAATAGATTATCCACCTATTCACTCTAAATAACTTCGAATGGTAGACAACACCGAGACATCCGATCCTTTTAAATAAATGGTGAATGAAGCCCTCCAAAAGCAACAAGTGTAGATGTTACAAAAATTTGCTCAAATTATCCAACAAATCTTGATGGGAATTTTTATCTCCTCATCTGCAACCTCACATCCTTTCAACGCTCAAACAACCTTCAAGGTTCAGGTGAATTTTGATATCCCTACATTTGAAGGAAAAATCAATGCTGATGTAGTAGAAAATAGGTTGGATCAATTGTCATCTTATTTTTCTATAAACAAATTCATCGATAAAGAGAAGATCACTTTTGCTCTTTTGAAAGCATCATTGCCTATCAAAAATTGGTGGGAAGTGTACAAAAAGAGATTTAGTGTAGATGATATTGGCCTTGAGATGGAACCTACTTGGGATGATTTCATAGAAGCTATAAAGGAAGAATACTACCCCATTGGAGCATATGATGATCAGTATATAGAGTGGAAACAACTTCACTAAGGTAAGGAATAGTCTATTCAAGATTACACTGACATTTTTCATTCTCTATCTATGAGATTAGGCATCCAATAAAGTGAGAAACATAAGGTTCTAAAATATCGTGGCGGACTAAAATGGTACATATGGGGAGAAATTAAACTCTTCAATTTGGAAACCCTTAGTGAGGTGTACAAGTTCATAGTGAATATTGAATAAAAGCATGGAAGAATGAATATAAAGAGTCAGCTTTCAAAATGGAAAAGTGATAAAGAAGGTCAAACACAAGGCCAAAATTGGAAGCAATAGGAAGGAAATACTGAGAAGTGGTGTGATTATCACAAATCTGGAACTCACTCCAAAAAGAATGTCGAGCCATCAAGTCCCTACTTTCTGAGTCACAATCCTCAACATCCACTACTCTACCTCATATAGACCCAGTTGAAGAGGTTGAAGAAGAGATTATAGATGCTGAGCCTGAAGCCTTTATTGCTTCATCAAAGACCCAAGAGGAGAGGCTAGATGACAAGGAAAGGTTATTTCACTCTAAATTATGGGTGAAGGTAAGCCTATGCATTTCATTCTTGATAGTGGAAGTCAAAAGAATTTAATCTTTGCTAATGTTGTGAAAATCCTAAATCTATCCATGAAGCCTCACCCAAAGCCATACAGTCTTAGATGGTTGAGTCCAGGGAGAAACCTCTGTGTCACCCACCAATGTCTTCTCTCATATGTAATAAAACCTTTCCAAGATGAGGTCCTACGTGATGTGGTCAATCTAGATGTTTGTGATATACTCTTTAGTCAACCATTCATGTATGATTGATATGGCATCTATGAATCAAGAACTTGAAGGATCACTCTCACTCTTGGAACATGGCGCTATAGGGTACCAGAGGTACCACCTTCTACATCTATCTCTCTGATTAGTGCTTAGAAATTTGTTCTCATAGTGGTCAAGCCACAAGAATCTAAAAGGGCCAATATTGCAGCCCTTCATACACAAAAATCACAATAATAAAAGAAAATAGATACCAAGCTGAAGAATTTCATGGCCTTCCATCCACAAACTGATGGTTAGATAGAAATGGTGTACAATTGAGCCCTGCACAGTTCCATAAAACACAGTCCATTTTAAGTATGCATAGAGAATCAAATTAAAATAAAATTGCCACACTTGATGACAAATCTTGTTGCAATGGGGACCATTGCTTCTCAAGGAGGGATGAATGATCTAGACAATAATTTACTCAACAATTCGGGTGATGGGTCCACCCGAATTGATGACAAAACTTTTGGGAGCCATAACTTTTGCACCATATCTCCTATTGACTCATTGTTTAAACTATTGGAAAGATAATAATGAGGGGAACATCATGAGATGGCATGGAGATTTTCTTAATGAAGTTTGACCCCCTAAAAATCAATGGAAGTTCCCTAAATTTTAATTTTAATAGTGTAAATCATGGAAGTCACCAATTGATCTCCCTCAATATTGATGACCTTCCACATCCTCCTCCCACTTTCAAAACATGTATAAATTAATATGTAACCTAAAATGGAAAGGACACATCTCTTCTCAGAGATAAGCATATGTTTGGGTCTACAAGTTTTATCAATAAGACATCTCTTCTCAGAGATAACATTATCTGAATTGTCTTGTTCTATTTTTTTTGAATTATCTTTCAACCAAAGCTTTTAATGTTTTGGATCACTTTATTTCCTTTCTACAAACTATGCATATATAGGGTTGAGAATTTATATCACATGTTGGTTCTTTGTTAAGCTTAAGTGTCCTAGTCCATCTTTGTCTTTGGTTACTTAGCTTTTTTTAGCCTTAACCTAAAGCTCATTTCATGTGTATCATTACAACTCTTATGATTGGTCATTCCAAATCTGTATGGAGGAAGAATATTCAGAACCATAAAAATTTAAAATCCAAATTAGTTTAAACAAAAAGAAAATGATATAAAAGGCAAAAATATTCTTAAAAGTCAAATCACACTAAAAATGTGATTCAAATCACATCTCTTTCTTTTAGTCGAAGCTCAAACTCCACAATTGTTCTCATGATAGAGTTGAGGTCCTTTGGGGTGTAGTAGGCTAGTATATTAGAAGAGGCGAATAAAAAAATATTTTAGTGCTACCTAATTTCTCATGCAAGTACCTAATCTTCATAGTAGATTGATGACTCTGTAAGGGGTCCTAAAGAATGGGGAACACAATGTGGGAAGGTAGGTCCATTTTACTTTTCCTTGTACCAATCTAACTTCATGAATTGATCTTAATAGCACACTTATTTGCCTACAAAGCTTTGTGTCTATAGTGAACAAGTTTCCTTTGTATATTGATGGTCACTAGTCACTTAGTGTCTTCTCATGTCCTTAGTATACCTCTTGCCTCTTAAGGTCTTCTCATAAGATGCTCAAGTCTTGATTTTTACATTACCTTTTTTTAATTCCCTATATAACTATTGATTTTTATACTAATCACTCCCCTTGGGATCTCATTTATGAGTTGCTTTGTATGACCATGGATAGGACCCGATGTTATTTACAAATTACCATCATAACACCTTCCTATCACCCAATCCTTTGTTACTAGATTGTCCTTATTATTCCTTCCCAGTGGTGTCCCCTTTTTTGAGTTGTAGTATAAGACCATGGATAGGACTTGGCTTTCCTCACAAAGTTTTCCAATAATACAAGTCACAAACAAAAATTACATATGTCAAATATGAGATAAGATGTGATCGAATATGAAGTTACACATCATTGACATGTTTTTCAGCTTGATTTAGTATGGTTTTTGCTTACATCATTTTTATTTTTATTTTATATTATTATTTTATGAGTGCATGTAATAATCCAACCATTTATTTAAATTTTCATACTTCTTATCTTGAATTAGTGCAACAAATTCTAGACCAAACCTTTTACCAATTTTTTTCTCTCTTATACTTCTCAACATGATATAGTATGATTGATTGAATTAATTGATTTTTTATACCATTTCTTATCTTTTACATACCTTACATTTTATTAAATTATCTTCATATTTCCCAATGTGATTTAGTGTGATTTTATTTGTTTTAATTTGGTACAAATTTTTTTTGCTTGGTTTAAAAACAATTTTTTTTTTTACCATTTTGTTTTATCATTCTTTTGGTTCTTTATACTTAATAATTTATTTTTATTACACATTTCCCAACTTGAAATAGTGTGTAGTATATTTTTGATTGATTATATTTTACCAAGTCTTTTTTCTTGTTTCTTTTTAACCATGCATGTGTTCTACATAATGCTAGAAAATAAATCATATCTCATATATTTCCTATAACATATACAACAAATAGCTAAATACATGTGCTAGAAACAAATATATCCAAACCATCCAAAACCAATACCATGATAAAAATAACATAAAATGATAATGATCCATCATATATATCTCATGAGTTTGGATACAAGTATAACCATATACAATACTCCAGCTCTATGGTAGGCCCCCCTCCCATCTATCTAGTGGCCTAGCCATGCTACTTATCGATGCCTCAATTTGACCCCTTTACATAGAACACTATAATAAGGATTTATAAGATATAAATCCATCCACCTATCCATCTATATGTGCTACCTATGCCTATACCTATGCCAACTAGGCTAAGGTTTCCATGTGTGTCGCTCTCTCCTACTCCTACACTTGTGTCATATGGGTCAGGTTTTTTATCAAGGAATTTGACAAAGAGAGGAGGTTAGATCAAATGTTAGTAAATAAAACATTAAATAAACACACTAACATACTAATATTTCTAACCCTATATCTTAGGGGGAGCTTAATGAACAAACAATAATTGAAAACCTAACTAAAATACAAAGAATAAAAATCTTTATGTTCCTTGAGAGATCCAAATGATTTATTTATTTGGCTTGCTCGGTTTATGAATAACAAGTCTTTATCAATGACATATGTCTAACATCATCTCCTCTATGCAACATTTTTGAATGTTTGGCTTGATTGATATGGCTTGGCTCAATTTTGACATTATAACACTAGGTTTTTAGCTTCATGAATCTATTCCTACATTATACCTCTACTTTGATTGAGATCCATAAATGAATATCTCTAAGATTGATTTTATAGACTTTAAAATCCCTTGAAATGGGTTAAATTTAACCATGGTTGTGTTTATTAACTTTGGTTGAGTTTGGCATATTCTTAGTATATTCTTTTAGATATTTTCCAAAAGTGACAACTCACAAAGGTAATGAGTGTGTTCTAGAATGTTTTAAGATGCTCTTGAATTTACTTTTTAGTAATTGATTTATTAGCTCATGGATGAACTCAAATAGGATTTGAAATTGATTTAACTTGATAATTGATTTTGATTAAGGTGTGCAAGTTAATTATTTCTTTTTAGGCATTTAGTCATTTGTTTGATTTTGATTAATTTAATGTGTGTATTTTCCTTGTTTAATTTATTTAATAGGACAAATTGATTAAATTAAAGGTTATAAAGCCAAATTTTATACTAATAGAAATTCTTAAGTTAAATGTTTGATGATTGGTAAGAATTAGTATAATAGTTTGATGTAAAGCCATTGGTGGCCAACTTTACATGTCTACAAGGTTAACTATATGTGCTTGTGTAATCTACATCAATATATATATATTTTAAGCTCTCTCCTCTATTAGGGACTACCATGATTTTATCTCTCCTACACCCATTTCTACTAGTGGCTACATCCTCTCTCTCTGTACTCATATCTACCTTGCTGCCTCTCTAGCTAATCTGAACTAGCTCACCTAAGATATGGCATATGATACACTAGGGTACTCCAATTAATTAGGGTCATATGTAATCAACACCTCATCTAGGACATTATGGAGTTTTCCCCTCACAAGGGACCCCCATCTCTCTTCTTCATCCTCTGCTACACCTATAAAATCATACTAGATAGATATTAGATCACTATTATATCTCAAAATATATATCTCCAATCCATTTTAAAAATAATAAGAACTTAAGTAATAATTTACCCATCTTTATATCATTCAAAATTCAAACTGAAAAATGACTTCTCTTTCTCCCTATTTAAAAATACTTTTCAGTAATTCAAAAATTTCTATTATTTTTCGGTAGATTCCTTATTTTGCTTATATCTTTATTTATATTCATCCATTTTTTGAACTATAAAATGAATTGGAATCATGATGATATAGAGAATATTTTCCACTATCATATACCTATATTAATTTTTGTTTTGTTTTTTGTCTATGTTTTGCACTAACTTTTATAGGTTCACCTAGTGTTATTCATATTTGATGCCTTCACTTTCTCTTGTAGTCTACTTATTATCTACTACACTAAGGTAAGTAAAGGTATGTTTTTTAAAATTATATCCTTTCTTTTATCTTATTTTATACTTACCACACTTTACTTATAATTAACATTGTGTGTTATCATGTTCTATTCCTAAAGCACCATCCTGAGTTTCACTTATGTGACACATGATGAGATTTGAGTGGGGCATATTTATACACAATATTTTAAAAATTTTATCACTTACTAACACTTTATATCTTGAAATAATCCATTGATTATCAATATATATAAGTGCATGCATTAAGGGGTGCATCAAAAAAGGGGTGGCTAGACCATTAGTTCTTCATAATATTTTTGTCCCGTTTGCCACTTTCCATCTACACACTTGCATCCTAAAAAAATATACCCTAAAATTATTATTCTTAGTTATACCCATTAAAAATATTTGTCACATCATTGTCCTCCTATTCCTTACCTCATCCCCCTTTTGATAGTTGGTTGTACTAGGTTGACTGGGTCGACTTTGTACAATTTTTAGCCTCTGATTACTGTACAAGGTCGACTAGGTTGACCCTATATAATTTTGGGGTATTTTTCACTTTGGAGATTATTATCCCTTTCATTGACATAGCTTGGGACCTAGTAAATTATCTCCCAAAAACATATAGGGTGACTGGGTCGACCCCATACAGATGACATATTCAAAAGGATTTAGGGTAAGATCTACCTATATATAAAAGTTCATTTCCAACCATTTGAAGATAGAGAATCAAATAAGAATAAGTGAAAATGAACATCTACTTATTAATGATTATAATTGAGGAATAAAGCTTAAGGTTCCATAATTTATTTGGAGATGTGGATCTTATCTTGTGGAAAATTCTTTTAGATGCATAGATAGGTTATGTAGCCTAGAGCTAATTTGTCATTGTTATCCTTACATACCATAACAATTTCTTATGAAGCACCTTGTCTAAGGGAGAGATTGAGGCTCGATGGGTTCATCTTCAAAGGTAAATATTCCTAAATTTATTTCTCCTTTATAAGAGCATATAGATAATGAAATTATGCTTCTCTTCCATGCATTAAGATTCTGTATACATTGATGTGCATATATGTATTCTATAAATGTTCAGTTTAGTTTGTTTTGTTTCTAACCCTCACTTTATGCCAAAAGATTTGGTTAGAACTAGATTAGATTTACTTTCTTATTATTAGAATAAGTTAAATATCAAAACCTAGAATCCCCTTAGGGTTATTGTGTGATTGTGTTAGTCTGGAGGATTTGGAACCCTCATTAGCATTATGTATCATGATAATTGATCCCCTAATTGGGTCTAGTAGATCCACATCTTGGTTATGTTCCCGCTTAACAAATGTATTCCCAATTATAAGTGTAGGTATGCTCTATCTTCTCAAAACTAGGATTGATTTATATACATGATGCATTTTTGATTACATACACATAGTAAATACCTCATATATCCAATGACTTAAAAATATAATGGTACCCAACATTATCTATCCTTGTGATAGATTACTATAAAATTCATGCATCAATTTCACCCAAATAATAAATCCCAAGTCATATAGCATGGCATGCTCCAACATGGAATGAAAAAATGTAATAATATACAATGGAACCTTCACATACAACTTGTGACAAATCACATGAACTATCAAACGTCTAATAATTGACTTATAGATATACAGAACATTTGAAACATACACATCATATATTTCTACTTTCAAGCCCACATGTATATACCTATTTTATCTAGTCGCCCATAAGGTTAAGTCTCATCTCTCAACATCTGTCTCTTGTATATCACACACCATAGGCATGCCTACAATAAGAAGTCCCAATAATGCATGGACATCTTCTAGGATGATACCCACCTTAATGGTGTCCCACCCACCACCCATATAAAAGTGGTAGTTAGTCAAACCCATGTTCTTAAGAACATGGTGACCAAATCAACACAATATAATTTTAAATATATCCATAATCCCACTAAACTCCAAGGTTGTTAGCTGTATTTGATCTATTTTAGGTAACCTATCTAGTAGATATGGTAGCCACACTATATATACTAATATCCATAGCCTATGTTGCCTCTAAAAAATATCAAACAACAAATCAAAATGTGAAATCTCCATCCAAATGATACTCAAATATGCTAAATTTTGTTTTAAAAAAAGTAATTAAAATACTTAACTACTTTATCACCCTTTTTTGTTTTTTATTTAGCATTTCTAACTAGGTCAACCATGTATCTAACTACATCATCCCCTTCCATTACATCTTACTAAGTCAATCATGTATCCTACTACATTGATTGCTCTTCATTTTTTATAAGTTGACCAGGTATAAGAACATTAACCACTTACCTTAACTATGTTGGCCAAATGGTACATAATTGACCACTTTGATATGTTATCAATTAAATTTAAAACTAAATAAGACATATTAATTTATAACATAATTGGTCCTAGGGTATGTAGTTGACCACCTTATCCTTTTAATGCATTCAACCTCTTGTACACCATCAACTATGCTTACATCTAACTAGGTCAACCAACTACTCAAAATTATTATATTCAACTAAGTCAGCTAGAATAACCCCATTCAAAATTAGAAATGATTTTTAACTAGCTTATATTTAATGTCCTCGACCTAGTTTTCCAATTTTTTATTCCTACCCCTTTTAGTGGTAATTTATACTCTTTTGCTAATTTTTTTTTGATAAATTCTAATACATAGGTTTTCCCTAGCATCTAATTATCTTAAACTCATTAATTTTAATCTCAAGATACTAAAAAAATAGCATTAAATACACTTTATACTTGGACCACACTGGCAACGGTCGTGATCCATACTCCAACCCATCCTCCAATGCACGCAACTCCTTAAGATTGAATCATTGTCCCTCTCATTAGATTGAGATACACAGAGATCTAATATTCAAATACAAATATGAAAAAAATGAGTAATTTTTTTTCCTTTTATGGTAAAATTAGAAAAATTCTAAAGCTTTAATTATTTACTAATAAATTATGTATTTTATTCATAACTTTATTTCTATAATCACTCTTGACAAACCAAAAGAATTTTTGGAATGCTATCAATATAAATATGTTTTCAATGTTAACCACATAGTTTTTAAAAAAATATCAAATTTTATCTTATTTTTTAGGTTCATCTCTTATTCTAGAAACTAAACACTACTTTCATCTACTTCTCATGCAACTCTTATTTTAAAAAAACAAGGTAAGTCAAGGTACACATTTAATAATTTACTTTCATTTATTTTTTACTTTATAGTATAATTTTTATCCTAGTTTTATGCCTTGCTATGTTATATCTCGAAGCACCATCCCATGTTACACTCACGTGACATGTGTGTTAGGAAAATAGAATGTAGAGAAATATTAATGAGATAAAGACATAAATAAAATGAAGGAAACACAACACATTAGAGATAAATATTTAACATGGTTCACCCAATATGGGCTATGTCCACATAAAAATAGCCAATTCTTCTCTTATCCAGTCCAACAAATGAAGGGAAAAACTTGCAATACATCCACTATAATATCCTCTTCACTCACACACAGTGTGCCAATATCCTAAGATGGTAGAAGGATGGGATCCTAAGATATAAGGTAAGAGAGAATGGGGTGGTATGGGTCTATTTTTAGGTGGTTTGGGTGATTCCAGCTTCATGTTAGGTTTAGTCAAGGTTTTCTTTGGTGGAATAGATGGGGTTAAATCTAGTTTCAAATATGGGTGAGCTAGGCTAGGAGTAGGAAGTATTCATAGGTTCTTGATGGGTTTGGTTAAAGAGACATAGGGTGATTTTATAATTTTGGATGATGATGATTTAGATAGTTCTTCCATGGTTTTGGAGGTAGAGGCATTTAAGGATGGGGTTGAGGTAATGATAGCTTTGATGGTGGATGCAAGTGAGGTTAAGGATTCATGTAACATTCAAGGAATAATTTAGTTGCTTCATTAGTTATTCCAAATCTTTTAACCTTACAAAACATGTTTATTAAACCTTTTGATATTGAAAAATTCTAATCTTGAAGAATTTATTAGAGTGTTTTTTATGATATATAATATAGATTTTCACCAACATAATTTCTACCATTAGATCTGTGACCTCCACATCCCCTATTAAGAATAGGGCATCCTAATAAGATCAAGATCCACAATCCAATAATGTGATGATTTTTGAGTGGGGAATATATATACACACAATATTTTAAATTTTTTTCATTTATTAAAACTTTATCTCTTTTAGGTACCTATTGAGTTTCAATCTCTTTAAGTGCACATACCGTAAAGGGTGCATTGAGAAAGGGGTGGGTAGACCATTAGTGCTTAACAATATTGTTAGCTACGTCTATCATAACTAAACCCATTACAAATACTACTTATCCAACTCCCCAAGTAAACAAACCCCATTTATCCAACTCCATAAGCAACTCTCTTCTCAAACATCCCATAACTAAGCAAAAACCCATTTTTACTAAAATATCAGCCATGGTTGAACTAGTTGTGAAAGTTATGACACATTATGGAACTAAGTCAACTATTTTGACCTAGTTGAATGCTTAACTATAAATATTTCAAAATTGGGTCATGCCAGGAAGAAATTAGCTAAAATTATAGAAGGATTAAGACCTATCCATTATTATAAATATAAACTTTACTTTAATCCAATAGAGAAGAGCATTCATATTTGCATCATTACATCTTGTAATTTTACTACATAAACATTTGAAGGAGCTATTTATTAGGGTTTTCCTTGGAGGAAAGATAGATTGTATTGTGGGAAGTCTAGGATGAAAATTAAAAATATTTTATCATAGAACTGATTTCAACAAATGTGATCCTTACGAATCCAAAATAATAGCTTGCAAAACACCACTGGCTAAGGGGGAGATTGAGAATTGACAAGTTTTCTCAAAGATAAGTATCTCTAAATTTTGTTATTTCATTTGATAGATAGATATTTAATAAAGCAATAGGTTTTGAATTTATAACTAATTGATTATATTACCTCTAAACATGAATTTAGTGTTACTATAGGGTTTTTTAGGCTTGCCATCTTCCACCTTAAGTGATCCAGGCCTCCATTTTCCTACCATGATTCCTTGTTTATTTTGTTTGTTTTAAAACCATCTCTATTTTTGTTATAAGCTTTGATAACACTATACTAGATTTCATTTTATGCATTAGAAGACCTAGCTAGGGTTATTATAGAATATTATTTACCTAGAGTATTTGGAACCCTCTCCTTTAGTGTTGTGTGATAAGTGTTCCCTTAGTTAGGTTTAGTGGATCCAATTTGGTCATGCCCTTGATATACAAAATATTACAATAGATGTTAGTTGATTATCTTCTATGATCTTTGATTTACTAAGTAGGATAAGTTGTAGATCTATCTTAATATGCATACATTTTCCATTCTTAGATTTTTTGGTGCTAAGTATTTTTATAAAGACTTCTTATGTAGGTGATTTCCTAGAGTCTCAATCTTATAATCCTAGTTGGATATCCTAGGTCCTTTTTATAGATAGGTAAGCATAAATTTTATTGTAAATCACTTTGGATTGGCTTGGCCCATTTTGTACATCTTTTCAAGTTTCATGGGTGCTAGATCCCTAGGAGGCTTGATTGAGTAAGAAATAGTGAAATATAACTCTGTATACCCAAGTGGTAGAAAGCCATGGAAGGAGCTAAAGGATTCAAAAAGGGTACAATTTAGATCCCTAATCTAATGACAAAGTGTCACATGTAATTTATGTACTTAAGTTTCCAAATCATATTGCCGAGGATATTAGATCTCCAAGAGGCTCAAACAAGTAAAAAAGAGACATGTACTTTTGTACACTAATGTGGCATAAATATATGAAAGGAACTGAAAGAGTAATAAAAATGTAAGGTAAAATTAAAAATCCAATCATATATAAACACATGTACTTTGTGCACTTAATAACTAACTCATATAATTAGATCTATAAAAATAAAAATCTCCCTATTTCACCTAGTTATCATAGTATTTAGTGATCCTACCACTCTCCAAGTGACACATAGATGACCCTAGGGAAGTTCATAATTCCACAAAGGGTAAACTAGGAATGTTTGTATGATGTTCATCACATTTATTAACTTAACTAGGTTAAATCATGATATAAAAGTTGGAGTAGTCCCATCACCACCAACCAATCTAAATGGGTTTTTTTTTGAAATTTTAAATTAATGCCAAATCAAGAAATGACTAATTTTTGCTTGCACCATAAAATTAAAGTTTATTTCACATAACATGAACCCACAAAAGACATTAATATGGAAAATATTGAAGATCCTTATATATTTGCATTGAGATATGATTTACCATTATCAATTTTATGTTTCTCAATCATTCAAATCCCCTTGCCTTGAGTTCACTCCAAAGCACATAGAATCCCCTTTGATAAATTCTACACCTAGAAGTTTACACAACATAATAATGGATGCCTTTAATTTTAATCCTAAACATAACCAAAGTTTTAAAACACCACATTATTATAGGGCATCTCTCAATTCAAGAATTATAATGATAATTTCAAAATAATGGAATACATATAGAGACTGAACACTAATGATGAAGCTAATGAAGATGATATTCATTATGTGAATGACATTTTCACCATCAACACCTTGATATTGTATAAATACATGGATAAACCATAAGTATTCTCATGTGCATACCTCTTTGGAAACCTATTTTTCTATTCCAAGTGTAGTATGGATGTTGTGTACTCACTAAACAACAAATTCAAAATTGTACATATATCTGGTCTTGCATTCAAATAATATTACAACCTCCCAAAATACACAATTACTTACAAAAAATAAGTCATAGATGCTTGGGAATAGATTCATACCATATATGAAGTCCTAAAGTATTGGGTTGAGGACATAAAAAAGTGTGTCAACAAATAAGATATTGATGCATACATGATCAAAATATTTTTAGAAGGGGAACACACTAGTATGATATTATTAAATTGATTGTATGGTGTAAGTGACCTAGTGCACATCAATAAGTTATGGTTTTACCTCTTTATCATCATCATCATGAAGGGAGAGGAAGTCCTATATTTGGGGATAACCATCACATTCAATATCACTCATAAAGTGAATAGATCTTACATCAGAGGTAATTTATACATGATATCCTACATAGTGGATGTTTTTTATGCTGCCCTAAAATTCAAGCACATGATGTTACTTATATGGATACTAATGGGGTATATTGTTCATGTAGTTTTTTATAAACTATAAATTCACCACTTATAGAATCACATTAGGGATGTTTGTGACCACTTCTAACCCATTGTGTATCATACCATAACTAAGAAGCTGATGCCAAGGCTCTCATAGGAGATACATGATTCACTCTAGCCCATTGGAAATTAATGGTAATATATAGATAATACCATAATTATGATGGAGGGTATTATATGGTCTCCTCTCTTATTGCCATTTATAGTCCAAACTACTTTATAGAACAATAAATAGCCTACAAATTTGATAATAACATCTTGGGTTTTTATACTAGTAGAAGATAAAATACATGCCCAATGTTCCTTGTGGTCATTGGTCACTAAAAATACATTAATGTGTAGGCACTATAGGATATGTCCCAACATAGAGGCTCATATAACCTAGAATAGGTTGAGTATAGATATTGGGATCTTTAGGATATGGTGTAGGCTCATGTACCATGAATCACCATGAGGGTTACTCAAAAGATGTAATTGATATTAACCTAGTGAATGATGTATATTTAATATAAAATTAGAGGCCACTTCCTACTAGAAGGCCTAGGATCAAGCTCAACATGCACTTAAAGAAAGACCAACTCCTCTATATAATATCCATAAAGGCTCATTGTGAAAGGCCCAAACACTAAAAAGATACTTGCCTAGTAAATAATACAAGTAGCCCAAGCTACCTCCAATTATCCACTAGCATAAACATTAATTACACCTATATTAGTTCATTAGGTAAGCCAACCCCAAGCTACCTATGCCCTTTAATTTAAAATTAAATTAGAGTATAGATAAATTAAGGACTGGCCTTTATCTTCCCCTAAGTTTTTTTCCCTAACTTTTTGAGTTTCCCAAATACCCTTTGCAACTCCCCTAAGTTTATCCATTTCAAAATAAATCACCCATGTCATGCTTCCTTTTACTCCAATGGTGACAAGTGTCTAGTCAAATTCCTTTCTTATGGATTTAACTATGTTTGATATGCCTGGTTCCCTAATTTACCATATCCATATTGAAACCTATTTATGACCTTATCTAACCCTAATTTCATGATATAGACCATCAACAATTATGAACCCATCCCCATAGGTTAGCCTAGTTCCTAATATAACCCATATCCCAATTTTTTGTGTATTCTCAATGGTCACTTATGTAGTCATAATTACCCTACAAACATCAATGCAATACCTGATCATAAATAGTGGGTTTACCAAGTGTTATAGTTACTCCAGTGGCTTGCATGATTAATAGTGCTTCTACTCTAGCTACACCTAGCACATCATTAAGCCCAACAATAGTCACATAACTCTCATAGGCTACATATAAAATAAATTTAATTATTTCAACATCACCACATGAAGATATATTAATAGAGGTTCCTAATGTAATATAACATGCTAAATATGAGTATAGCTAAGTATTATTCAAGTGTGCATGATTAGTGAAAATAATTCATATCAAACAAGGAAAGCAGAAGCATAACCAAGATTATCATGCATTATATAGGAATTAAGATTAACCAGTACTTTATTAAGGTTTACAGAGTATTTAGAGTAACTTAGATAGAATTAAGATAAAACATTAAACATGATGGCACATACAAGGAAAAAACAAATAGAAAATATAATATGTAACCATTACCAAATATTCTATATTGATCTCAACAAAAGGGTCTTCTTCTACTTCATATAAGCATACAAATATATAGTCATTTATAGTTTTTGACTATTCACATTCTTCTCATACTTTGGTGCCAAAAGAGGAGACTTTTCACATTATATCCTTTTACAAGTCATGGAGGATAGGATATAATATGTATATCTAATGACTAAATATATAATACATGAATATTTAAATAATATCCTATACAACTTGACCATCCATTTTTTTCTCCCAAAACTTTCTTAGACTTAGAATGTTGTCTCATCCTGACACAACATCATAGGATCATCTAAATGTGCTCATAGGGTAGAAGCTAAAGACATGGGTAGACTAGTAAGATTCATAGTAATCACTTAAAGCATCATTTCTAGTTTTCACCTCTTGTACATTACTTAGATACCTTTTCAAGTTTTAAACTAAGTAGCATAGCAACCTACCATCCTTTTAGGTTTTCAATAGGATGATATAACCAAGTGGCTACCCTTTATAGGTTTTTAACCATCTATATCCATATTTGTCTTACTAATCATTCCCATATAAAAAATGGTTTAAATTTTTCATATAAAAATTATGCATTATGCAATACTTAACTTGAAAGAGGTGGAATTTTTATGGAATAGGACTAGCTATCAAGAGCCTTATCCTTAAACTATGAAGCCTTCCACTATGTGATGACTTATTGAAGTTTGAATGGTAGCTTGTAGAATAGTACATTGAGTATTTAGGAAACCTCACTATAGAATATAGATAGGTCACTCTTGTAAGTATTCCAATTGATCATCACCTCTTAGACTATGCATAGCAGGTTGCACATCAATGTATGATATCTGATGAGTTGTTTTAAGTCCAAATTATCAGTGATGCTCATGACTAACTTAATATTATCAACCCTTATCTATATTTATTCACTTAATTAATCCAAATTATTTACATGGAATTCAACCTAGAGACCTACAAACAAACTACACTAAAACTCACTCTACTAGTTGATGAGTCAATCATGCACATTGTTCCTAACATTGAATGATTCCTAGAGAGCTTGGTCATTCTCATCTACTAATGTGGTTTGACTATCCATGGTTGTGTTGGTGGTTTCATCAATAGTGAAATATATGGTATAACTAGTGAGAGAGTTGTCAAGGTGCTACTTCCAGTCTATTAGAATTTATGTGATGTGATGTGCTTAGATGGATACAATATCTAGCATGCTCTATTACTCTTCTAGTAAGGTGATCAATATAACTACCTTAGTCTTTATGCTCTAGCCTAATGTACTAACCATGAAAATTTATTAGGCTAAGCAACAATCCTTTGTAAGATCAGTGACTAATGTCATGATCCTACGTTGGTCAAATATCACTTATTCCCTGATTGTTTGAGTGACCAACTCCAAATAAGTGTCCTCAATCATTTTCTCTACTTTTTGAATGTGAGCCTTTAGCTCCATGTTCTCCACCTTTGAATGATCCTATTCATGATCTAGGGAGGTGGCCTTCTATATGATTGACTCTTTGAAATTTATGAAACCCTTTATTATTTCTTCAAGGGGATCTTGGAGAAATTTAATGAAGCCTCCTTCTTGATTGAGAGTGTGACCAACATGCGTCTAGATGCTGAAAGATCTAGGCATGACATAGTGGTAAGTGGGAGTGAAAAGGTGGTATGCTAAGCACCCATTATAAGAACATCCCATAAATAGACACCTCTTAGTTGTAACTCAAGATGTTATGAAGCTATTTATGTGGTAGTGGGTGTTTGCTACTAGGTAGGCTAATATTGTTGGACATGAGATTGTGTTAGTGCTTGTCATTGTTATATTATGGCCTCTACCTCTAGCTTGAGTTATTAAAAAATTTATTTAGTCATATTACATTTTTTTTTCATCCACCTCTTATTTCTTCTTTAGCTCCATAATTCATAACTTACATCTTTTCGTATTCCTCCTAGGCCTTTAAAATCTTAGCCCACTTTTCTGAATCCACTTTCTTCTTCTCCTCTTCCTCTTCTTTCTTCTTCTTTTCTTCATCTTCTTTATTCTTCTCTTCTTCTCTTCTACTAGGGACATAGCCTTGGTTTTCTATTGTGAAACTTGGGCCTACATTTATGCTTGTTCTTATAACTATTATTGATGTAGGGCTTCATCAATTTCCTTCTTTTTCCTAACAACCTCCATGTCTTATTGTATTTGGGTTATTATGTCCTATTTTATATTTTCTTCTTTTCCCTTCTCCTTCTTATCTCACTCCTTTTGCACTTTCTTGACTACATAACCACTTATTTTTCCTTCTTGGACACATTTATGGCCTTCTAAATGTTAGCTTCTACATCCTTGGCCTTTTTTGTAGCCTCAACTTCTTTGGCTTACTACATGGCTTACTATTACTGCACTTATTTTTTCTATCTTTTCTTTTCCTCCTTTCTCACTCACTATTCTACTATGTGAGTTGCTTCTTCCTTAATAACCTATTTCTCTTCTTCTAAAAAATTCTCTAATGTAAACTCTTTAACCTCTTGAGTGTGGGGTAATGAAGGTGAATAACTGGGTCACACCTTTGAGATGGAAACCTATGCCTTCCTCTTCCCAAGTGTGACCAGTCTATGTTTTGGTGGTGGTATAGTAGATGTAGGGGTAGGTTGTGCTTCATACATCCTAAATGGGTTACTAAATGTGTGTTCTTATAATGTTGGGGAGACCCTAGCCATATAAATTATTTAAGGCCTATGCATAAGTATTTTTGGTGGATTTTTTGGTAGAGGTACAAATAGGTCCTTGGCTATGAATGTCAGTACAAGTTGTGGCTAAAAGAAATCCATTATGCACTAGAGATATTCTACTTCTCTAAATGTGTCAATAATACTGGAAAGGGGGCAAGATGGGAGGTCCACCCATAGTTATAGGGTAACCTAATTTTGAACTTAAACCATGTGCATAACCTTCCAAAATAAAAATTCTTTTTCCTCCTTCTTATCATATAAGTTCCCAGCTATGTCTGCCATTATGACCTAGTAGACTTCCTATTTATTTGTGCCCATTTGTAGGAGGTTGTATGAGCTCATGATCTATAACACCTTTGGATCATCCATCCAAGTTGTAATGCTTCATTTATTTCACCTTAAGGGAGGGGAATCTGATTGTTTTTCTTCTTTGCACTTGCCCTTCTAGTGTTATGGGTTGGTTGCTTCTTCTAGTTGTTACATTGTAGGGATGGCTGTGCTAGGTGGTATTTCTTGAAGGGGAGTTATATGCCTAGTTGGGAATTCTTTTTGTCTAGCTACTTTAGCTTACATCATGAATATTATCATAAATAAGGGTAGTGGTTGAAAGGGTGATTTTAATAGTTCATGGATGGTGATGAAGACATCCCTTGGTAGCAAAGTAACAGATGCATGCTAACCCAAATAGTGCATGACATTGGGTAGCATGTCGGGATGTATTGCAATGAGGTCTAGACACTCTTCCCACTAGGATTTGAATTTTCCCTCATGTGTGAGGGATCCACACTCTTATGTTCAGATGAGATTTTGGAACTATTGTACTAGCCAATAATCTATATTTGTGTGCACTTCTCCGCTCTCATGACTTCCATTATGTGAAATAGAGTAATAATATTAGGAATTGGTGTTGAAATGTTTACCTTAAAAAGGTGTTTCATTTCTCAATTTTGGTGAGTAAATCCTAGATGAAGTAATTTATCTAGTTAAATTATTCATTTTTATGGATCATCCGGTGAGTAATGTCCATGACTCCTTTCAATATTTGCTTGGTAGACTTGGTCATCTACTAAAATCATATATTAATATACTCTATAAGGATGTGCACTAGCTCATATAAGATTCCATAAATGGGAATCCCTTTATTTCCCCACACATACAAATATTGGACTCCTTATAGCATGGGGGCATTTTTATCTTATATGGAGGTAAAGGATATCCATACATTGGTATGCCTAAATCTTAGGCAATGGCTTATGTATTGATGATAAAAATCATATCCAATCCAAAATATATGTTACCATAATTGTAGTGACCTAAAAATACTTGGATTATCTTTCCCAAGTCACCAAAGGTAGATAATCACAATAGATACTCAACATCTATATTCTGAAACTAGTGAGGAGCTACGAGAGTAAGTGATTATTGTAGCCTCAATAGGATCTGGCTGAAATAATTTTTTCTCTACTTGTTATAGGTATTTAAATGGTTATTGATCATTTTACTTGGTTTGACCTAATCACCATTTCAATACCCATTACCTCATTTTGAGCATTGATGAGATCCCTAATTAACTATGAGGTATCCATAGTTGCATTCAATGATGGAATTTGAGTACTATCTACTCTTTATGAAATACAAAGAATTTGTCTGCTTGATAATTTTATCTTTAAAAAATATGCACAAGGATGAAATATCAAATTGGTTTTTAAACTTAGGATTTATAGATTTGGTGCCTCTTGGATTCTATATCTAGGTCATACTTATTTAGTCCACTTGTCTTGAATGCAATGGTAGATGTGGCAAATTTGTATTTGATTTTGCCATTAAGGTAATTAGTCATTGTCTTATGTGTGTAGTTACACTATTATGCTCTTTGGTGTCTATATGAGGGGTACGAGTAGATAATGTTGATGAGCCACTAAGTTATTAAAGATTACATCATCGACCTTTGGATCATGCATTTAATTCTAGAAGATGACCATTATCTAATGTATATCTTACTGATGGGACATTTCCTATACCTTTCTTGGACTTAAGATCATTTGTTCTCTCCTCTTTGAATTTTTTGAAGGTACATGTTGATCCTTCTATGCATGACTAACATATGTGATGCTTGGTATTTTGATTGACAAATGTTATTGAAGAGATCATATATAAATAAACACAAATAAAAAGGAAATACACATAACACATGAAAAAATGGGGAAATACTAATATACGTGGTTCTACTCAACACTGACTCACATTGTAGAATTAGATCAATTGACTATTGGTGATAAGGCTTAAGCCTAAAACCATTTACCCACCCTGGTAACATGATGTGAACTAGGAATTTGACTCAAGAGAGGATGGTTAGTATCGTGTTAGCTTTAAAATGAAAACAAAATGAAAGAAACACACTAACTAACATAACATCTCTAGGCCTAGATACTAGGGATATCTTAGTTAATAAAAATAAATAAAACACAACTAAAATACAAAATAAACCTTCTTTTACCTTCCTTGGATGCTCCAAAATGCTTGTTGTAGTGGCTTGCTCAGCTTGTGCTCATGAAGTCTTCATCAAAGGAGGCTTGGTTATCTCCTCTTCTCCTTGGCACCTTGTAACTTTGGCTTGGATTGGATTGGAATAAATTTGGCATGGTAACACTAATTGAAATGGATCTTGAAATTATTTGTGCATTATAACTTTGCACCAAAATAGCTTAGAAATGATGTTCATGGCCTCTCTATTTATAAATTTTAGAAAATGGCTAGAATCAACCTGAACCATCCATCTTAAGATTAAGATGTGTGGCTAAGGATTAATCCAATTATGAAATTAAAATTGATAAATAGGCTCATCAATATTTAGGATAAAAGAGTAATTAAGAGGCATGGAGGGCATTGATGAGGCATGGGAGGCATGAATCCCGTTATTTGTGGCATTTATGGCCTAGGGATATCTTCCCAAGAAATAAGGTCACTTGATGATGCAAATATTCAATATTTATTTCCAAAAATAAGTATTCAACAAGTTTCCATGTAATTCTTAATTAGGATCTAATTTGGTTTAATTAGCTCTTAATGATGATTAAGCACTTTGTGCATAAATTACTCAAATTGATCAAAATGCTTTATTATTGGTCTAAAATTTAACTAGATTAGAATAGAAAATTAATGTCAGGTACATTGGAACAATTATTCCATTTAGGATGTTACCAATATAAATTAACAAAGGCACATGTCTCATATAATAAATTTAATATAAAATAATAATTCAGAGCACCTAAGTGCAAAATTGGCATTTTAACTTGAAATGACCTGATCAAAGCTAGTTGGCCCATAAATTGCATTGCCCCATTTAATGATACTCTAGCAAAAAATAGCACTTGAATATTTTGATTCAAAGCTTTAAATATGATTTAGTGTTTTTAAGCCAAATTGTGCATTTTGGTAGAAATTAGTCAAAAGCTTGGTTGGAGGTTATTGGTGGCTAGATTTAGGTGTCTACAATTTACCCATATTTGGGAAAGCATTACAAGATATAAGCATAATATCATCTTCTTAAAGAATGAAAAGGTCCTGTATGCCTACAACTGCAATGATGATAAACTAACTATATGATGCCCCCTCAAGGGAATAGTTAGCACAAGTAGGTCGGTAAATGGTCCCTCAAAAAAAAAAAGTGAAATGAGGGGACCAAAGAAAGGAAAGATGATGGAGTGAAAACATAATGATATTGAAAAAGTAGTCAAAATAATTTGAGAATTCAAGTGGGATGGTGTACAATGGTTTGCCCAAAGGTAGTTATAAGTATTGTACCCTGATAGTGGCAATGTGGTATGATAACATAATGATTTGCCCAAAGGTGATTTTAATCATTAAGAAGATGGATCTACCTTAGTTATGACAAAAAAATAAGATGACAACATGCCCTTGTATGGACCAAAAAATCAAAGTGGTGACAACACAATGATTTGCCCAAAAGTGGTAATAATCATTGAGAAATGTAGGTGGGATGGTGTAAAATGATTTGCCCAAAGGTAGTTATAAGTGTTGGAACCCAATTATGGTAAACATGATTGATTGGATAATGATGAGTGTAACTGAATCATAAAGGGTAATGATGTTTTGGAATAACCTACTAGTAGGGAGATGCTTATCCGAACTAATAAAGGTTAAATTTTTTTCATGGTTAATTACTCTATTTGGGATATGATTGGGAGTGAATCAAGATGTTGATGCTACCATTGATAAATAGACTTCTTAAAGTTGAGGTTTGTTGTATCATGTGTTGGTAGACATCATCGTATAAAATTATGAGGACTTGCTTGAAATATACATAAGGATTGACTCCCAAAATCCAATACTCAATAGAAAATAATGCACCAATGATAGAAACCATAATGACAATGTAAACATATGAAAATGGATGGATTCAAGTATAAGTGTGGGTAAAAAATCACCCAATGAACACATATAGATTGAATCAAGTTAACAGTGTTGAAAGCAAACAAACAGGTAGACAAACAAATAAAATAAGCAAAAACAAACAAACAAACAATGCAATAGAAACCATATGAACATTACCCCTAAAAAGTAGGTGACAACTTAATAAATAAAAAAATAGGGGAATAAAATAAAAGGAAGGGGGTGGCTGAGCCATCTCCATATGCACTAGGCAAGTGGACGTTGCCTACATAGTTACATGGATGTAATATCCAATAAAAGAACTTTAGGCCAAATGTAGTTATCCTAAAAAATGTGAATAATGTGATAACTGATGAGAATAAACACAATGGATGTGATAGAATAATAGGAATGGTCTTAAAAAATGGAAAGTGCATGAGAGAAAAGGCCAAAAAAGATGGGAAAACTTAGTGATAAGTGGTTTTCTTGTAACTTAGTAAGGGTTCCCAAAATCTTTAAGGCAAAGAAATGATCAATGTTTTTGGTTTTTTCTAATGATTTTACAAATGTTTTTTGAATTTTTGAAGTATCTCAACATGATCAAGAATGATGAGATACTAAATGGTTCAAGCTCACAAAATGGTGAGAGTGTTCAAACTTAGGTTTCTCATAAAATGGTGAGAGCGTGGAAACTTAGGGTGCTCAAAAAATGGTGAGAGCATTCAAACTTAGGTTACTTGCAAAATGATGAGAGAATTAAAACTTAGGCTTCTCATAAAATGGTGATAGTGTGGTAGAAAGGGTGACTGAGCTGACCTCAACAAGTATTGAGCACTACCTAAAGGCCAAAAAGGATGGGAAAACTAAGTGACAAGTGGTTTTCTTGTAACTTAGTAAGGGTTCTCAAAATACTTAAGGCAAATAAATGATCAATGTTTTTGGTTTTTTCTAACGATTTTAATTTTTTTTTTGAATTTTTGAAGTATCTCAACTTGATCAAGAATGATGAGACACTAAATGTTTCAAGCCCACAAAATAGTGAGAGTGTTCAAACTTAGGTTTCTCATAAAATGGTGAGAGCATGGAAACTTAGGGTGCTCACAAAATGGTGAGAGCATTCAAACTTAGGTTACTTGAAAAATGATGAGAACATTGAAACTTAGGTTTCTCACAAAATGGTGATAGTGTGGTAGAAAGGGTGACTGAGCTGACCTCAACAAGTATCGAGCACTACCTACATAGTCCCAAAATAGGACCTTAATCCACTATAATTTCACCCTACAATGAAGGAATTCAACTAGTGTAGCAGTCAATTCAAATAAAAATAGGCATAGGTGGTAAAAAGGCATAATATGGCATAAGAAGTGGCAAGTTGGTATGTCAAGGCTCAATAAACAAATGTTGTCCCTAATTTTCCCATAGGTGGTTATAACTAGGACACAATGACATTTATTAATGGTGATAATTTTCCCAAAGGTGGTTATAATTAGTAGCAAGAAAGGTGATAATAAAGGAATAAAAAATGAAGGATGAAACTGTCAAAATTTATATCATACTTTTCCAAATTATGATATCTATTTGAAGTACCTAAAATAACTAATAAAACTAATCAACTTTCTTGATGTTAAAAAGGTTAAACAAATGGAAAAAACCAAGGTCAAATGGGCTAGGCTTTAAAACACATTTGGTCGATAGAAAAAGATGGTAAATTAGATGGAATGAGATAAAAGGAATGATAAGAATGATATTTGTACAAAGAAGAATAGTGATAAAATGGCACCACTGAAATGGTCCTTACAGATAATACATGTTAGTGCTCAAACATAGTACCACTTGAGGTGAATAATATTCATTAGCTTAAAAAGTTCATCTCCATCTAGTGTGGCAAGCTTGTATGCTCCTGATCTATAATCTACATTAATGATGAAAGGTCCTATACAATTTGGTTTGAATTTACCTTTATGCTTCTCAACTATGATATTCTTTTAGTTTTATTTAACAACAAGATCACCAAGTTCAAATATTTTATACTTGACCCACCAATTATAGTGGCCTTTGAGTCAATTTTGATATGCCTAAATATTATTGAGTGTAGTTATGTGTTTTTCATCAAGTAGGTATAGATCTTACAGGATATCTACTCAATAGTCATGATCATCTAGGACATGCTTAAAAGAAATGCATAGTGCAGGTAAATCAACCTCAATGGGAAGGATGGCTTCTATACCATAAACAAGTGAATACAAAGTGGATCTTATGGGGGTATGGTGATTGGTATGATATGCCCAAAGGGAAGGGAATATATGTAGGTTAAAATCATGCTCAACATCATTGACAATCTTTTTGAGAATATTAAAAATGGTTTTATTTGATGCTTCAGCCTGGCCATTATCTTGAGGGTAATATGCTATATAAAAATGTTGTGTGATGTTATATTAATTATATAACTAGTATACATACTTGTTATTGAATGATCCTCCATTATCATATATAATGTCAGAGGGGATACCATAGTGGCAAATGAGATGGTTGAAGATGAATTTGGAAATTTGATTTCTAGTCACGTAAGCAAGCGGTATAGCTTCAACCCACTTAGTGAAATACTTAGTGGTGGTAAGGATATGTTTATGGCTATTAGATGAAGTGGGGTTGATTTTTATAATGGGGTTGAGCCCCTATTTTGTAAATGGTCATGGTGTCAACATCAGTTTTAGAGTTTATGATGGGGCATGAATCAGATTAGCATGCCATTGACATTTTCACACTTCTTTACATATGTAGTTGCATCCACATCCATCATGGGCCAATAATAACTAGTATACAAGAGTTTTTTGGATAGGAATTATCCACTATAATGAGCTCCATATACCCATTCATGAACTTCTCTTAATGCTAGGATAGACTCTACTAAAGTTAAATAATGAAGCAGAGTTCCATCAAAACTATGGCAGTAAAGGGTAGATCTAAGTAGAGTATAATAAGTGGAGTGATGGATAAAGGATTTGGTTTGTTTTTGAGATAGGTTAGGTAGTAGAACTTATTCATGAAGGTAATTGTAAAGGTCTAACTACCAAATAGAATTAGGACCAATAATATCACAAATCATTGTAATGGTTAAAGGTTCATGGGTTGGTGTGAATAATTTCTCAATAAAAATTTGATATTCTCTAGATTTGTCTATTTTTTGAATCAAAGAGCTGATAGTAGCCATGAAATATTTAGTTTTATTACTAGCACATGGTAAATGTTCAAATTAAATGTCAAATTTTTTTTGCTTGAGAGTGTTGACCATAGCTTTATATGGACTAGCTTATCATCTTTAGTTTGGAAATGGTCTGTGACCTGATTAATGATTAACTAAGAATTATCGTAAAATTGGAGATGAGATATGTTCTAGTGTACTATGTATCAAAGTTTTATGACAAGTGCTTCATACTTGACCACATTGGTTGTACAAGAAAAATTGATTGTAAATGATTTAGGGATTATATCTCCCTATGGTATAATAAATAAGAGGCCCACCCCTGATCTATGTGTAGTAAATAAAATATCAAAATACAACTTATAGTGCTACCCTTTAAGAGGTGTGTCAATGATGGTAATTATAGATTCATCAAGAAAATGAAATGTGAGTGGCTTTGTGTCTGTAAGGGGTGCTTCAACAAGTTGATCTACAAGGACCTATCCTTTGATTACCTTCTGATTAACATACTCTATGTCAAACTCACTAAGAAACATGATCCATTTGGACATTCTACCTTGTAAAGCTATTTTAGATAGTAGATACGTGAGCGGATCTACTTTTGAAATGACCATGGTCTTATTGTTCAACATGTAATGGCATAGTTTCTGAGATGTAAAGACCATGGCTAGACAAGATTTTTTAATAGGTGGATAGGTGTGTTCATATGTGACCAAGGTATTGCTTAAGTAGTATACTACATGCTCTTTTTCCATTATTATCATGTTGAGATAAAATCACCCCCAAGGCATTGTCATTAGCTGATAGATACAACAAGAATGGCTTTCTTGGCATAAGAGGTAATAAAATAGGTGGATTAACTAGATACTCCTTGAGTTGTTGAAAAGCTATTTGGAAGTGGTCGTCTTGGTGAAATGTGACTCCCTTCTTTAGAAAATGTGTAAATAGATGACACTTGTCTACTAATTGAGAGATGAAGCATTAGATTGACTAGATATTGCCTTAAAAATTATGGATTTGCTTCAAATTAGTTGGTGGTGGCATCTCAGTGATAGCATGGAATTTGGTCGGATTGACTTCAATACCCCTATGAGACATAATGAATCCAAGAAAATTTCTTGAGGTTACTCCAAACACAAATTTATTTGGATTGAGTCTAACTTTATACTCCCACAATCTTTCAAATATATTACATAGTATTACTTAATGGTTGACCCTAGTCTTAGATTTTCCTAATATGTCATCGACATAGTCCTCAAAAATATCATGCATCATATCATGGAATATGATAGTCATGGCCCTTTGATATGTAGCTCCAGTATTCTTAATACCAAATGGAATTTATTGATAATAAAATGTTCCCCATGGAGTGGTGAATATTGTTTTATGTTGGTCTTCTATTGGTATTATGATCTAGTTGTATCTTAAAAAGCCATCCATGAGTTATAGCATTTCATAACCTACTGTAGAGTTGATGATCATGTCAATATTAGGTAATGGAAAGTCATATTTAGGACAAACTTTGTTTATGTATTATAAATCAATATAGATTTAGATTCCTTTAGAATTTTTGCTAACATGTACAACATTATATATCTATTTTGAGTAGTCAATGGATCAGATACATCTTACTTCTAAGAGTTTTCCAACTCTTTCTTTACCAAGACAACAATGAGAGGATACATCTTACACAAATTTTGTTTCATCATTTTGGCATCAAGATTGACCACAAGGTGGTGTAGAACCAAGGTAGGGTCGAAACATGGCATGTCAGAATAAGCCCATGCAAAGATATCTACAAATTCTCTCAATAGAGCTATAAAGACTTCACATTCATCCTTAGTGAGGGACATGCCTAATTTTATACATTTTAGGTCTGATGAAGTCCCAATGTTTACCTATATTGTATCTTTGACTAAAAGGGTTGAACCCTTTTCTATAATAATAGGCAAAGACTTGAACTATTGAACTATATTAGGGTCTTATGTTAGGACTTGATCTTTAGCATCTCCTAAGCATGATGAATTTGAGTCCCCCAATGGGAGATCTAGCCATGTGATAAAAATAGTCACAAATTCTTTAAGATAAAATCAAATACTTTTTGTTGTACCAAAATAAACGTGTATCCATAGGAAAGTTCATCATTGGTGGTCTCTTGGTCTAAACCCTAATGGTGCCTAAAATAGGTTTTCACCACTAGACTAGCCTTTATCTTTGCTTTTTCCTTGGTCAAAAAGTGTCTTGAAGAGGTTTTCGCTTTGGGACTTTAATGTTTTATTTATTTATTTTTGGCTAAGGGTGTTCACTCATTCTCAAAAATAGGCTTCATGATCTAATATAATTGAGAATCCTGATTTATGATTTCCCAATGGAATGTTGTCTCTAAAGCCTAAAAAGTCACATAATGCCTCACCATTTTGAAACTCATCAATCAAAAAATTGGATTCTTGTTGGTCCCAATCTATCAGTTGGGGATAATATAATTACCATGGGTTATGATGAATGACTGGGGTAAGGATACAAATGGCATTATTATTAAACATGTTAGTCTCAGCTAGGTCATCAAAGGTGAGGCTATGATCAGACTCTACTTTTATATTGGCATCATCATCACTAGCCACCAATGATGGAACTTGAATAAGATATGTGGGGTCACCCCCGACAATTTAAATCCAAGTCCATAGGGTCTTTTGTATTTAGTCATGGAAATTGGTTCAATGATTCCTTGTTGATTCAATCTGAGGCCTCTTATTTCATAATATTGATGTTCCATGATCCTAATGAGAATATGATACTTTGCACTTTTATAACAATAAACTTGGTTGTCATTATACAACCATGATTCATCCCCTTCAAGAGGGTCTAGTTCTAGGCCAGAAGCTGGTACAAACATGACAAGTCCCTTATCTTTATTTTTTTGTTCCCAATACATGTGTGGGGTAACTTTAGGTTATCCAAAGGTTTTTGGATTCTAAAGAAGATTGGAAATATATAAGGTATCATGGGTCACATACTCTCTTGGGCCATTATCTAAAATGGTGAAATGATTGGAAGCTTCAAGGGGTGGCATTTGGGAAAGGGAATCCAAGGTATTAGGATACATACAATTATCCTATGGAGGATCAATAAGTATGGCCTTTCATTTATCTTTCTTGTAACTTAGATTCATGTTGTATTGGTAATTGTAGCTTCAAAACTTGGCCTCAATATGTTTTTAGTGTTTATATGGGTGTAAATCTCTTGGAATATTCACTTCCATCCCTGAGTGGGAGAACTTGATACATTGGTGCAGTGTTGACAAGATTACATGAATCTCATGTAACCAAGGCCTTCCTAGAAGCATATTATATGACAACTCAAGATCAATCACATGGAAAAGTGTATCATGGGTCAAAGTCCTAATGATAACTGGTAAGCTAATGGTGCCTTGTGATTCTCTCTTTTGACTATTATAGGCTTTGATAGTTATCATTTCTATCTGGGGATCTACTATTATTTACCTAAGAAGCTTGATGAGCTTTAGAGACATTACGTTGAGGCCTGATCTATTGTCTATAAGCACACATTTTAGTTTATGCCACTTTATATAAACTTCTATATATAATGGATTATTATGGAGCAGGCCAAGGGAAAACATATCACTTTGGTTGAATGTGACTTGTTGGGCTGGAGCTAGGTGTCCAATAAAATATTGAAATTTATTAGGAGATATGTCATTGGAAACATTGGATTGGGTTAAAAAATCATTCAAAATATTCTTGTGGATTTTTGACATTCATAGCAAATCTAAAATAGAAATTTATGCTAGTGTCTTCTATAATTGTTACACAATATCAAACTTCTTATCTTGGTCAATGGGAATGGTTTATTTTAAAGCTAAATGATTACTTGGATAATAGGCAAAGTGGCAAATGGTTTTAGACTTGGGATAGTAATATTTGACCTTTAAGTTATGATTTCACAGTTAGGATTAAAAACTAGACCATAATTGCTAACAAATTTTAAGAATGGTGTGGGACAAGATATGACAAGTCTTGATTAGTGGTCACTTGTATGTGCTCATGTGGCAAGGGTGAGTTATTGGTATATGGTCCAAAAGTGGAAGTCCTAATTTACTAGTTCACCTATGTGTGCTCCCAGGTCAAAGAAAGATTATCCATATAATTTGGTTGAATGGTATTGTTTAGCAATGGTCTAGATTGATTAATGCTTGGTCTAGGATTAATGGAGATGGTATTAATGCTACCCCCTACAATATGACCTATAACCCTATTATAGTCATGTGCAACTACATGGTAGGTTTGTTGGTTGTTACCATTCTGACCTTAGTTTTGTCTATTATTCTAACATTATGGATCTATTGTTGATTTTATTGGTTCATCTTTTGATTTTGATACTATTGATTTTGTTGTTACATTGGCTAGTGTTGTTGTTGTTGCTAATTGTTATGTTTCTTCTATGTGCTATGATGGGGAAAGGGGTTTTGATAAATCCCAAGAGTTTGATTAGAGGTAGAAGCACTATTATCTAATATTATCTCCCTATTATTTAACATATTCTCAATCAAATGCTTGATTTGCACACATGTTCATAGATTATTCTCATTGACCCGATGATATTCAAAGAATTCATTTTCATGGAACCAATCAGGAAAAGGAATGCTTGATGGATAATGATTTTGTATAGGCCAACTAATCAGATTAATAGTGGTAATTTTATGAAATAAAGACTCAATAGGCTCTCATAGGTCACTAAACACATGACAAGTAGGGACAACTCTCTTTGGAGGAGGGGTTTACAATGGTAAAGGTTGTTATATTTTCTACGCAAGTCTCAATTATTATGATCGCAGCATTGGTTGGAGAGGTTTTTGGGTAGGAGTAAGATAAAAAAGTAGTGGAGAGGATGTTTACACTATTTGGACATGACTTGAATCGACTACCTTATTACCCACAACATTCCTATTGTGGTTGAATTACTTTGGTCTATCTTGGTTATTAGCTTGTGCTAGTTGTGATGCTTGTGCTTGGATTGGATGTTAGTTTTGGCCACTTCTATTATTAGTACCTTGATTCTAATTAGTTGACATAACCTTAATGATCCCTTTATTAATAAGGACTCACTCAATCAATAAGCCTTTGTCAATTATCTCCTTGACAATATGTGTACATTATAGTTCTAGATGATAAGTTATCTCACTATGAAAATTTTTATTAAACATAGTGGCTAATTGTTTATCTGGTAAACTATGGGTGAATTGGCTTGTAATGGCTCTCCATCACTGTAGATAACTTGCAAAACTCTCACCAACCTTTTTTTTTTGCTTGTGTTAAGTCAACCAATGAAATCTCATGTTTAAGATTATAGGAAAAGTGTTGCAAAAAAATATCAAAAAGATCATCAAAATATATTTCTAAATTCTTGGGCAACTTTAAGAACCACTCCAAGGCTTGTCCAGCCAAGCTCATTGGAAACAACAACAAAATGTATATATCACTATATGCCACTAGTTGACATGCAATAAAGAATTTAGTTAAATGGGCCTTAGGGTCACCTTTCCCTTTGTATTTGTCAAATTTTGGTGGTTCGTATCTTGGAGGAAATGGTATCTACAAGTACTCCTTGTTGAATGGATAAGAACACATATCATCCAACTTAAACTTTTTAGTTTGTTTTCTATCCTAAATGGTAATAATTACATCCTTCATCCGTTGTAATTCTTACGATAGAAAATTATAAGTATCATTGGTTTGTGGGAGAATATTAGTTTGGGTAGATGGTTTAGAGGTCACAAGTGGCACACTTTGACTAGGTTATGATGGAGATATCTATTAGGGTGCATTAGTTTGGTTGGGAAATGGACTAGGAATATGCATACATAGATTAGGATATACTTGGAATTGCACATTTAGTTATGTGATATTCTAGTTTTGGTTGGTTATGAAAGTTTGAATTTGAGGATTTTATGGTTGGGATGGAGGGATATAACTATACTATGCCTATTGTGGTTGAAAAGGGACATGCTGTCGACTAGTTGAATCTGGTTGTTGAGTGGGAATTTATGAACCAAGACCCTATCTCTAAAATTTTGAAACATTTTGAACTAATTTTTTTCTAGTAGGTACTTGATAAACATAAGATCCTCCTTGTTACATGAATTCTTGTTGAGAATTTACAACCTGTTGAAGATTTGACATCTATCACTAACTAATATTTACACATTGTTGGCTAGTTATCATTTGGTTTTGGATTGGTACACTAGTCTGTGATGGAGGAGGTATATTTACCACTACCTAATTAGGTGGAATATTAGTTACCCCTTATTGATGTGGCAATATATTTTACCATTGTTACATTGGTACACTATATTATTCTTGTTGTTGTTAAATACTACTCGTTACTTGCTGAGGAGTAGGATTTATCACATTCAGCTATTGAGGTACAATATTGGTTATTGGTTGAGGTTTGGAAGAAGGTGGTGAACGTTGGGGTGCAATAGATCCTATTCCTTGGTATGATGATCCACTCATGGTATTAATTATAGGCACATGTTGTTGACTAGTTCTTTGTGCATTAGTACCACTTTGTTTTGGATTGGAAATTACTTGCACATTATCCACTATATTTTTCTCATTATTCTATGTAGAAGTAGAAAACACTTCTTCAATAATGGGATATACAAAAAGTTGTCTACCAAAGTATTTTACATGAATATTTCCAAACTTTGATTGTCTTGACCAGTTAACTCTATCAAAACTCCTATTTAAGGATCTAAGTCAATAAGAGGTTTGCTCACCATGGTCATCTAATTGAAAATGTGTGATATATTTAGGTAGGTTTGATATACCATATATATTTGGTTAAAGTGGCCTTCCATGAGGTTTTTTCCTCTGTTAGGAATATTAGGGTCCTAATATGTTGTTTGGACTAGAGCCAAAGGATCACTAGAAGAAGCCTATTTATCATAAATTATGTTATGGGGCATTATTACTAGGCTTGGTAAATTCTCATGAGGGAATTTTTTGGAAAAATTAGCCCCTACCTCTATGGTTCTAACCAAAATCTTGCCTTTTTTCTCTATCAAATGATGCTCAAATAAAAATGGATCATAAGTGAAAGGTGTATTAGTAGAGCATGACTATTGAAGAACTAGTTTATCAGTTGCGGGTATTGTAACTAGGTATTATGGAATTTGTTCTTGGTCTTGTTCTGAATAAGGTGGTGTATTAAAAAAATATTTAGTCAATGGATCTTGGATTTGTGCCCCTAATTTATTATTATAAGAGGGATATAAATCCATCTCATAATCAATATTATCTACATAGGGGTCTTGCACCATTTCTCCCTATGTAACCACATTATTAATCCCTGGATTGTACATGAGTCCACTATGAGTATAGGAATAATGTTGGGATCCATAGTCAATGACTTGTGATTGAAAGGGAAGAGAGTTATACAAACTCTAAAAGGACAATGTCTAAAAAGTTGATGTTCAAAATTGGTTTAGATACATCAAAAGGATCAAAAGGTTTATGAAAATATTTATGATAATACAAGTTAGCATTAAATGTCTAACATTACACGTATTACACAAAAAGATTAAGTAAATAAGCCAAAAATTGAAATGCCAAACTCTAAGGTCAAATTGTTTCAAATCAATCTAATCTAGGAAATTAATAGTTGCTAGATCTTTTGGCCAAAACATGATGTCAAAAGCTAGGCTCAAACAAGGTATGTGATAGGACTCTTAACCAAACAATGTCAAAAGCTAGACTTTAAAATAGATGAAAGTTTTAATCTAATAGACTTGAAACACTTCTAAAAAACACTAGCCATTTGATTCTTGGACATAGACTTGATCAAATAGGTATAAGGTATGAAATAAAAGATACTTAAGAGATATTTTTTTTATCACAAATAATGGCATAAAACTTGGTACTTTTGACAAATAAGATAGACAAAAAGTGAAAAATGTAACTATGCTAGACAAAGGTTCAGAAAGGTATACTCAACTTGGTTTGACAATATAGGAAAAAATTTTAACTCTATGAAAGAGGGCATATGAAACAATATCTAAATTTTTTTTGGACAATGTTAATTTTTTAGAATATCTAAGGCAAAGATAATTTCTCACAAATTTGACAACATAACACTACCTTTCTTGACTTTAAATGTTATGGTGCATAGACTCAAAGTGTAAGTGTTTAGCACAAAATGACTTAAGTATGTCAAGTGGTGATAATGATCACGAGTCTTTAAACGACTTTCAAACCAAATTGGGAATTAAATCTAAGTTCCCTCAAGTGTAGTGAAAATGGGGAACCCACTTAACACACCAACCCTATGAACTTATAAAGTTGTAATTTCAAATTTATATTATAAATTAAGGACTTAAACAACTTTGGCAAAGATATAGACTCAATTGGGAAACATAACTACACCAAAGTGGATGATATGACTCCAAGTTTTGATGAATTTTGAATGAGGCAAATTGATGATTTCTCACAAATTTGACAGTATAACACTACCTTGTTCAAACAAAATTGGGTACCATGTGTTTGGTTTGAATTATTTTTTTACACCAAGTTTTGACTCCAAATAAAACTTTAATCTAAGACACAACCAACTAATTAATCACCCTTAGATCCTACACTGACAAGGTTGCTTGGTATTGTTGGAATTTGTCAATATACATCATTTGAGAGGATTTTAAGTGTTCAACCAAAAGTAAATGCACATTATATAGTAGGGTTTTTACACCCCCTTCTCTCAAATGATATTACTATGACATGGACCTTGAGGTGCACCTTGCACCAAAAATACTTCCATGGCAAGTGGGGATTTGTCTAAGATCTAAAAGTTTCCAAATGTTCTAGGGGAATCAATTATATAATGACTTTCATGTCAAACAATGCAAAAGAAAGGCTTAGATTTTGGGTATGTATCACTTGGCTTGTTGTAAAAAGGTCTAGTCCTTTTTGTAACCACTACACCCTATTATTTTCTTAGTGTAGTATGATGTCCAAAGTGCCACTACATCTTGTGTACAACTCTAATATGGAGCCAAATGAAGTCAATGTCAACAGATGAAACTCCAAGTCAAAGCTTCCCTAAAGAACTCATGGGAGGTAATGATGTCCACCTTGTAAGCCAAGTTTTCATGAAATAAAAGACTAATAGAAAGACTTTAGGGTTATTTTAAAGGTCACCCAATAATTTTTAAAGATTTTGGGGAGTGATTTAGATGATGTTATTTCTATGCCTTAGACTAGGCAATTTGTAATAAGAATGGCACTTTTGATTCCAATGATTCCCTAAAGGAGACAAATGGAAGATCATACATGAAAAACCCCTCTCTTTGCTAAATAAAATTAGATCAATTAACTATTGAAGATAAAAATGATGAGTGTGTTCAATTTTAAGCCCAAATAAAGGATTTGGTGGTGTTCATATAACCCATTAGTCTTAATTTGTAACTTTGAAAGATAACTACAAGATTTAAACAATATCACCCTAAATGATTTTACTTTAAGCACCAAAATGAAAAGTTTGATTCATTCTAAAACACCCAAAAATAAGTTTAAAATTATCTAATTAAACATGATTTGATGATTTTTCAAGTAAATCCTGTAAAAAAAAATGTTATCAAGATGTTTAGCTTAGAAGCACTTTTGAATATGCAACAACCAACTTAGAAAAATGAGCTCTCAAGTTTGTGTAAAAAAAAGTGATCATCAACAGTTATACTAACTGGTGATGGTGACATTTATACAAAATGATGATGGTTTTACCAACTAGTGATGGTTATGCAGACCAACATTGGTTTTACTAATGCTAACCAATGATGGTTATGTAGATCAATGATGGTTTTACTCAATCGGTGATGGTTACTATGTAAGCCCATGACAAAGAAAAAAATGGAAAAATAAATTTAGAAAATAAATTGTAAAAGTTTTAGTGATCCAAATGAAGATTTTAAAGTTCCATAATGATATTCTTCATGTGTGGGATGTGTTGGGTCCCATCAGGCATGCCATTATGTGAACTAGGAATTTGACTCAAGAGAGGATGGTTAGTATCGTGTTAGTTTCAAAATGAAAAAAATAAATAAAAGAAACACACTAAATAGTATAACATATCTATGCCTAGACACTAGGGAGAACTTAGCAAACATGTATAAAACACACAACTAAAATGTAAAATAAACCTTCTTTTACCTTCCTTGGATTCTCTAAAATGCTTGTTGTAGTGGTTTGCTTCAATTGTGCTCATGAAGTCTTCATCAAAGGAGGCTTGGATATCTCCTCTTCTCTTTGGAACCTTGTGGCTTTGGCTTGGCTTGGCTTGATACCGATTTGGCATGGTAACACTAATTTCAATGGCTTTTGGAATCATTTTTGTAATATAAATTTTTACCAAAATAACTTAGAAATGATGTTCATAGATTTTATATTTATAGATTTTGGAAAATGGATAGAATAAACCTAAACCATCCATATCAAGATTGAGATGTGTGGATAAGGATTAATCCAATTATGTAATTAAAATTGATAAATACGCTGATAAATATTTGGGATAAAGGAGAAATTAAGAGGCATGGAGAGTATTGATGAGGCATGAGAGGAATGAATCTTGATATTTATGGTATTTATGGCCTAGGGATGTCTTCCCAAGAAATGAGATCACCTAATGATGTATATATTCAATATTAATTTATAAAAATAAGTATTCAACAAGTTTCCATGGAATTCTTAATTAGGATCTAATCTGGTTTAATTAGCTCTTAAGCATGATTAAGCACTTTGTGCACAAATTACTCAAATTGATCAAAATGCCTTATTATTGGTCTAAAATTTAACTGGATTGGAGTTTGAAATCAATTTTAGATGCATTGGAACCATTATCCCATTTAGGATGTTACTAAAAAAAAAAACAAAGGCACATGTCTCATATAATAAAATTTATAGAAAAGAGCAATCCAAAGCACCTAAGTGCAAAATTAGCATTTTGACTCAAAATGATCTGATCAAAGTTAGATGCATCATAAATTGCATTATCCCATTTAATGATACTCTAGACAAAATCAGCACTTGAATTAGTTTGATTCAAAGCTTTTAATGTGATTTAGTGTTTTTAAGCCAAATTATGCATTTTGGTGGAAATTGGTCAAAAACATAATTGGAGGTTATCGGTGGCTAGATTTAGGTGTCTACACATGATTCCATAAAGGTATCTTAAAACCATAGTTCCTTGCTATGTTAGGTCATGTATAATATAGGTTCCTTTCCATCATATCTATAACTTGCCTAAGAATTTTTTGAAATGACTATCATATAGTAAGAGTCATTGATATTTATAAAATTATTTCTAGTGCACATTCCTATCATTCTATGCTTTCTTACTCTACTTGTGCACTTCTTGTATCCATAATTCTCTACATTGATACTCATCCATATTATTTAGTTCAATCAGTCTGATGGTTAGAGACTCATGATCTCCTAGTCACATAACCATAGAAAGTATTCTATTGGTATGACTATTTCCAAAGCATACACCAAATGAAAAGGCATAAATCCTATAGCTCATTTTTAATGTATATAATATGCCCACAAAATCATAGGAATGCGATCTTCCCAGTCATCTCTTTATATGTCTTAGATCTTTTTCAACATCTTACCTAACACTTTGTTGGAAGATTTAGCTTGATTATTTCCCTATGGATGATACACAGTTCTTTTGTGATAAAAAAACATAAATTCCTCAAGGAGAGCTTTGATGTTGTTATTCAAAAAGTACATTCCTCTATCATTGACTAAGTTTATAGGGCATCTAAACCTTGTAATGATGTTTTTATATAGAAAATTCATTACATCCTTCTCATCATAGCTAGGTCTTACAATAACTTCAATCCACTTAGTAAAATATTCTATCATAGTGATGATATATCTTTATTTACTACACTTGTTTGATGGGTTGATAGGTTTGACAAAGTCAATTCCTTATTGTTCAAAATGTTTTTTTAGCTAAAAGAGGATACAAAGGCATTTCATGTTTTTATAGTGGTTTAACCATGCATTGGCAAACATCATAGTGCTGCACAACTCTATGTGCATCCTAAAATATATTTGGCCACCATAACTTGCTCTGTAGCATATTTCTAGCCATAGATTCTACCACAAAATGTCTTCTTATGAATCTTTGATGTACCTCCTATAAAATTTGAGGTTGTTCATGTTTTATAACAACCCTTAATAGAACATCATCCTTCCCCAAGTGATATAGAAGCCTATTGATGATGGTATATGGTAGGGATCTATTTACAAATTACTTCTTATCACGATATTGATAGTGCATAGGGAAGACTCCTTATTCAAGGAAGTTGGAAATATCTTCAAAGTTTATATAAATCATAGAAACACAAAAGAGGTGCACATCTAAGGAGTCTTCTTGGAATTCTTTTGGTTCCTTGTTATTAGGGATGCAACTAAGATGGTTTGGCACACATTATCTCATCCTAACTTTACAATAATATAAAGTTGAAACTCCTAGAACAACATCAACCATCAAGAGATGCATCTTCCTAACATCAACTTATTAATAATATATCATAGGGCTTAATGATCAATAAAGAATTCAAATGACATCATAAGGAGATGATGACAATTTTTTTGAAGTGAAAACATAATAGCCAATGCTTCTCACTTAGTGGTTATGTAATTTTTCTCTACATTAGACAATTTAAAGCTATAAAAATGAATAAGATGGTCAAGTCCACCATCTCCTGGCTGTGTAAGCACAATAACAACTATGATACCTAAAACATCCACATGTACATGAAAGGTATTACTCTAGTTTGTAAAAACAAGGATGGGTGCAATAACTAATTTCTATTTCAGCTTGATGAAAGCTACTTGGCACTCTAAAGTCTAGACCAAATTCACATTTTGCATCATAAATATTCTAACAGAGATGAAATATCTACATATCCCTAGATAAACTTGTGATAGTAGGTTGTATATCTTAGGAAAGAGTGTACTTTGGTGAAATTGATGGGTGGAGGCATACTCAAGATTACTATAATTTTTGCATGATCTACTAGAATTCCTTTGTTGTATACTGCATGTCCTAACAAGATACCAAAGGGCATAAATAATAGGCATTTATTTAAATTCAATGTGATGTACATAGCTCTACATCATTCTAATATAAGGTGCAACTTAGACAAATGTTTTTTGAATAAAGAAAAGACTACTCGATTGACAAGATAGACTTACAAGAAGTCATGAATGAAGTCCTTGAATGTAGTCAATATTACACAAGAGAAAACTGTAGGTGCATTCTTAAGGTCAAAAGGTGTGACTTTGTATGCAAAAGAACACCATTCTATTACAAAATTAATTTTTGATCTATCTTCTCCTATAATTGGTATCTAATGATATATACTGAATCCATCTATGAAATAATATAATTCATGTCCTACAATATACTCCAAAACTTCATCTATGAATGGAATTGGGAATGGATCATTTATATAATCATCATTAAAAATATGATAATCCCCAAATACTCAAATTTACCCTATCATCTTTGGCTACACTACCATGGGGATTACCTAGTTTGCATTTTTGACTAGATAGATTATTCCTACATCATGCATTCTATCTAGTTCAGCCTTTAATTTTATCTTCATGTTCAGATTGAGCTTGTATGTCCACTTCTTAGTACTCCATGTGCAATATTTTAGTTCAATAGTCATCTCTCCAAGAGATGGGTCAACTCCTTAGACATCTAAGAATTTAGTGGGAAAGACATCTAGATAATCCCTTAGAAGTTATAGAGCTTCCAAAATTTTAACTTCTATCTAATAGTCACTTATGCTAGTTAATTTTGGAACCTCCTTTGTTTAGTTTTTTTCAATATGATTTTTGATAGGCTAATGATAAATGTTGCATTTTTATTCATCAATAGATTCTTGTATCTAACATTACCCTTATTATTCAGGAATTCAAATGTTATTTAGCTTGTCTTCTTCAGTAAGTGCTATGATGATGTCTTTGAGTGGTTCTACAAGTCACTTAGGTTTAAATAAATCATTCAAGTCTAGATCACCATCAAAATTAGAGTCCTTAATGTCCTCTAGCTCATCTTTTATTTGCTGCCATGGCTACATCATATGTTTTTATTATTTATTAGTAGCTTTGTATCATTATAATGCTAAATTAAGATAAGAGGTTACATTCTTTTGAAAACTGAATTCTATTGTGTTACTTAAGTCTTTTGCACACTGATGGCATAAGAAGTGTTTTATTTTCTATAGTGCATTATGAACCAAAATATTTTCATCTTCAAAAACAAAATTTTAGATAAAATCATTTTGCACTTGTGCCTAATGCTTGATTTCCATTCCCTATTCTTGGTGAATATAGCATGTAGCTACTAATGGAGCAAGTATATAGTGGAAAATGTGGACCCAATAATTTGGTGCCACACATTCCTAATTATAAAATTCAACACATTTATGTATATTAATTTTAGGACACTCACCTTCTTGAAAGAATGGCCAATTAGTGTGGATGAACTACAGTAGTTAGACCCTATTGATCAAGAGTTTTGGGGCATCATCCCACTTGAGATGGTCATTTTGATGAACTACCCACCATATCACAAGAATTCCTTTCAAAGCATAATTTAGAGCACTAACCCAATAAATGATGGTAGATATTTGAACTTTTAAGTGTAGAATAAAGTCATTGATGTCCTCAATTGCATAGTAAATAAGAAGTTATCATTCATGCGTAAAGACCATTTGTATCGATTAGAGTTCATGATAACCTTAGGCCTAATTGAGGATGTGGGTATCTAAGTCACCACTAATATATGAAGTTATTTCCCATGGCAAGGTACCTTCCTTGGTTGGCTCTATATATTCCTACATGTGATCATCAAATTGATAGAGGATGTCAATTTCTAACCAAGTATGGGATTTTAAATACATAGATGTACATTCAATGATGAGAAATTGGTTTGTTTTTAGTTGTGTATCTATTGGTTTGGGACTTCATTATGCCAATGTCATCAGTTTTTGGGTGAGAAATGATTATACTTTAGGTTTGGTATGCTTGTATAAGAAGTTGCATTTGGTTGAGTACAAATCTTTTAGATTTTCCTTAGAATTCACCTTTATCCAACTAGTTTCTTACACAATGTATGGAGAGTCTAGTTTAGCCAAAATTATGTAAGTCTTGTGTCATCTATTAGGGGAAATTACAATAACTTTATCAGCTTGGTGCACCTCTAATTAGTTCTATATAATGTTGATAGTCACCTAACCATCATATGCCCACTTCTTACCCCTGATCATAGGGTAATGTGCTATAGTTGTCTTCATGTTGACGACTTCAAAGTCACGTTGTAGTGTCATCTCTTTAAATTTGATCTCCACATCTTCTAATCTACTAATAGGCTTAACCCTTCCATAGTCATCTAGGCTCAAAGTTATTGAGTTGTAACTTAGAACTAGTCATCTAATGGCTTCTTAGGTAGACCAAGGAATCATATTGATTATGCTGCTGAAATCAAAGACAACATTAGATTCTCATAAAAAATAACCTCAATGTTGATGCATGTGTCCACACCCAATGAATTCTTTGTTTTGATGTACCAGACCAACTTTTCCATATTTTATTTCCCACACTATGCACATTTTAGTATATTATGAAATAGGTTTGTGATGTTCTAGGAGATGTTTTCATTATGCAATGTGCTTAAAAGTTTTAGAATATATATGAGCATAGTGATAACTCGATCCTGATGCATGATGCACATGATCTAGTCATATATTTATGCATATATTATTTTATCATCTCCTCTGATGGTGTCTTTATGTTGTATGTTTTTCAACATATATGTTACTTCATTCATGAGGCCCTTTTCTATATCTAGATCTAGGTATCTATCCTATTTAGCATTTTGAATTCCTTGATCTTGAGGCATATCAAGTAGAGGTAAACCTTTTTTTGTGTGTTTTTGTCATGTAAAAACATTCAAGAACACATTTTATTTAGGATATGCATTCACCATATTCACATTTCAAATGGCCTTATCCTTTCTCTATTTCTCTAAGATGGGACAATTTTCTATGTCATACTGATAAGATATTTTGTAGTATGTGCAATATGACCAACATTGAGGACTCATTAAGAAATTTTGTTGTACCTAATTATATTCTCCATAGACATAACATTGTATAGGAGGCCATTGATAGTTATTTCCTTTAATTCCTTAGTATCTTCCTTGGTATCCACCTTGAATCCCTCCTCTATTATATTGATATCCACCTCTATATGCTCATTATTGATACATAGTGTTCTAATGTTGGGTGATATTGATTATTCTCTTGAATTCCAAATTTTTACTACATAGCTAGTGAGGTCAAACTTGTTTATTGTTGTTGCATTATGGATGATCTCTAGGGGGCTGCATACTAGTACTGTAGAGATGGAAGTGTCCAACTTAGTGAAGAAGGGGTCCATCCAGCCAGATCTTGAGGCTGATATTATAGTAAAATTTGAATCCATTATGAACCTATTTGGGTTGCACAAACCTTACCAACCTTTGGGCCTGAGATTGCTTGCTTTATTAAGGAGATTTATTGCACAATGATGGTGTATACATTTTTAATGATGCCTTATTTAAGCTCCTACAAAGCCCTATAGTTTTTCTCATCATGATTAGATAATTTTCATAAATTTTAATACAAATTATATGGGTTCTTGATATATTATTATAGAAGATGTCATTGCATTGTGGAGTGACCGACTACTTGAGATACTTCATAAAATTCTACCTTGATTTTAAGATAATCATTTCTGTGATATCCTTCTTTTCCACACTCCATACACCATAAATTCAGTTTAGGCTTATCTACCTCATCATATTCCTCCATTATTTTCATGAAATATTTTAATGTGTTTTTAATCTTGGAATTGGCAATAGGGGCTTCATCATAATCTTCCATCTACTTTACCTTTAAGGTAGTAGCTCTAGCATCTACGTTCGTAGCATATTGAGTTTGTGTAGTGGAAAACCTGATCTTGGGGCATAGTCCTTGGACAAACCATGTATCTTTATCGTTATCTATTAATGAAAATTATATCTTTTTCATCACATTTAAGAATTTATGGTCATATTCACAAATTGATTCTCTAAACTTTTACCTTATCTCTTTCATATCCTATATAGTTCTAATAGTGTATTTCTTGATCTTGAATTTTATGATGAGCCAATATTCAACATATTTTATACTTACCTAATGAACATATCTTTGGTATATGAAATTAAGTGACCTTCTTATGTGTGCCCTTACTAACTCATACTTCTTGATAGCTTCATTAGTGATGCCCTTAGCTTACCATCTCATCATGTAACTCAACAGGTATTATTAATGATCCATAGACCCATCATAGATGGCTAAGTTTATGAATCCTCCTAGATGACTCATCATGTTACCTAGTATGGATGGAGTCTACTATGTATATTTTATTATAAGATGCTACATTTTGTATGATTCTACTTGCATATTAGTTTGTGTACTATGAGGGTTATTGTGTAGACTATGTTTCTCTATTCTTCTTTCTCTTCTTTATTTAGTTTAAACAAAGCCTATGGACTTCAAAACCTTTCTAACTAATTTGGTTTGAATTTAGTCACCCAAACAATTCATGTGCTTTGAAAATGGTCTTTCCCAACTACTATCTTCTGATTTACTTGGTTAAAAGCTTTTATTGTAATATGAAATATTGGGTTGTGGGGATGTATGCTCTTCTGGTGAATGATTTTTTCCTTTGAATTATTTTTATTCTATGCTTGAACTTGAGTTTAATCTTCAATCATGTTTTATTTTTTTACATATTTCTTCTTCTTCTGACTATACCCTTTTTTGTAGCTATGCACTAAATCTATCATCTATCTATTTTACTCCTAAACTATTCTCTCCTTTCTCTTCACACATCTCATCTTCATCTTGTTCTTCATCATTTCACTCTATCTTCTAGCATTCATTATCTTATTTATTCATTATTCATTCATCCTCTCACTAATTGCATACTCACACTTGTTCATCATCAAATCTACTACTACTCTTACCTTTACTCATAACTACTTGGGTATTATTCTATTTATTACATCTATTCTATTTTCATAGTTCCTATTTTGAATCCAAACTTTTCTTATGACTCTTCTTCCCTCATGTCTCCATTCTAGATTTAGGTTTAGGAATTATTATCTCATATAACCATCATTCACCATCATGTCACACACACCCCCATATTCCCAAAGTGACTACTCCATATTGGTTGGAGTAGGCATCATGGCCTTATCCATAACCAAAATCTTGATCAGAAGAGGTAGTCATTGCTAATATTTTCCTTTAATTCCTCATATGAAATGGTCTTGTACAAATTGAAATGATATATATATACTTGTACTATAAACTTAATGATGTAACCATCTATGGTGGTATTAACCTAGTAGTCTAATTCTCTCATCCAATCAGTTTCTAGTTTTAGCAATTGGTCTATCTTCTCTTCAGTCTAGGTAATTATTTTTTTCACTCTAGGATTGAAGAAATAATATTCTAATCTTGTCATCTAGTTATTTATTAGTTCAGGTAATTTGCACCAAAAAATTTCATATCTCTCCATAGATGTGCTCCTAAATAATTTCACTTATGGTAAGACCAATCCTTTTAGATTCTTCTTCTATGAAATTTCATACTTTTTGGTCTAACCATGTTTTAATGTCTCACTATCTTGGTAACCATGTTAGCATAGTTTACTCTAGATGGAGTGTTTCCACTCTCACCACACCATTATTAATAGAGGTTAATGATGAACATAACATGCTAAGGATGAGGATAACTAAGTTTTATTAAGTTATATAGGATACTTTAGAGAATTCATATCGAACAAGGAAATCAAAATCATAACATAGATTGATTATCATGCATTAGAAATGAATTAAGATTAACTAGTACTTTATTAATATTTATAGAGTATTTGGAGTAGCATAGATAGAATTAAACCAAATAGTAAACATGGTAGTGCACACTAGGAACAAAATAAGAAATACAATAGGTAACCATAACCAAATAGTCTATATTGATCTCAACAAAAGGGTCTTCTTCTTCTTCATATAAGCATACATATATATAGTAATTTATAGCCTCTGATTGTTCACATTCTTCTTGTACTCTGGCCCCAAAAGAGGAGACTATTCATCTTCTAACCTTTTGAAAATTGTGGAGGTTAGGAAAAAATACATATAGCTAATAACTGAATATATAAATCACAAATATCCAAATAATATCTTGTACAACATTACTATCCATTTTCTTCTCCCAACAAGATCCAAAGAAGATTATTTGTAAAATATAAAGGTTGATTAAGCCCATACCAAATGTGAATCCCCTAGTTGCATATTCATCTCATTCTTGGTCTCCCTATGAATCACACTAGGCTCTCAAGGATTTTTTAACCAACCAATATCCTCTTTTATGTTAAATAAATAGCTCTCAAACACAATTGTTCTTAATGTATTCATGAACCCATACCAATTAAGGTTATACCTATTCCATTTGTCTTTCCCTTTGATCCCATGCCACCTACTCCACCCATGCCTCCTCCTTCCACTTTAATTGCCACCACCTCTACTACCTCATTTTCTACTAACTTGGAAACCATGGATAGGAGAGTTTGGATGGATGCCATTATATCTTTATGTTAATAAAGGATAATAAATGGTCTATCTTAGGGATCTAAATATCTAATTATAATTTTACAATGATTCAACCTTGATAAAGAGATTGATGACACAAAATATTAGAAAAGATAGAGATCCCATTGTATAGAGAATAGAGAAAGACATATTCTCCCTGAAAAGAGTGAGGAATACAATTAGGGAAGATAATATTTTAGAAAACCTAGTCTCCATAATTAGAGCCACCAATAATCTCATAGAGAAGTTAATGGGGGACCTTAGGAACAAATTCAAGACTCTAGAATCTACGTGAAGAGCTCATTCCTTATTAGGTTGATTAAAAATGTTGGAAAGGCTCTGTTAAAGTTGTTAATATATCTTGTGAAGGTGATTGAGGATATTCTAAAGAAAAACATTCTCTTTTAAATAACACAAAAATATTTGGATGTAATCATCAGAGTCAAAAATAAGTACAAGAATATGGTAGTGGTTATCAATAAGGGGATGTTCTTGGAGATCATAATTATGCCTCTCACTAATTTGAATTTATATTATAAATTTGGTTTGGGCATCAATAAGTCACTTAAATATTGGCTCAAGGACATCCAAGTCACCATAGGGCCCTTCGAAAAGAGTAGGGACTAGATTCTTACATACTTCAAAGAGGTCAGCATCACAGTCCTCTTCTACTTGAATGGGGCCTTGATCAAACTTATAAAATTTTGGGTCCACCTTAGCCACTTCAAGGAAATAATAAAGATAAAGGTGAAAAAATATAATAAGGATAGAGAAAAAGCTATCTTGGATCTTTTAATTAAGATGACCAAATTTATTAGCTAGGTTAATGAGGTGAAAGTCTTATTGGAAGCACCTCTCAAAGTTCATGATAAGTTGTCAACTTAGGCAAAAGTGTTCTTTCTAAAGCCATATGTCAACCTACCAAAGATTGATTGAGAGGATAAATTTATGACATAAGTGCTAAAATCTCAACTAGACATCACAAAGCATTTGGGAAGTGGTCCCCCACTGAGCTCAACTTGAATACCCTTGTGGACCTAATCGAGGACATGATGTCAATAACATGGATCTTATTTCCATACTAATTATATTATCTAAGAAAATCATGGGAATTTATGGGTTTTGTAACAATTTTGGGCCATGATGGCCAAGAGTGGGATATTGTGCTATTTAGAGATGGGGCCCATCTCATTTCCTATATATGTTGATGTGTAACTCTTTGTAATGGTCATCACATTTTTTAATCAAACACTTTAAGATTAAAACAAATCATTATTTCATGAAGGTATTCTAAATTTATCTAGTTTGATGGATAATTATAATGTTAAATAGATGAAACATGTGTTTTATATAAGTGTATGTATTAATTAGGATGAAATTTGAGCTATTCTAGTTTTTTTGTTGATTCTTTCCACTTTTCTTAAACCCTTATAGGTCTGTGTGTGATTAGAAATATGTATCATGAAAGTTTATTTATATATATATATTTTTTGAATTAAGCATCCACCAATCTCCTTTTAATCCTTTCCCTTGTGACTAAAGTTTGAGCTCTCATAAAACTCAACATATAGTGGTATAATTATGATTGGGCACATACTCAGTTCTAGAGCATTGGTGTTGCTATCTTATCTAGAGGACTTATTTTTCTACCTTACCCTCCTCTCCTTTTGATGTTTATTTTTTCTTTTTAATTGTGTCCCCCTTTTATAAAATATGAAGTGACATTACTTATGGAATAAACCTATTGAATTGGATCAACTGGTATGAAGGAGCTTTGTGTTAGTGTTAAACATGTATTGAATCTCTGTTGGTAGCACTACATCTTTTGGAGATCTATTTCAAGCAGGCTATTTCATATGTCCCAATACCTAAAACTCATATACTAGATTATTTCAACAAAAATCCTAAAATTTTAGGATGAAAGTCCCCCAATTATCTTCCAAGCTTGATTAGTGCACCTAACTCAATAGTTGTATCTGAGATAATGAGATCTTGGGCTAAAAAGTATCTAGAACTAGAAAGATCACCAAAAATCCATTTGATACAAAATAATTAGACTAATATTTGATATAAAAATAATCTATAGCCTCCTTCATGGATCACTAGATCTATGTCTGGTCTTAGCTGGTTATTAATCTCACCCATGCTATTTTATAGAAAGACTAGGTCTAATAAAATGAGATCAAGACTCCCAGTTGGCCCATCTAGTTCATTCACCAAGACCACCCAAAATAGGTCCATCCCTATGGCTGCACCTATGGCATGGATAGATAGGTTTGATATTTAAATTATCAAAGTTGTTCATGACTTATCACATAATCTTGAGAGGCACCTCTCTTGGTTCACACCTAATAGAGAACATAATTACAAGGAACATGTGACATCATATAAGACAAATCCTATATTATTGAATGTTTATCATGAATATGTATCTTGTAGGTTATTTACTTTCACACTAATGTATGATGCCTATGATTATTTTTTGATCCTACTTGACGATTCCATCATATGTTGGGAAGAATTTAACAACACTTTCTTGGCTTAGTTTTAGAAATTTATTGACTCTAATGTCCTATACCGATAAGAGAGAAGCAAAGAAGCCCATTATATTTTTCAATGCAAAATTTTAAAATATGTATATCATGATCACTATTATATAGATAAATACCTAGCTAGCCCTATAAATTAATATGAATGTCTTGGATTCATGGAATGTAATGTTCTTATGTAGAGACCCCTTCAGTGTAGATTTTACACTAGCATATGTTGAGGATATCAAAGTAGGTAAAAGAATGAACCCTCAATTCTAAATGGAAGTATCCATCCCAAATATATTTCCAAATCTACGTGCCTTAAACTATATTTTTAGTACTAATCATAATGTGTTGATGCATTAGCATGTGCCCATGATAAACCAAATTCCTTTAAGACCTAATATACCTAATCAAAACTTAGGATTTATTAGACCAATTAATAATAAAGTATCACTTCAAGTTCATACTCAACCATTGATCCTTGTCATGAATAATGTCTAAATCATACCTTAAGAATCTACCATGAATGAGTTGGATTTCATACAAAATATGGTACAAAATATTATTAATGAATTCTTGGGCCTCTATATGTAGGTTAAAAATAATGAAATGGAGAGTTTCAATAGGAATTTACATATCAAAGGCATGAACACCCTTTTAACTATTCTAATTGCCAACCAGATCCCTCACCTAATAAGATGCCAGATATTAACATCTATAAGTTGGCACTACTAAACTACTGTTGTGTGCATAACATAACCCATAATGGGGAGTTGTACTGTATTGATTTATGCAATGCATTCAACATATTCCAAATATAAATATAATAACATGATGTGGTCCCAAGCCACCCAATACCACCAATCAACTTGATGTCCCTAACTCTTAGATATCCCCAATAGTACTATGGTATTAGAGACCTTGGAGTTTCCTAGTGAAGAGGATAATGAACCAAACATGCTTTATAATAATACCATAGAAACTACTATGCCCTTAGGATTCAAAAATAATAAAAACCCCTTACTACATCCACTCCTAACAATGGTACAACCCCCCTAATCCTAAATTAAGAAATGATCCTCTACCTAAAAAAGATAATGACCCTAAGTGCCCCAAAGAAGTCCAACCCACTCATAGAAAAACTAGGTATAACATAGTAGAAAACATGAAGAAGATCAAGAAAAACATCACATTGTATGAGTTTTCCAAGATCATTGAACAAAGATATCTCTTCCTAATGTCCTTAATAGAAAAACCAATTCAACCCAAGCCTAAGACTATGTACACCAATGTGCTCATTTATAAAAATAAGGTATAGATCATTCATTTCCTCTTCATAGTTAGGTTATTTGGGAAAAACTTACATAATCATCTAGTTGACTCAAGAGCCTTGACAAATGTCATACCTACTAGAATATGTCAAAGATTAGGACCAATACATATTAAATTAGACAAGGTATTTGTTCAACTAGATAATTTTGAGGTCAGGGTGATAGGTGAGATCTTAAATGTTCACATGTAACTTGAGGTTAAACCTAGAGTCTAATAATTTATATAAATTCAAGTGGTGGAAATATTGGAAGCTTACGGGATGTTACTTGGGAAGGATTGGTCCAAGATCCTAAATGGATACATGGCTACAAACTTCTCCTATATGTGGCTACTTTTAAGAGTTATAGCTGATGAAATACATGCTAATAGAGAACCTAGGATGAAAAATATGATCATTGAATATAATTCAATCAATGAGAAGATAAGCATAATATACTTTGACATAGGCATTTATACTCTGTTATAAAATGAGCAAAAGATAGAGCTGATGAGAATTATATGTCATCATGATTATGGTCTATTTACTTTGATGGGGCCCATTCCAAATAATGTTTTTGTGTTAGGATCATGTTTATTGAACTAAAGGTAAAGCAATAGTTATCCACCTATATGTTACAGTTCCATTGCATGAAAAACCTCACAGAGTATGAAGCCTTGATCCTAGGTTTACAATTAGCCCTGAGCATAATGTCAAAGGGATAAAAGAATTTAGAGATTATATATTAGTAATAAATTAGGTTAAAATAAATTTAAAGTGTAATTTATCCTATTTAAGAAAATATAAACATAGAGCATGGGACTTAATAGAGACATTTGATGCATTCAATGTCATTCCTATCTCCAAGGAAGGGACTAGGTTATATATTATCTAGCATCTTTGATTATGAATCTACATCCTTTGGATGACTAAAAAATATAAAACTTTTCCATAGAGATTATACCTTTCCTGTCAGTGCCAAATAATGTTGAGAAGTTATATGTTTTTTATGATGATCACCACACACTAGATTTATTAAATAGACCTATAGTAGTTGGTGCTTAGATCATAGACAAGAAAGATAGATATAATACCCTTAGTGAGAAATTAAATGTGGATGGTATTATGAAATTTATAGAAAAAACCAACTTGAAAGGCATGGTATCATTAGATATATTGTTTGACTTGGATAAATATATACACAAACTTGAGAGACCAACTTGTGTTGACAAAAAATTACTCACCATCAACCTAGGGTAGGCTGTCAAACCAAAAATGTCCATATTGGTCCTAAATATACCCTAAATGAAATATAATATCTCAAGAGATAATTTTTTTTAAACAAATATGTCATTTATTGGACCTAAAAATATTTTAAAGGCTTTGACCTTAGTATGATAATACACACCATCTTGCTAAAGTAGAATTAAAAACTATTCAGGCAGAGGAAACAACCTATGAACCCATATATAGATCCCCTTATCCATAAAGAGGTTCATAAACTCCTCTCAAATATGATTATATTATGAGTCTAACATTCCACATGGGTCACTAAACTAGTTCCCATTCATTGAAAGAGTGGATAAATTTTAGTATGTGTTGATTTCAGGAACCTGACCTGGGCCTTTGATAAATAAAACTATCCCCTACCATATTTAAACAAATTAATTTATATGGTAAGTGGGTTTTATATGATTTAATTCAAACCCTAAGGATAGAGTACAAAATAAATTCAAAACAAAGTGAGGCACCTTCACTTATAATAGGATGTCATTTAGTCTCATTAATACATGGGCCACTTTTCAGAGAACAATGGAATTTTCTTTCTTTTGGTGTAATTAGTAAATGAATAATTATTTATATGGATGACTTAATTATTTTATTAAAGTGTATATCTGATCGTGTCCACCACATACAAAATATATTAGATGGGTGCAAAAGGTATAGTATCTATCTCAACCTAAATAAGGGTATCTTTGGCAACACAAAAAGTATGATCCTTGGTAATCTTATCACCAAGGAAGGTATTTATATCTATCCCAAACATACTAATGTAATTTATAGAATAAATATTTCTAATAAAAAAATAATAATTAAGTCATTATTTGGAAAGATTATATTTGTAAGTTTAAATTTAGTTTTAATGAAATTATTAGGCTATTGAATGCAATGTTGAAACATGAAACAAAGGTGGAATAGACCCTTATAGCTAGAAAATGATTATAGGATATGAAGGATGGAATTACAAATGTATTAATATTGATAATCTTATATTATATAAGTATTTATAATTTTACTCCTTTGCTTTAGAATACACCATAGATACATTACACATTTAGAAACTCGATGAAATAAAAACTTAATAGCCTTCATAAGAAAAAATTTGAAGGATACAGACCTAAATTAATCCACCATAGACAAGCATGCCTATGCCTTAGTGAAGGATATGAATAAGTTTTAGAATTACATCCTCATAAATAAGGGACATTTCATTTTCACTGACCTCACCATAAAGCTTATGCTGCGGCATAATGAGTTGGGAGAGTGCAAAGGGTGATGGACAGACAAGTTAAAATAATATGACCTAGAATTCAAACTAGTCAATTTGGTGAAAGGCCAAGGTCCCACTCAGATAATTAATGAAATTGACCCAAGTATAAATTTGGCATATTTGGACTAGTCAAAAATAGTCTGTTAGGACTGGTATGATCTAATCACCTATTATCTTCTTTATGAGAGTCATCCTCTAGGATTGAACCAAACACAAAAGAGATACCTTAGGATGAATTCAACCCATTAAATAATTAATAAATGAGTACTCTACTGGAATAATTATGAAGGAATATACCTCATGTGTCTATAAAATAAAGAACTAAAATAATTCATGACCAACTTTCATGAGAAATTAGGCACTGAATACCCCTCAGGAATGATAACAACCCATAAGATCCTATCAAATGGATATTATTGACCAACCATGTTCAAGGATGCCCATGATCATGTTCATTCCTACCATGAGTGACAAACCTTTTCCAAGAAGGAGGTTCATGCCTAAATTCCACTATAACATGTATTAGAAGAACATCCTTTTCCTCAATGGGGACTTGACTTCATAGGAGTCATCAACCCAAATTCATTATTGGGCCACAATCATTTATACTCACATCCACTGATTATTGCACTATATGGATGGAAAAAATATAATCTAGGAATAAAATAACTAAATAAGTGATCAAGTTACTTTAGGAGAACATAAATACATGATTTGATACCCCAATCTCACTAGTTTAGATAATGGTCCTGCATTCCAGTAGGTCAAACTCATTGATGAGATTATGATAATTATGTCACCCTAAAGTTCTCATCAAAATAATAAATTTAAGGGAATGGATTAGCTGACTTGACCAATAATAACCTACTATATTTAATAAATAAATTTGTATAAAAGTAACCTAGGGACTGACACTCATTATTCAAATATGCACCATGGGCCAACTGAACTAGATACAACAGAGCCCTCAATAGTTCACCCTCTCTATTGATATGTGGTTTGGAGCCAATATTACCAAATGAATCTTAAGCTACCCATGTAAAATTTCATGCAATACTATATGAAAGATGTTGATAAGGAAAACTAAGGTTGTTATATATTATTCAAATGGAAGATACACATGAGGAAGCCTTGCAAAGCTTTAATAGACATAAATACACTATCAAAATATGGTTCTGATAAAAATGCAAAGGTAAAATCCATTTTATTATCACAATTGGTCATGAAATTGGATAAAGTACATGAGAATAAAGGGAAGTATTCCAAGATAGATCCACTCTAGATTTCCCTTACAAGATATCTGAGTTACTCAAGAAGAATGTCTTTATATTAAAGGACCTCTAGGGAAATTATCTATAGTTGCCTATGAATGAATAGTTATTAAAGAATTAATTATTGACTATGACACATATTGAGATCTTAGAATAACTCTCTAAGTGAGGGATGCTAATGCAAATATAGATTAGAGTTAGTCTCTTTTTAGATTAGTTTACTTCTATTGTGTCTTTATTTCTGTTACGTGTTTGCTTGGATTGTGTGTTTATTTCTTCATTATTCTCATTTTTTATTTAAATATGTTATTTTTCTCCCCCAATGTTTGATTTTTATTCCCCCCACTTGAAACATGTTATCCTTTCACCCCATAAGTGTAACCCCATTCTCATAAAAAAATTGAGAAAGCAACTAACACTAAGGAAGAAAATAGTTTAGCACTAAGAATTAGCTCCTATATCCTTAGGTTGAGTCAATTTAAAAGGTTGACAAAGATTTAAAAATACAGTCCTAAAATTAATAAATAGAAGTTAAGTTCCAATTTTAAAATAATGTGATATGTGGGGTAACTCCTTTTATGGTTCTTAGAGAAAAGGAATCCATGGATTCATAATTGAGCAAGTGAATTAATAAAAGATATATTTTTGATATAAGGTCATCCATTCACTGAAAAGAACATCTAAATTTACCATGGAGTCACTAAACAAGTGAGGATCCTCTTGGTATGAAAGATATTATTGGATTAATCATTCCCCTTGGCTACATTGGTCCCAACCCTCAAAGATTAAAAACAAAGAAAACATCATAACTAAAAGGAAGTTTGAAACCTCAAGGAACCTAAAATTTTATTTCTAATAAAGGTTGATTTAGTAAACCTCCATTATAGTATTTCTAGCCTGAGCTATAAATGGAGCAAGTCATGTTATAAGATGAAAGGTACTTATGTTGGGGCTATATGCACATGGTTAGAAATAACACAATGCTCAATCCTTCCTCCCCTTATCCAAATTGTGTTAAGAAAACAACTTATAGGAGTTATAAGTACCTAAGACCCATCTAAAATTGGTAAATTAATTTAAAAGGAGAAAAAGGCTACAAATCAATTTTCACACATGATGTCCTATTGAGGAAATCATAACCTAATATGTTATTTAATGATGTAGAATTAAGCTCTTCCCTTATTTTATAATTTTTTTAAAAGAGTTTATAGTAGCCCATCCACTTTTTTTAATTTCATATTTCCCATTTATTATGGCCAACATGTCCCTTTTTATAGAATAAAAGGGGACATATGCATTACTCAAATTCAAAAAAAGTTAGCGCTTCAATTGAGCCCTTATTCATCCTCACCCTTAAAAAAATGTAGATGCTTTCTCAATTTAGATTGATAAAATTATGTAGCACCATTTATAGTTATTTAATACTTTTAAAAACCTTTCAAAACTATGTATGTTTAAAATATAGTTAACCTATTATGATTTTAAAAGTGTTTTCCATAATTTTTCTAGTGCTAAATATTTCTATAGAGACTTATTGCATAGGTACTTTACCAGAGTCTCAGACATAGATTCATAGCTAGCTTTCTTGGGGCCCTTTAGAAAGACAATAAGTGTAAATTTTATTAAAAATCAATTTATAATGACTTGGCCCATTTTACACATCTTTGTAGGTCCTAAAGGTGTCAAATTTGTTAGATCCTTGAAATACCTGACTAATTAATTAATATCCATGCATACTTATATACACCCATGTGGAGTAAAGTTGTAGAAGGCCACACAAGGAGTTTGAAAAGGTATAATTTATATCCATAACCCAATCACATAGTCTCATGTGTACTTTGTGCACTTAAGAAGCCAACTCATATAGTTAGAACTATCAAATCCTTGAGAGGCTTGATCGAGTAATAAGGAGCCACATGTACTTCTATACACCTAAGTGGAATAAATACATGTAAGTCCACAAAGGATTTAGAATAAGGTTAAATTTAGATCCATAGTTGAAACCATAAGCACCAATTTAATTTGTGCACTTAAGCAATCGACTCATATAATCAGATCTATCAAAATAAAGAGCTCCTTTATGTGCCTAGCTGGCATAATACTTGTTGATCCCACCACTCTCTAAGTGAAACATGACTAAACCTAGGGAAGTTCACACTAACATTAAGGATAAAATATGCATGTACCTATCATGATTATTATGTTTGTTAGCTTAAATAGAGGAAATTAGGAACCAAAAGCTGGAGGAGTACCGTTACCACCAATTATTCCAAATGTGGTCTATTTTTAAAATTTTAATTCCAAATTAGGAAATGAATAGTTTTGGATCACACATTAAATTAAGAGTTTATTTCATGAAAAGTGAACCCACTAAGGCCATTATTTTATAAAATATCATAGTTCCCTATAAGGTCACACTAAGATATGATTCACCATTATCAATTTTGTGTTTCTCAATCATTTAGATTCCCTTACTTGGATTTCAATCCAAAGCAAAGAGATTATACTTTTTTGAATTCTATGCCCAAAAAATCACACAACCTAACAATGGATATCTCTACTTATAATCCTAGATCAAAACCAGAGTTTTAGGGTACTACATTCCTATAGGGTGTCACTCGATTCAAGCATTATAACAATATTTTAAAAATAATTGAGGGCATATAGAGACTAGACACTGATGATGAATATGATATTTAGTATGTAGATGACCTTATCACCATTGGAGCTTTAGGACTACAAAAATCCATAACCAAACTAGAATTTTGACCATGTGCATAATTCTTCAAAAACCTACTACTCTCTTCTAAGTATAGTATGGATATTATGTACTCACCAAACACCAAATTCAAGATTATAGATATCTTTAGTCCTACATTCAAATAATATTACCTCCTAGAATACACCAATACTTATGAAAAGAAGTTATACATTCCTAGACAAAGACTCATAACATCTATTAAGTCCTCAATGATTAGGATAAGGACACAGATAAGTGGGTCAAAAAATAAGATATTGATGTATATAAGATCAAGATATTTTAATAAGCGGTAAAAAATAGTATGATAATATTGAATATTTTTTATGGGGTAAGTGACATGGTGCACATTAATAATTTCTAGGCTCTATTCCTTATCATAATCATGGAGAGAGAGGAATCCCTATATTTGGGGAGTGTTATGACATTCAACATCACTCATCAAGTGAATGGATCTTATGACAAAGTTAATTTATACATGATGTACCACATAGTGGATGCCATTTACACCACCCTAGACTTCAATCACATTATTTTCCCTCCATAGATACCAAGAGGGATATGGTTTATGTAGTTTTTTCCAAACTTTACATTTAATACTTATAGAATCACATCTAGGACATTTATGACCACTTCTAACCCATTGTGTATCACACCTTAAATGAGAAGCTAATGCCAAGGCTATCAAAGGAGATATGAGCTTCACTCCATTTAATTAGTATTTAATATTACTATATTAATAATATAATAGTCAAGGTGGAGGGTATTATAAGGGATCCTCTCTTGCTTCCATACATGGTCCTAGACCACCTCTCATAACAAGAAATAGCTTAGTACTTGGCCAATGGCATCTTAAGTTTCTACATCGATAAAAAAATAAAATCCATACTAGTGCTCCCCATGGTCATTGATTAACATAAATACAAAAGTGTGTAGGTGATGTAAGAAATGGTCCAACATAAATATTCATACAACCTAGGCAAAAATGAGGATAGACAATGAGATGCTCAAAGTATAGTTTAGGATCACATAGAAAAATAGAAGCCATGCCTCAACACTATGTAACATCATGAGGTTCTACCTAAAATATGAAATTAACCTCAAACTAAGGAATTATGTGAATGTGATAATAAATATTGAGGTTGTTACTCACCAAAAGGCCCAAGCTCAACTCACACTAGAAGAAAGTCTATCTCTTCCACAACAAGCTATATAAATTCATATTATTAAAGGATCAATGCATGTAAAGAGACTCACCTAGTAAATACTATAAGGATTCATAGCTACCTCCACTACTACACTTGACTAATCATCAATTCCACCTACATTAGTTCCTTAGTTAAGCTACCCCCAAAATGCCCATGCCTTTGACTTTGAAAGTACTCTAGATTCCATCCAAATTATGTACCATCATGTAACTTCACTTGAGGTTTATTAAAAATTAATTGATGTTTCCAAATAACCTTTGGAAATCCCTCAAATTTCTCCATTTTTGCATGACCCAACCTCATCATGCTTCTTTTTTTCTTTAGTGGTGAAAAGTTCACAATCTCCTATCTTTCTTATGGTTTTGACCATATTTGGTGTCCTCAGTGCCTCAATTATCCATACCCATATTTAGGCCCAATTATGGCCTTATTTAACCCCATTAATATGGTCTTCACCATCATTAAATCTTATCCAATCCCTTTAGGTTAACTCAGCTCCTAGTTTATCCCAAATCCCAATTATTCTTGCATTCTTGGTGGCCTTTATAGTCAAAATTTCCCCAACAACATTAATGGATCCATAAAAAATGGTTTTTTACGTGTTACAACTACTTTAGTGGCTCTATGATTAATATTACCTTTTTTACATATACACTTAGAACATCATCAATCCTATAAATAGTCATAAAAATCCCATAGGGTCCATCCAGGATAACTTCACCTACAACAATGTCAACACAAATAGACCCAAAGAAGAGGCGTGCTAAAATAAAAAGGTTGATCACACTTAGAATACCTATGCATCCCCTAGTTACATCTCCATCTCCTTTTTATCTCCCATATAAATCACACCAAACTCTCAAGGATTTGGATTCAACCATCCAAACTCTCAGGCATAATTGGTCCCCAAGTCTTCATGACCCTAAACTAATTGAGGTATCACATGTTGCCTTGGGATTTACAATTTAGTAACTCCTCCCTTCACTCCCATTTCATTTTCTCTAGACATGCCTCTAAATTCTACTTCATTTTTCTCCACCCTTGCTACCTCATATTATACTATCTTAAGGACCATGGATTGGTAAGCATGGATTGGTCCCATTTAGGTATACAAAGGCTAGAAATGGTCTATCTTGGGGACACAAATATCTAATTATGGTTTGATAAGTGTTGACCAAATTTGACTCTATAGGTCAATTTGGGCCTCTTATAGGAAAAAACTTGATTTTTAGAGGTTTATAGGGGGTTTAATATTATAGACACCTAAATCTAGCCACCAATAACCTCCAACTAAGAATTTGACCAATTTCCACCAAAATGCATTAAATGAGTTGAAATTGATATATTCAAGTGCCGATTTTAGCCAGGGTATCACTAAATGAGATAATTCAATTTATGGGCTAGCTAACTTTGATTAGATCATTTTGAGTCGAAATGCTAATTTTGCACCTAGGTGCTCTGGATTGCTTCTTTCTATCAAATTTCTTGTATGAGATGCATGTATTTGTTATTTTGTGTTGGTAACATTATAAATGGGATAACAGTTCTAATGCATTTGACATTAACTTCTAATTTCAATCTAATCAAAATTTAGACCAATAACAAGGCATTCTAATCAATTTGAGTAATTTGTGCACAAAGTGCTTAATCATGCTTAAGAGATAATTAAAATAAATTAGAGCCTAATTAATTATTCCATAGAAAATTTTTGAATACATATTTTTAGAAATGAATATTGAATATGTGCATCTTTAGGCCATAAATTCCATAAATATCAGGATTCATGCCTCCCATGCCTCATCAATGTCCTCCATGCCTCTTAATTACTCCTCTATATAAAATATTGATGAGCCTATTTATTAATTTTAATTACATAATTTGATTAATCCTTAGCCACACATCTTAATCTTGATATGGATGGTTTATGTTGATTCTAACTATTCTTTAAAATCTATAAATAGAGAGGTCATGAACATCATTTATAATCTTAATTTGTGAAAATTTACCATGCTAAATTGATTTATCTCACATGCCAAAGTTATGATGCCAAAATACTGAGCCAAGCTAAGCCAAAGCCACAAGGTGCCAAGGAGAAGAGGAGATAGCCAAGCCTCCTTTGATGAAGACTTCATGAGCACAAGTCAAATAAGCCAGTATAACAAGCATTTGGAGCATCCAAGGAAGGTGAAGGATTATTATTTTTATTTACTTTTTAGTTGTGATTTTAATTTGGTTTTGTTATTAATCTCACTCTAGTAACTAGGCATAGACATTTATGATAGTTAGTGTGTTTTTATCAAATTTTTTTCATTTTGGGACTAACACAATACTAATCACCTCTCTTGAGTCAAATTATTAGTTCACATAATGGCACACCTAGTGGGAATACACCCAAAAAATTTGATCAAATAGAACTACAAGTAACATACTAACCATTGTCATGTAGGATCTTAGAGTGTGGAAGCAAAAACGGTGAAGATTTGAGCAAAAAGCTTATTTTTTGGAGCTCACAATTTTGTTATCAAGACTATGTAATTTGGATCCCAACTTGGCTTGACTTGACCCAAATCACCCTGACTTAGATCCCAAATCACCCTAACTCAGATCCCAAATCACCCTGACTCAAACCAACTCACCTTGACTCAGATCCCAACTTGGCCTGACTCAACCCAACTCGCCTTGACTTGGATCCCAACTCAGATTGAATTGACCCAACTCACTTGAACTTGGATCCCAACTCAGCTTGACTTGACCCAAATAATCCTAACTTAGATCCCAACTTAGCTTAACTTGACCCATCTCACCCTTTCTTAGATCCTAACTCAACTATGTGAAACCTGAGAGCTAAAAGACTATTTTAAAATGCTTGGTTTAGGGTCATACAAACTCTATTTTGGATGATTTTTTTTAAAACCATGTGTTTTTTTCTAAATTCTTAGAATTTGATATTAGTTTAAATTAAATTTTCCTAGAGTTTTTACAAAGTTCTGAAAATATATTTGGATGTTTCTAATCTAACACATTTGCTTTTGGGGTGATGCCTTAAGGGTAGATAGGTAACTAGTGGATTTCAAATTTGATAAATCATGTTTTAGACCACATTTTAAATGCTTTTAAAATTAATTAGGAACCTTGTTTTGATGCTTTATGAAACATTTAGAGGATTAAGTGAAGTCTTTCAAAGTTAAAACTTAAGACTAAGGGGTCAAAAGAACACCACCACATCTTTCATTTGGCCTTTAAATTGAATTCAGTTGTCAATTCTTGTTTTCAATAGTTGTTTAAATCAGAACTTGATTGGCAAAGAGAGGGATGTTGTATGTATGATCTTCCACTTGTCCCCTTTAGGGAAACTTTGGAATTAAAATAACCATTATTATTAAAAAAATCCTAGTCCAAGGCATATAAATAACATCATCTAAAGCACTCCCTAAAAAATCACAAAAGTATTGGGTAACCTTGATAGCGACCATAAAGTATTTCTATTTTATGCTTTCTTTATTTTATGTAAACTTGGCTTGTAAGGGGGACGTCATTAACTCCCATGAGTTATTTAGGGAATATTTGACCAAGGGTTTCATCTCCCAATATTGACTTCACTTACTCCTTTTGAGTTTCACATGGGATGTATCTACATTTGGACATTGCACTATATTGAGTGAATAACAAGACGTAATGGTTGTAAAAAGGAATAGACCTTTTTAAAATTATCCAATCCTATGGTCACCCAATTTTTGTGCTTATATTTTGCATTTTTTGACGTGAAAGTCATTATGTAATTGATTCTTATAGAAATGTTTGAATGCTTGCTAGTTTAGTTAACCCCACATTGTCATACCCTTGTTAGGATTTGGATGATTATACTTAGTATACTTTGGGCATTTTGCGACTAAAACTTGTTTGTTTTTTCATAATCTATGTAAAAATAATTTATTTGAGTTGAGGAGGGTAGTGTTATGCTTCCCAAATCATGTCAAAACATTTTAAGCCTTTTTAATCTTTGAAACATAACATAGATCACATCATTCAAGCATGTTTATGCTGTTAGGCTGCTCAATTTGTTTCAAGACTAGTTTACCTTGTATCATAAACCATTATTTCAAACCATTTTATGTATACCATTTAGACCTTTATCTTGTGCTATCATCCTATCCAATCTTGTCTAACTTATTTGGTCAAATATTAGTTTTCAATGTTGAGTTTTAAATTAGCTTTGTCAAGTTTGGATTCAAACATTGATTAATTTCTATTTAGACTTTAATTCATGGGGATGATACATAGATCTTTCTCTTCTAGGTTGTATAACTTTGGTTAATTGATTACCCAAATTTGAAAACTATGAATGGTTTGTTTATTTAGTACCTATCCTTATCATTATTTGTGCCTTTATTTGGGAAAACACAATCTTTCTTCAAAGAGCCTTTTGTCTTATGTCTTATGCCAACTGATCATGTTTATGTTTAATTTTGTGTACTAGGTCCATGTCAAAATTATTTCCAAACTTATTAGATTAAATCAAACACATCAGCCTTTGTTTCAAGTCTATATTTTGACTTTGTTTGGCCAAATTTCCTAGCATATGCCTATTTGTTTGAGCCTAGATTTTGACTCTGTGTTTGGACAAAAGACCTAGTAACTCAAATTTTCCCTTTCTTAGTTTAGACCTTATTTGAAACACTTTGACTTAGACCTTTGACATGTTAATTTTTATTTAGATTCTTAACCTTCTATGCGTATGAAATTTGATATTAGACATTTGATGTTAGACTTTTTTATGCTAAGTCTTAGCACAAATCATTTTGGAGATACAACTCCACTTTCAGACCATATTGGAGATACAGCTCCACCCCTTCAACCAAGTTGGACTAAGTTTGAACCATTTTTCCTATGGAAAATTTTTCAAAGTTTGTAGAACTCTAAGCCTTTTTATTTTGGACATTTCATCATTTATGTAGATATGTCTAGCTACACTTATGGTGGAGTCACGTATAATAAAAATTATGATAGAATGGCCACACAAAATCCCACTAGGAACCCATATAAATAAAGATATTCTAAGGAGTTTTATTATTATCCCTATAATACTCCATATGGGGAACATAGTCAAAATACATAAAATCTAAATCAAGACCTTGATTGGTATGAAGAGGCTTGTAAGGAGGACTTTGAAGATATAACTACATATAATGTTGTTTGGGACACGGATCTATACCCTCTTTATAATAATCAGTATGTGAAACATAGTCGAGAACTAGTTCATAATTGGGATGATATGGTTTATGAAGAAGACTTGGATGCTTTGGCTTATGCAAGTAATCAGGTTCTATAATAACCCTTCATCATTCTAGGACCTAGTCCTTTAACTTATGTAAGCAATCAAAATCCACACCACCCTATCGTTATCATTTTAGGACTTCATCCTTTGGCTCCTATGATCTATCATGCTCCCCAATGCCCTACCATTATCTAGCCACAAGCCATTCCTCATCTAGAACCAATCCCATCCAAACTTTAATCAATCTAATCCTTCAAAGACAAAACTATGTTCAAAACTAGTATTTTCCAACTCATTAGAAACCAAAGCCCAGAAAACCAACCAATCTAAGATGTTTTTATTGAAACAACCACTTGTGATAAGTCAGCCTATGATGAATCACCTATTGATCCTATACTAGCTGTCAAGGAGTCTCACATTGATGAGCCCATCTTTATCGAGTCACTTATTAATGATTATAACTACCTTTGGGCAAATCATTACCTCGACCATATGCCTATTTTTAAAGATCCTCTTATTGACAAGACAATATATGAGGAGTTGTATCTTGACCTTTTTCCCATCCTAGAGGAATCCTACTCTAACAAACCAATTTTTGTGGATCCCATTATGTCATCATAGGCTGTTACTTGTCTAAAACTAAATATTCAACAAGATATCATTGTAACAAGATTAGCCATTAGATGAAGAATCAAAATCAAAGTTAGATTTAGGTTCTATTATTAAATTGACATTAGGTTTACCATCAAAATATGAATCAACATTAGTCTCAACATCAGATTTAGAGTCCCTTGAGTTAGAATCAGAATCAGAAGAAGAATATATTTGTGACTATTACAACATTGGTTATGTATGCCTTATAGATCAATTTGAATACATTTATGATCCTTCTATTATTTTTGAGGATGAGTACTTCAAATTTGACATAATTTATCCTAGTATCTTCTATGAGGATTATGTAGCCCCTCCCCATTCCATTATCATTCCACAAGCCATTATCATCAACCAAAATAGCCATATCATTGACATTTCATCTCCCACAAGTGTTGATTGAGATCTATAGAATCACACTTTGTTGAACTATATCCATGGTGGCATAGTAATTGAAGAAGAAAAATGAGGCCAAGATCACATTTATATATCAAAAAAACACTCTCCTAGTGAAACTTTTTTGGTGGCATTAGGAGTCAATCAATGTTAGAACTCAACATCTTCTAGTAATTTTTTTTCAAAAGTGATAGAAGATAATCAAAGTCAAAAATCAACATTCCTTAGTGAAACCTTCTCAAAGGTGATACAAGACAACTTCATTGGTGAAAACCTCTTTGAGGCACCAATAGTTGAACACAAAATTTCTTCACTACTTGATGAAGACAAAATCAAAGATCAAATCAGAATAGCTTCCAATCTACAACTTAATCAGATGGTAGCTACTCTCAGGCTCAACAATAGAAAAATTTTATGGTCATATCAAGAGAAAAAGTCTTTAGCCTTGCCACAACCAAATTTATGTTTAATCTAGAATTAGTAACATTATGTGTGGCTAAATGTCTTGATCTTCATTTGTTTCCCAGCCATTCTGCAGGACTATTTTTGCATATCCCAAATAATCACATTCTCACTTAGGGTCAACCCTCTTACCATTCCTATCTAGACCAAAGCCTATTTTTAGTCATCCTACCCAATCCTATTTTGATCTTGGATACTTTGGTTCTTCCTAAACTTTTTGTGAGAGGATTTTGATAAAGTTTCAATAATAAATCCAATCCATGTCAATGATAGTCTATGAAAATAGTGTGATAGTTGATCTGGAAAGATATCTTTTATTTTCCATCTTGTATCAAGCTTATTTATGTGAGCCTGATTATAACTACCTATGGGCAAATCAATGTATCACTAGTCTTGCTACTAATTATAACTACCTATGGGAAAATTAGTATCATTGACCTCTGCTATTGTATCATAGTTATAAACACCTATGGGTAAACTAAGGTAAAAACTTGTTTATCATGCATTTCTACATCACCTTATCATTACTATTTTCATTTGACTAGCCATTTGCTATATTTGAGAACTTGTTGGGACTTAGTTGGTTTTTCCTTGCCTTTTGTGTGGATGGAATTACTATGACTTGAGGTAATTTTAGGACTATTTGGGTGATGCTCAATTCATATTGAGGTTACCTTAGTCCCCCTTTTCATACACTCTTTCTATTTTGTGAGTAACCTAAGCCACACTCTCATCATTTTACAAGAAACCTAAGCCATGCTCTCACTATTTTTTGATAAACCTAAGCCACGTTCTCACCATTTTATGAGAAACCTAAGTTTTAATGCTCTCACCATTTTATGAGCAAGTATCTTGTCATTCTCTAATGATTTAAGATACCTCAAAACTCTAAAAACATTCAAATATTTCAAAAAGCTAAAAACATTTGTCCTATCTAAGTTTAGTCAGTTATCCTCAATCTGCGTTACTAGGGCATGGTCATTATTAGGATGATTTATTTTGATTTTATTTTTATGCCTTCTATTTGTTTATTTATTGCTAGTTTTTTATTTATTTGTTTTTCTATTTGTTTATTTATTCACTTGCCTATTTGTTTAGTTTCAACACTATTGCCTTGACTCAGTATATATGCATTCATGGGTGATTCCTCTAGAAAATTATTTTTGAGTATATCCATATTCATACATAAACATTGTCATCATGGTTTTTATCATTGGTGCATTATTTTTTAGTGTTTATTGGATCAAGAGTCAGTCATTACACATATTTTGGCCAAGTCTTCATGGTGTTCTATCATGAATCCTACCATCACAAGCTACAATTAAAATTAGCTTCAAGAAGGTTTACAATCAATGGAGCCATAAAATTTTGTCTTAGGCACCTTGGCAAATCCTTCCATCCCACCCTTGATCAAATCAATCCATTGACCATTCTAGTTGTATCATTTTTAATAAGTGTGAGCATCTCCTCATTGGTAGGCATAACTAAATCATTTATAATGATAAATATTATTCCTCTATCTATCTCTTTCATAAATTTTCACCCACTCATTTTTAGTCTATATTTTAAGTTATATCCTTGAATTATGCTTGTTAATCATCCCTAACTAGGGCACCATCATTTTTAGTCAATCCAGGCCCTCTTAATGATTATAACCACCTATGGGAAAATCAATATTTTGAATTTTATTCTTGATTATAATCACCTTTGAGAAAATTATTATTATTTTTACATCAATGCATGCAAATATTTTCTCATTTGGATTAATCTCAACCATGGGTTAACTCCACCTTTCTTCTTGTTTCTTTATGAGGGAATGTCTATCAATGAATGTGATGGCCATTCCCTCGAGGGGGCATCATCATAGGCTTTCCAAAACCATTTAGAGATTTATTATTCAACCATCATATTATTTTTGGAAAAAATGTCATCTCTCATTATTTGAGAATACATTGCTTTGCCTATGGTTTACAATGCCTTCCCAAATAGGGGTAAACTGTAGATACTAAATCTGGTCACTAATAAACTCCAACTAGGATTTTGACCAATTTCCACCAAAATACATAATTTGGATTAAAAAACTAAAATGAATTAAATGAGTTGAAATTTATATATTCAAGTGTCGATTTTGGCCAAGGTATCACTAAATGAGATAATGCAATTTATGGGCCAACTAACTTTGATCAGTTCATTTCAAGTTAAAATGCCAATTTTGCACCTTGGTGCTCTAGATTGCTCCTTTCTATCAAATTTCTTGTACAAGATGTGTGTATTTGTTATTTTATGTTCGAATATCCTAAATGGGATAATAGTTCTAACATATTTGACATTGACTTCTGATTTCAATCCAATCAAATTTTAGACCAATAACAAGGCATTCTGATCAATTTGAGTAATTTGTGCACAAAGTGCTTAATCATGATTAAGATATAATTAAAATAAATTATATGTTAATTAATAATTCCATGAAAACTTGTTGAATAATTGTTTTTATAAATGAATATTGAATATCTACATCATCAGGTGACCTCATTTCTTGGGAAGACATCCCTAGGCCATAAATGCCACAAATATCAAGATTCATGCCTCATCAATGCCCTCCATGCATATTATTTGATCCTCTATCCCAAATATTGATGAGCCTAGTTATCAATTTTAATTTCATAATTGGATTAATCCTTAGGCACATCTCAATCTTGAGATGGACGTTTTAGGTTGATTCTAACTATTCTTAAAAATCTATAAATAGAGAGGCTATGAACATCATTTATAAGCTTAATTTATAAAAAATTACCATGTAAAATTGATTCCAAAAGCTCTCATATTATAAATTTATGATTCCAAAATATTGAGCCAAGCCAAGCCAAAGCCACAAGGTGTAAAGGAGAAGAGGAGATAGCCAAGCCTCCTTTGATGAAGACTTCATGAGCACAAGCTGAGCAAGCCACTACAAAAATGATTTGGAGCATCCATTTAAGGTGAAAGATTCTTGTTTTTCTTTACTTTTTAGTTATGATTTTCATTTGTTTTTGTTATTAAGCTCACCCTATTGACTAGGCCTAGAGATGTATGCTAGTTAGTGCATTTTTATAAATTTGTTTTCATTTTGGGACTAACACAATACTAATAACCTCTTTTGATTCAGATTCCTAGTTCACAAATATTATGTCATAAGGTGTATTATAGGTTATTATATGTCATTCTATATCATATTATCCTTGGTTATTAGTCATATTAGCCAATATATCATTTTGAGTCATTTGGGGGTCATAAATAGAGCATTAAATGAGTTATATAGCCTCCTTGGGAAGTGTGAATGTGTAAAAGAGAAATTTCAAATGAAATTTGTCCTATTATTCCTTAAATAAACTATTCATAATTGAAAGTGATAGGTTATTTAGAAGAAAGAGTAGTTTTCTTAGGAAAAGAGAAGATTTTTTCACTTGTATGACCCATGGGAGAATGTGACACATGGGAAAAGGTCATAGAATGTCTCTCTATATTCCTCAAGATAAATTATATGTTTTAAATGTTTTTAAAGTGTCAATTTTAAGCTAAAAGCATTTTTCTCCTCTTCACCCTTCTAGACACATAGAACTAGTTAGTAGGTTTATGCTTTGTATAGATAGTTAGAGAACTTACAAGTAAAAATCCTTTGGGAGGTGTAATTAAATTTAGAGAGATTCATTTCCATAAAAATATTTTTAATAATGGTGGATTATGCTTTATGAACCATCCTCATGAATTTGACTATGTTTTTCTGCTTGCTAATTTGTGCACCCTACATGTTTTACTCTTTTTGGATGATTTAATATAATACAATTGATAAGATTGGTTCCAGATGATATTGAATCCATTATATCATGTTTTCCATTATTTTTTCACATTTTAAAAGGATTTCATAGCTCAAACTACTCATTTTGAATGAGGGTGTTGAGATTGAACTTGCATCCAAATTCTACCATTTGTAGAAAGCCTCTTTCTCTACAAGGTATTTGATTAATTCATTTAAATGGTCATGGTAATGCCTTTATTATAAATTTTTAATCTCCAAGGTGAGTATCATTGAGGTTACAGTCCATTGGCATGCACAATCAACTCCCATCTCATCTTTAGTCTTAGTCATGATTTGCAAAGCTATGAAACACATTCATGGAGGATTCATTATAGTTTCAAGGTGTTGAGTAGGATCTTGGAGCATGAATTTTTTTGAGAAACCTAAGTGAAACAATAGAAATCATGAGAAGATAGTGAACATAATCACTTATAGTTTCATACCATTAATGCACATATACAAGTGTCCTCATGAAAAATATCACAATTAGGAGGAGTTTTGAGCTGAGAAATATCTTTGATAGTAGAGAGAGTCTATTTAAAATTCTTGATGAAGATAAAAACTCATGAAGAATCTCACAAATCGTGTGTTCTACCAACTTACCCATCTTCACTGATTGAATATGCAAAAGTCTACCTAAAGGTGGCTTTACAGAGAATAAAAGGTGTCATGAGAAGTGTTGAACCATGATATGAAACCTTTATTGAAGTCTTAATATGTTGTATAGATCATAATAGACTTATTTGAGGTGTCAAGTTCACAAATTAAAGTGGAGACTACTTGTTATCACTTAGATTGACACCTTTTGAGGAGATGACTCAGCTCTTCTCATCTAAGTGGAACAATGGAAACATCTCACTTAATAACATTCCCATACACTTAAAACACTTCATTTAACCTACTAGGCATGGAATCACTTGCATCAAACATGGAAGGATTGAATGAAAATAAGGATAAATGAATATCTCTTAACCATTAACTATAAATCTCTTCACAAACTTTAAAAATCTGATATATGAACTTAAAACTAAATTTAATTTATTGTATAAAGAAAATAAAAAGTTAAAAATAGAAGGGATTTTCCATACCTGGTGTGGTATTATATTACAAAGGCCAAAATGGTAGTTCTTATAGAATTTGAGAGAGAGAGAGAGAGGAAGAGAGAAGTTCAAGGGTCACAAGGACACTTTTCAAACTAAGAGAATAAGTTAATTATGCATGAGAAGAGGATATGTGATGAGTCATGAAATTTTAGGAAGCACAAGTGTCAATTCAATACATAAACTTCATGAAAAGTGGCATAAAACTCCTTGTCTTGGCTCAGAAAACTACCTTCATAATTTAGACCTTTTTAAACATCCCGTAATTAATTAGGGATAGGTGTAATGAATTGAAATAAGGGTAAAGGTCTCATTCATGCCTCTCCATGCATTGGTTGTGGGCTTGTTCATCTAGAATCATTCTCAACTAAGCTATCATCATATGTTATCAAGAAAACTCTTATTTCATGCACCTTTCACACTTGTCCTCAAAATTGGCATTAGTTTCTCATGAAAATACGTGAGAGGGAGTATAAAAAACTTTTAAATACCCTAAATGGCGTTATAAGTGTTAGTAAAACCTTTAAATCATCCCAATTAAAGTTTTCCACCTTCTTCACTAACTTGTCTAATATCCCAATTTTAACTGGCTAAGATGAAGCTATTTATTTTTACACTTAGAAGTTTTTTTAAGTCATTAAATGAACATTGGGAGTTATAAAAAGTCTAAATATTCCTCCTAAAGTTGGTTTCATCCTTATACTCCTTATAGAACATAAAAAAAACATAAAAGGTCAAAAATACCTTATCTCTCACCCCATCCATATAGTTACATACAACTCAAAAGCATGGGATGGATCTGAAGGGAGTCACATACAATTTACAATAGGTTTAATGGTCAAAATATTCCATTATAAATCATCTCTAGCTTCATTTCTCTAAATTAGTCCTTGTAAGGGTTTTGGAGGGTTTTTGAACAATTTTGACCTTTAGTGATGTTTCATATAGGTTTAACATCCAAATATAAAAATAATTCCACAAAATTGGAATTTAGGAGCCTACCAAACACCTCTAAAATTTTTGAGTCTCCATGCATATCACCAAGGGAGGTATGAGCATTTAAAGTTACCCCTTGATTCTCCATTCTCATAGGCCTGAGTTGGTCTTTAAGTCAAAAGTGGATATTTTATGGATTTACCTAAATTAAAAAATATTTAAATTTTATAAATTCACCCTAAGAACATTCCCAAATGAGTTATAATGCACATCTCATGCTAGAATGGTGAATGACCCCCCTATTTGGTCTTCGCCTAAACCTTGTTCCATAGGCCTGCTTGCAACTTTAATGTTTTAGATCATGATATTAGATTTCATTGTATCCAAATAGATAAAAAAAAATATAATATGATCCAATGGACAAACCCAAACTATTTATAATTCTCTACCAAGATTTCAAGTGAGATTGACCCTCCTTTTGACCTTTAGGCCTAATGTAGGTCTTGTAGGTTTGACTACAAATTTGATGACATGGGATACTATGAATAGTTAAATCATTTTTTTAAACGTTATTAATGTTATATTAGGTGTTTTAAAACTTATCAAATCTTTTTTCCATGTCTAAATATCTCTTTGGTCACTCTTTATCTCATTTCCCCCAAAACCTGCCAGTTTAGTTCACAAGGGAGTGCCCTCTATCTGAGACAAAAGAGAGAGAAATCCCATAGTTACTTAGAAAAATGTGAATATTAAATGGTATTTTAAAATTTTAAATGATACCCTACACAAAATTTTAGGCCTTGGTTTAGTTTTTTACCTTTAAAATGCTCTAAGACCCAAAATAAACCATGCCAAAAGAAAACTGTGTATGCAAGATTTTCCTCAAGACAGTGTGTTATAGGTTAGAGTAATTTATTTGGTTTTTTATAAAATTATGAGTGTGAATTTATAATTTAAAAACATTTAATAAATTTCTTAATTTCATTTCATCACCTAAAATTCTATATGCTACTTTATACCCTTGACTAGTTAATACTGTGTTATTTTGCCTAACTGCACTTCAATAAAACTTTTAGGTATTTGCACTTGTTTGGGTTTGAGAACATGGTATAAAAACCCTAATTTATTCCCTTAGTATAATTTTAATTAATTTATGTTTATATTATCCATATTAATGCATTATAACAATAAACATGCTCCCTTATGCTTACCCTCAGTTAAGACTGTTTACCTTGTCTGACTATGTTTTTTCCTTAGAGATGATACCTATAGGTATAAGTGCATGATTATAATTAAAAGGTATAGTTTACTACCTAAAATAACTCCATTTAAATAATATTTCATTCTTTAATCTCTATTTTCTCACCTTTATTCACTATACACTTCAAGCAACTCAATTTATTTGCTCACTGCCTGCTCGTAGCCACCTTCAACTGACTGTGTTGGAGGCTCTAGGCCTGTAGGTAAATATTTTTTAATTTTAATTTGAGATATTCCCCTTGGATAACATTTAGAACACTATTAAATCATTTTATATTAGGTACTTGTGCCTATAATCTCAAACTTCCAAGTTCACCTTAAGAGTTCTATGGGTGCCTATAAGTGGAGATTTGTAGGTGTTTAAAGTCCTAAAGGTAGACATGTAGGGGTATATATATATATATATATATATATATATATATATATATATATATATATATATATATATATATATATATATATGTATATATATATATATATATATATGTACCTTAAACATTATTAGGGTATTTTACACCATTGGAGATCATCAACCATGAACACTTCCTTATACACTATCACCTTGGGAAATAATGGCACTCAATACTCAAATTCTATAGATAACATTGAGGAAACTCAATGTGTCAACTGGCAACTTTGAAGAGATTAACTACTATCTTCCCTTACTCTTCTGACCTCCATATTTTACAATGTAATTTTAATATGGTAATAATACAATTAAAATATACTTATATGCATCCAAGGTCTTATCAATCTTGTTAAAACATCTCTAAAAAATGCCAAGGATATCTATTTTTCCAATTTAGGGATTACAGGCTTGAAATTTAGACATTATCCTTTGGATTGATCCTCAAATTTATCTATCCATATATCAATTTAGATGGATTTACCATGGTCTATTCAAAATTTAAGGACTTCAAGTATGGTCCCACCACATACCTTAACACTCTGTTGAGTACCTCAATCCCCTATTTAGGACACCTATAGGTGACTATTTGTAAATATAGGTAGCAGGTTTAAACTTTGGAAAATGGGTAGAAAATTTTTTAGTGATCACATCAAAACCTTTACCAAATGTTCCAATGGACCCATAAAAATATTTAATAAACTCCAAAAATTTTCATCCTTAGCATAATGTCATCTTGAGAGGCTAGAGATGCACTATTGGGTTATAAATAGGAGTGAGCATGAGTTAGAATAATGTGCTAAAAATTATATCTTCAAAGGTTAGTTTATACTCAATGTGTTCAAATGGAAACCTCAATTTTTTTCAAGAATAAAAACAATTTTTCACACCTCCATTCCAAAAGCTAAATATTCTTTTATAACACCTATAGGTGTAGTTCTATGGTGCAAGCTTATAAAATGTGGTTGATGATTGGTTATCACAATCCTCATAATGCTAATATAAGATATTAAATTGATTAATTTTTCCATGATAACATGTTAAAAAATTTAATACATATACCAAAACTCCATAAACATGCTTAATGGCTTTGTACACTTCACTTACTTGACTTTGTATGGTAGTCATAGGGCATATTGATTGCTTGTTTGGTAAATGACTAAAAACCAAGGAGAATGTTGCTTTAGAGGATGAACCTAAGATTTCATGAGATAATTTTAACATATTTTAATCATGATAAATAACCTATCACAACTCCTTGAAGTAATTTGTAAATCATGAAGATCTGGAAATGATGGAAACCTAGCCTATCATCCCAAATGAGAGCAATGAACAAATTTGAGATGATTTGACCATAAAAACACATTGAAACATGTAAAAAATTATGGGGAGAATTATATAAGGATGTGAAAATCCTATGGAATCAATATAAATATCTATATTATATGAAATTTCTCAAACCAAGGCAAAGCCTATAGGGTACACAAGTTAGCATGCAAATTTGAAAGGTCTAATTTTTAGGAATGGTTCATAAAGCTCAGACCACCATTCCTTTAAAAACAATTTCAAATGGAAGATAACTGAGTGCATAAGACATAACTAGGATAATTTTTCTTGAAACCTCTCATGCTAACCATACCAAACACAAACTTGAAGATTGCTTTTGATTACCAAGTCTAGTGGAAGGAGAGATAAGTGGTTTTCTTTAGTTTTTGGAGGTTATGATCAAATTTATCACTGAAGTGAGTGTATGGAAGACCAAGGGAAATTATTTAAATGTCCCAAACTATAGGAGGTTCTAAAATTCCATACACCTCATTAAATTCTCAAGTTTGGCAAGAAATCTATGCCTTTTTTGAGGAACCTTCCAAATTTTAGTTAGTAATAGTTAAAAAAGACTTATTGGGACACATGTCACATTAAAAAACCTATTTAAACCTTCAAACTTCCCTATAAATTTGTACAAGTCATTAAATACTAAATTTTGACCCCTAAAATGACTCAAAAGGACATGTTGGCTAATAAAATTAATGACCAAGGCCAATATAACATTGAATAACATTAAGTGGCCTATGATATACCTTATGAACAAATATTAAACCCCATAAAACACTTTAAATTCAATTTTTTACCTAGGGTTACCCTATTTTGACCTAAAAATCAAATTTGGTCAACAAATTGGTGAATCATAGGCATAGTATGCTTGCTATACTAAATAGACCAGTAACCTTATTAGTACATTGGGATATGGAGTCACATGTACATGAAGTTTGACACACACATTACCTTTGAAAACCCATAAAACACAAGGAAAAACAACAAGAAGTAACACACAAGACAAGAAACTAAGCAAACACACTTGTGCTTCATGAGCACTTTTGAAACACACACACACCAAAATAAACAATTGATTCAAACACTGACTAACTTGAGATAAGAACTTCCTCATAGATAAAATGGGAATTATTAAACCTTTATTGCTTCATGACATGAAATATTTATTGAGAAATGTAGTCTTTTGTCCTTTAGCATTGACGCCTCCATCTTCTTCATGGTGTTTACCAAATTCATTAGCATGAGGGTCAATGAGAACCAAATAGCTCAAACTTGGTTATAACAAGGAAATGAACTCCTCTTTCATCTAAATAGTCTCAAACTTCTCATGAACTAGGTCCTTAATGTACAAATTTGATAATATGATAGTTCTCTCAGCCTTGTCCTCTTTCTTGACATAGTGTGATTGATGTTTGAAAGCACCAATCTTCCCTCTACCATGTTCCCACATCCATGAATGTGGTTTTAACTCATATTAATCTCTTGAATATATTTTGGGCATGACAAGATATATCTTTCATCACTATTCATGTCTACAAATTCTTGTATATTGATATCATTGACTTCATGACAATAGGTTCTTGACCAATAAAAATAAATTGATTTTATGTTTGATTAAACACTCACTATCATGCTTATATTCATAATAAAACTTGTCATTATCTATTAAATCTTTTGGATAAGAAAAAAATTTACCCAAACTATCAAATTCCTTGCATATGGCATTGAAATTCTACCATAAATCTTCTTCCTCATGGATGTCACCTGCAAGGGCTATTTCCTCTACCTTGGTCTCATGACACTCTCTTAGGAATTCCACATATTGAGGAGTGGTTTGGACTTGTTATTCATCCTTGATGACACATTAATTTTCATGCTTGAGATGGTCATCTACAACTTCATGATCAGATATGGAATCTTCTTTAAACACCTCCATCTTCAAATCTTGGCCACATTCCTCATGTATGCACATTCCTTCAAATAGGGATGCAATTTTTTTGGATTGTTATTTTATTCACTAAATGGAGTCCATATGATGATCTCTTCCTCATAGTTACTCATGAGATCCTCTTGATTAGCCATGAATTGATCTTGCTCTTCTTCACTTGCTTCTCTCAAGATAGGCTCTTCTTCAAGAAGGGGTGAGGTGAAAGGCTTATGGATAGGCTCATGGATTTGAGGTGAAGGATATGGAATATGAGGTGTAGTGGGAGGTGAAGGATTTTTAAATGAAGTATGGGATAAAGGAGAAGGCTTATGAGTGGGTTTGGAAAAGAGAAAAACACTAGTAAGTTCATATGGAAGTGAGTTCTTGGGTTAATTAGAAGAAGAAACACCTACATGACTAGGATATACACTTTTAAAATGATATCCTTGTGTGTAATTAATGGATACATTTGATTTAATATGATAATATTCATATAAATAATCTTGAGGCTATTGGGCATCATGATATGAAGGATAAGGTTCATATTGGAATTGATAGAGAAGTGTTTCTTGATAGTTCTCTTGGTAGCCATACTCATAGGGTTGTTCAACAACATAATGTCCATATGGAGAGGGAAATGAAGGGTTAAAGGACTGCCACAAGTATTCTCATTTAATTTAATGATACACTTCTTGTTGGAGATGGTACACTTCATGACAAGGATGATTAAGAACTTGTTATTGTTGATAGGGAATGGCACAAGTTGGAAATGTCTCACCAACATGTGTAAAATAAAATTCAACACCAATGTCAGATATAGAAATTTATTAGGAAAAAATAACATAAAGAATGGTCATCAACAAACTTCAAAAGGAACACCTAGGATTCTTGACTAGTTGATGTAACTTCAGAGTCATCATTGATGCTTAGATACATGCCTCCAAAGGTTGATTGTTGAAAAACAACACCAAAAATATTTCAACCTCTTGGAATAAGAGTCTCACCAAGCATGCCAAAAAATATTGTCACTTTGATTTTTAGCATTTTAGGAGATGACTCAGATCTTCTCATCCAAGTGGCATAATGGAAACAACTCACTTGCTGTGGGTAGTCAATTTGGTGAGATAAATCTCTAGAATGAAGGGATAGCTCCCTATATGTGCCTTGAAATGATTTAAACTATAATAACTAATTTTTTATGTAGGAAAGGGATAAATTTGGTAATGAAATGAAACTTATTATAAAGGGTGATTCAAAAATATGTTTATTATAAGACTATTGTACTACATTAGTTCGAGACAAAGCATACGACACTAATTTAATAATCCTAAAGTAGACTAACATCAGTATTTCAATATGAAAGTGCCATATATTAAGACTATCTAAGGTAAGTGAAAACATAGATCATTTTTAGATGCTAAAAATTCCTTGTACACTTAATAACATTTCCTTACACTTCAAAACATTTCATATGACCTACTAGTCATGGAATCACTTGCATCAAACATGGAAGGATTGAGAGAAAGCAAGGATAAATGAATATCTCTTAACCATTCACTATACAATCTCTTCACATACTTTAAAAATATGTATATATGAACTCAAAAAAGAATTAAATTTATTTTATAATTCAATTAAAATTTCAAAAAAATAAGGATTCATCATACTTGGTGTGGTATTATATTATAAAAGGCCAAAATGGTAGCTCTTATAGAATTTTAGAGAAAGAGAGGAAGAGATAAGTCCAAGGGTCACAAGGAAATTTTTAAAACTGAATATAATTAGTTAATTATTCATGAAAATAGTATATTGGATTAACCATGATAATGTTAAGAAGCACAAGTGTCAATTCAAGACATAAACTTCATGAAAAGTGGCATAAAACTCCTTGTCTTGGATCAAAAAATTTCCTTCATAATTTGGACCAATTTTAATGTCCCATAACTAATTAGGGATAGGTTTAATGATTTAAAATAATATTAAGGGTATCTTATTCATTACTCTACATTCATTGGTTATAGTCTTGGTCATTTGGAAATCATCCCAAACTAAGCTATCATCATCTGCTATCAAGAAAACTCCTATTTCATGCACCCTACACACTTGTCCTCAAAATTAGCATCAATTGTTCACAAAAATACATGGGAGGAACTGGATGAAACCTATAAAGACCTTATAAGTCGTTATAATCATTAGGTACACCTTAAAATCACCCTACTTGAAGTTTTCTACCTTCTTCACTAGTTTGTCCAATATGCCAGTTTAGACTGGCTGAGATGAAGCTACTTGTTTACACACTTACAAGTTTTTATAAGGCATGAAATGAAAATGGGGAGTTATTAAAAGTATAAATATTCCTCCTAAAGTTAGTTTAATCCTTAGAATCCTTCTAGAACCTAAAAACACACAAAAATTCAAAAATACCCTTTTTCTCACCCCATCCGTATAGTTCCATACAAATAAAAATCATGTTAGGGTGATTTATGGAGTCATACACAATTTAAAATAGGTTTCATGGTCAAAATATTCCATTATAAATCATCTCTAGCTTCATTTCTCTAGACTAGTCCTTGTAAGGGTTTTAGAGGGTTTCTAAGCAGTTTTGACCTTTAGTGATGTTTCATAAAGGTATAATGTCCATTTATAAAAATAATACCAAAAAATTGGTTTTAAGAACCATATATAACAAATTTAAACTTATTGAGTCTCCATGAAAAGCACCAAGGGAGGTATGAGCATTTTAAGTTAACCATTTGAGCTTGATTCTTCATTCTCATATGCTTGATTTGGTCTTTAAGAGAAAAGTGGATATTTTATGGATTTAACTAAATTAAAAAAAGATTTAAAATTTATAACTTTAACCTTAAAACATAACCAAATGAGTTTTAATTCACATCTCATGCTAGAATGGTGAATGACCCCCCCCATTTGGTCTTGGCCTAAACCTTGTTCCATAGGTCTGCCTATAAATTTTATGTTTTAGATAATTAATCTAATTTAAGTGTATTAAAATAAATAAAAAACCTATAATATTATCCCATGTACAAACCTAAATTATTTTTAATTCTTTACTAATATTTCAAGTGAGATTGACCCTCCATTTGACCTTTAAGCCTAGTGTTGGTCTTGTAGATTTGACTACCAAATTTGATAACATGGGATACTCTACCTAGTTCCATCATTTTTTTCAAGGTTATTAATGTTATATTAGGTTTTTAAAAACTTATAAAATCTTTTTTCCATGTACAAATATCTCCTTGGTCACTTTTTATCCCATTTTCCCTAAAACTTGTGAGTTTTGTTCACAAGGGAGTGCCCTCTATCTGAGACAAAATAGAGGGCACTCCTCTAATTACTTAGACAAATGTGAATTTTTTATGGAATTATAAAATTTTAAAGGATACCATAAACAAAATTTAATCCATTTTTTTTTTTGTGTTTTGACCTCTTCAAATTCTCTAAGACCTGAATCAGACCTTGCCAAAAGAAAACTATGTATGCAAGATTTTCCTCAAGACTATGTGCTATAGGTTAGAGTCATTTATTTGGTTGTTTCTAAAATTATGAGAGTTAGTTAATTATATAACAACATTAAATGAATTTATTTCAAGTCTTTTCATCACCTAAACTTATACATGCTACTTTATACCCTTGACTAGTCAATACTGTGTTGTTCTGTCTAACTGTACTTCAGTAAAACTTGTAGGTGTTTGTGCTTGTTTGGGTTTGATAATAGGTTATAAAAAACCTCATTTTTTACCTTAGGATAATTTTAATTTATTTACTTTTTATATTCTCCATATTCATACATTATAACACCAAACATGCTCCCTTATGCTTACCCTTAGTCAAGACTATATTACCCTGCCTGACTGTGTCTTTTTTCCTTAGCGATGATACCTGTAGGTATCAGTGCATGATTATAATTCAAATTTATTTTTCACTACCTCCTATAATTCCATTTAAATCATACTTAATTTTTTACACTCCATTTTATGACCTTTATTCACTATACACTTCAATCAACCCAATTTATTTGCTTACTATCTCCTCTCAACCACCTTCAACTAACTATGTTGGAGGTTCCAGGCTTGTAAGTAAAGATTTTTTCACTTGAAACTAAGATATTACCATTGGATAACCTTTGGCACACTAGTCAATAATTTTACATTAGCTAATTTTTCCTATAATCTCAAACTTCCAATTTCACGTTAAGAGTTCTATGGGTGCTTATAGGCAGGTTGTAGGTGGAGAATTATATGTGTTTAGAGGATTGAAGGTAGACATGTAGGGGTATATATAATGTCTTGAACTATATATATAGACATTGAACATGATTAGCCTATTTTAAACCATTAGAGACCATCAACCATGAACACTTCCTTATGCACTATCACCTTGGGAAGCAATGGCACTCAATCACTCAAATTCTATAGATAACATTGAGGAAACTTAGTGTGTCAACTAGAAAATTTGAAGAGCTTAAATACTATCTTACCTTACTCATATGCCTTCAATATTTTTTAAGGTTATTATAATATGGTAATAATGCAAGGAAAATATAATTATATACATCCATGTTCTTATAAATCTTGTTAAAATGTCTCTATAAAATGCCAAGGATCTTTGTTTTACCAATTTAGGGATTAGAGGCATGCAACTCAATCATTATCATTTAGAGTGATATTCAAATTTTTCTAGCCATATATCACTTTATATGGATCTAACATGGTATTTTTAACATGTAATGACTTTAATTATTGTGCCACCACATACCTTAACACTCTTTTGAGTACCTCAATCCCCTGTTCAGGCCACTTAGAGGTGATTATTTGCAAATATAGGTAGTGGGTTTAAACTTTGGATAGTGGGCAAAAAACATGTTGGTGATCACATAAAAAATTTTACCAAATATTCCAATTAACCCATTAAAATATTAAAATATTTAATAAACTCCAAAACTCTTCATCCTTATCATAATGTCATCTTGAGAGGCTATAGATGCACTGTTGGGTTACAAACAGACAGTGAGCATGAGTTAGAATAATGTACTAAAGATTATACCTTAAAAGGATAGTTTATTCTCAATGTGTTCAAATGGAAAAATCAAAGTTTTAATACTCAAAACAATGTTTCATACCTCCATTCCAACATTTAAAAATTCCTTTATAGTACCTATAGGTGCAATTCCATGGTGTAGGCTTAGCAAATGTGGTCGATGATTGGTTATCATAGTCCTCATAATGCCAAAGGAAGATATTCACTTTATTTATTTTTCCATGAGAACATGTTAAAAAATTTAATACCTCTACCACAACTCCATAAACATGATTAAAGGATTTGTACACTTCACTTGGCTAACTGCATATGGCAATTATAGGGTAGATTGGCTGTTTATGTGGTAAATGATTACAAACCAAGGAGAATGTTACTTTGGAGGATGAAATTTAGATGTCATGAGATCATTTTAACACATTGGAAGCATGTTATATAACCTATCACAACTCCCTCAAGTCATTTTCAAAGCATGAAGATCTAGAAATGGTGGAAACCTGGCATGTCATCCCAAATGAGAGTAGTTTGCAAATTTGAGATGATTTTCCCATCACAACACATTAAAACATGAAAAAAAGTATGGGGATAATTATATAAGGAGGTTAAAATAATATGGAATCAATATTATCAGCTAAATTATACAAAATTTCTCAAACCAAGGCAAAACCTATAGGGTACATAGATTAACAAACAGATTTGAAAGGTCAACTTCTTAGGAATGGTTCATAAATATAAGAAGACCATTTATATGTAACCAAATGTCAAATATAATTTTAATGATTGTATAATAAACCCATAGGAGTATTTTTCTTGAAACCTCTCATGTTGACCGTACCAAATACAAACCTAAAAACTACTTTTGCTTGCCAAGTCTAGTGGAAGGAGAGATAAGTGGTTTTATTTATTTTTTGATTTTATGATAAAAATAATAACTAAATTGAGTGTATGGGACCAAGTAACATTAATAAAACGTCCCAAAATTTAGGAGGCCATATAATTCTATACACCTCATTAAATTCTCAAGTTTTGTAAGAAAACTACCCTTTTTCTGAGGAACCTAAAAATTTTCAATTAGTAACAGTTACCAAAGACTTCGTAGGAAAAATGGCATGTGAAAAAACCTATTTTAACCTTCACACTTTGATATAAATTTGTAAAAGTCATTAATTGCTAAATTTTGACCCCTAAACGGACTAGTTGGCTAATAAAATTAATGACCAAGGCTAAGATAACATTGAATAACATTAAATAACCTATGATATACCTTATGTCCAATTATTAAACCCCATAAAACATTATAAATTCAAGTTTTTACCTAGGGGTGCCCCAATTTGACCTAAAAGTCAAATTTGGTTAATACTAACTTCAAAACATGAGTTGATGGTGTTCAATGCTTCTTTCCCTCAAAAAACAAAACAAAGGTCTAGGCCATTTGGTGAAGGTCATATAATAGAGTTGCATTGGTTTCTAAGATCTCTAGCTACACTTGTCTTCAAGTTTCCACTTAAGTCTATCAATTTTCAAGAGATTGAGGACATACGACAAAGGGAGGGTGGTTGTTTGATGGTTCAAAGTTGCATTCTTATGCTTTAAAAATAGGCAATGAAACCTATAGGTCTGAGTCCAAAAGAGACCTTTTTTCACCCAAGGTTGAAAACTAGACCTTGAATCCATGGTTAGAGGGTTTTATATGTTGAAGATAATAATTATGATCTAGGTATCATTTGAGGGGATGATACATAGTTTTTTAGACCCTATAAACACCTACATGTGTCCCTTCTCTTGAAAACATTCACATATAATTGACTGTAGATGTATACAGTCTATGACCCAAGGTTAGTCATGAAGTCTAAAATAGTTATGATAATGAATTTAAAATCCCAAAAATTTCTTCTTAGGATCTCAGAGAGTCTCCATGGCATATATAGCACAAGTTTAAAGATAAAGGCCACCTACATGACTCTATACAGTCAACTATAGGTGACTGTAGGGTGGTAGTGACTGAGATAGGGTGCCAAAGTGATGGTCTAGGCTACCCAAGGTGAAAAATGGGTCAATTTGTTTTTTATATGATCATATACGTTTTAATAAATGTCTTTAAGCATTGAATTTAAGCTAAAACTTATAGGAAATCTACATGTACAGTAATTTGAAGTGAACGTAGTCAGAAATGGAACTCAATATCTTCCTAGTCAAAGAGTGAGGAAAAAAAGAGGTTGAGTGATTTTAAAGATATAAAAACATTCATAATTATCAAAATATCCTCATGAAACTCTCATAGTGGATGCATAACAGAGAGAGGTCTCCAATCATGCATACACAGTCCACATCAAACACTATGCACAGTCCCCTTTTGCACTATTTAGGTTTGTAGAAGTTAGGGGGTATATTGACCTATTAAAGGGATAAAAAATGTTAAAAATTACCTTTATAATTTTAATAATCCCATAAAATATTAATTTAGTTTGAGGAAATAGGGTAAGTGCCCTCTATTTTGTCTCAGATAGAGGGCACTTCCCTCATGCATAAATCATGTTGTCTTGACAAAAGTAGATAGAAGGTTGTGCTATAAGTTGTTTAGACCTTTAGGAGATGTGTGTGGAGTTGAAAAAAAAACAAAAAAACATGGAAAACCAATCACATAAGGAATAATCTCAATAGGGTGGCTTAGACCATAGGGGTTACAGTCAGACCTATTGGGCAAGGTTTAAGCCTAAAGCCAAATGGGGGTCCAACTTCACATACAACTCTTGGTAGGAATAATAAACTATTGTAACATGTTTTTGGGGTCATGAAATATGTATCTAGGCTATTTATTTGTAGTTTAATCCATCAAAAGGTCTTTTTGGGCTTTAAGGTGTAGACATGCTATTAGGCATGGTTAGGCCTAGTGTCTAAATGAGAAGTCATCTTCAATTCTAACATGAAGTAAGCATATCAATGGATTGGATCATGTTAATAAGGTCACTTAAGATGTTTACAAGCCTAAAAATTATATATTAGGCATAAAGGATCCCTTTTTGGACTCAAACCTAACTCAGGCCTGTGCAAATTAGAGAAAAGAGCTCAATAGGAGAGGTTTGGAATCTCATATCTTTTTTGATGCCTTGCATGGAGATATAAGAGGTTTAAAGATGTTATAAGGGTTAATAAAGTTATTTTTTTTGGATTTTTTTAATGTCTAATGTCTAACTTTTATGAAGAAAACTTGAGAGGGTAAAACTATCTAAAACCCTCTTAAACCCTTAGTCTAGACCTAAATAAGGAAATGAAGGAGATAGTGAACCCAAATGACATAGTTTTCCTAGAAAAATGATTTAAGGTTATAAAAGACTCACTCAAGATCTCTAACATTAAGATGAGTTATGTGAAATTGTATAAATGGAGTAAAAATAGGGCTTTCTTGACTATTTTTATCATGTGTAGGTTATAAGAGGTTTCAAGAAATAAAATAAAGTTTTGAAGGAAGATATAGAATTTTAATAACTCACTATGGTAATTTCATGCCTTGGAAAAACTCCTAAGTGTTAAAACAATAGTTCTCGTCTCTACCATTCAAAATTGGCATAGTGGACAAGATTGTGAGAAGTGTGGAAACTTCAAGTGGAGAGATTTTTAAGGTGTGATTGAGTAGTCTAAGTTCATGGAGAGTATTGAAAAGTGTCATCCACTCCATACCATGGATTTTCATGGAAAATGGAAGCCAATTTTGAGGCTAAGTGTGAGGGGTGATTGAAAAAGAAGTTTATTTGAGTGCAGGTAGTGATAGTTCATTTTAAAATGATTCTAGATAACCAATAATACAATAAATGCATGGAGATGAATGCCTAAAATCCTTAACTCTCATTTTAATAATCATACCTATCCCTAGTCAGTTTTGGGATAGTAAAATAGGCGTGGATGATGAAGGCAATTTTTTGAACCAACACAAGGAGTTTCATACCACTTTTCAAGAGTTTCAAGACTTGGGGTGACACTTGTGTTTCCTAACATTTCATTGTTCATTTCACATTATCTTCTCATTCTAATGTAACTCTTTTGATCAAATTGACAAGTGTTTTTATGACCTTTGGACTTATTTCTTCTCTTCTCACTCTCAAGTTTTATAAGAACTAGCCATTTTGGCCATTATAAATTATGTTCCACTTGAGTATGGTGAAGCCATACCCATTTTCATACCATTTTATCAATAATACTACTAATTTTTACATCTTATATGACTATTCATATTTTGTTTTACTTTGATGATTGATCTTTCTTAGTGATAACTATGATTTCCTTAGTATGTTATCTCATTCTCTCACCTATTTTCATTTGGAAATCTTCTTCTTTTAGGGCATGTTAAGTTTTTTATGATATGTTAAGGTTGAGTGAGTTATTATATTCAAATAGTGCCATTCTAGGCCTCTTTGTCTAGTCTTCCTAGCCTAAACATTCATCACAATCTCCTAATGTAATATTGATGTGAGAAGATGTAGATTGGAGAAGTGTATGTTTGGCTAGTCCCTTGTTATCATGTATAACATGTATTTGGTTGGTAGTCATTAAATAATTTGGTGGATCACCTCCCTTAGGATAGTTTACTTTCATTTTTCTCTCTCCCATTTCCCTCACAAGCTTAAGTGTAGTAGTGATTTACAGGTAATACATCAAAGGAGCTAGCCCTATCTATAGATTCACCTCATTCCTAGGCTCATCCAAAGCCTAGAGGGTTTTCAATTGTGCCACTTAGATGAGGAGAGTTGAAATATCCCCTCAAAGGGTGAAAATCCAAGTGACAATAATAGGGATTCAAGATAGATAAAATGGAGATGATACAAACCCTCACACACAAAGGGCCTCCCTCACACATGATGGAGTTATTATTTTGGGGAATTTAGACTAATTCATGACTTTATAACCTTAGGTGAGAGCTCGTTCCTGGTTGGGTTGATTAGCAAGGTTGAAGAGGCTCTGGTAAAAGTATTTAAAACTCTTGGGAAGGTGTCTGAGGATATTTCAAAGAGAAAATTGTGCTTTTAAAGAGAATAAGAGTGAGGACTATCATGGGAGAAGAGAATATTATAGATTGGACCCAATATATAGAATTAGGCCACCAATCCACTTGTGAGCTCAAAGAGAAGTTAATGTTTGGGAACCTTATGGGTAAAAATCCAACAAGGATGGAGTCAAGGCTATCTTAAATCTTTAAACATGAATCCTCTTTCTTTCTTATTTATATTCTTTAAGAACACAATGGGATAGGGATTTGGAGTTGTATCTATTTAGGGCCATGATTTGGGCCCAAAAGTGTGGGATATAATTATTTTTGGTTTTTGGACATGGGACCCATATCATTTCTTATAAATGATATTATGTTGCTCTTTGTAATGGTCAACAATTTTTGTAATCAAACACTTTAAGATTAATGAAAATCATTGTTCCTTCTTATTGTGTTGTTTTTTTTAAGGTCTTCCAAATTTATCTAGTTTTATGGATAATTTTAATTTGAAGGAAATGAAACATGTGTTTTATATAGGTGTATAGGATGAGATTTGAGCTATTCTAGTTTATTTCTTGATTCTTTTTGCTTTCCTTAAACCCTCAAATGTATGTGTGTTATTGGTAATAGTCATCATGTGTGTTTATTTATATAAATAATTATATATTTAAGAATCTAATATTATCATTTTATTCCATTACATGTGTGACTAAAGCCTGAGTTCTCATGAAACTTGATATATAGTGGTAAAAATGTAGCTAGGCACATACTAGATTCTCAAGTATTGTTGTTGTTTTGATTAAGGTAAAAGTAGGTTTTTAAGGGGCCCCAAAACCCTTTAACAGATCAAGAAAGATAAAACATTATAATCCACCAGGGAAGGCATTCTTGAAACCTACTAAAAAATAGTAACTAAACCAGGTTTTACAGGGACCTAAAACCACCAATAAAAACCAGTAAAAGTGCCCCAGGTTTTACAAGGACTTGAAACCTAAACAAAACCAGGATAAAGAACCTAAAAACTAGGTTTTACAAGGACCTAAAATTTTCCAAAAAGAACAGATTCCAGGTTTACATCCAGAAACCCCAATAACACAATGTCAAAGGAATTGCTATGGCAGTCGTAATTTTCCTTTGCATGCCATGCCTTCCTCTAAGCACCAACACGGCATAGATAGATATAAACATCATTTTTTATGAGCAAGGCTCCTCCACAGCTTAGGGTTTTCTATTTTTCCCTGAATAGGGCACTGTGGCTCATTAAACCATAGAGGAAACTAAGTTTCCCCCATTCATTCACTATTTTCTTCGCAAACTAATTGGGATGGTAGTCTAACTAGGCTAGAGATCCAACCTAGGTTCCATCCGTAATACAACAAACTGAAGCAAAATAGAAAATCACGCAATAAAAGATCTCACCTTTCTGTGCTGCACACCAGCACCATGGATCCCACCATCTTTGGACTGAGATCTAGTTGCCATAGTTCAAGGAAGCAGCCACAGATGTTAGGGTTTTAGCACGGCCACATTTATGGCTACACTCCCTCTTCCCTCATCCCTCTGTATGCATGTTGTTATCTTATCTAGAGGACTTCCTTTTATGACTTACCCTCCACTCATTTTGATGTTTATTTGTAATATATAATTTCCCCCCTCTTTTATAAACTATTAATTAAATTTTATTAGGGAATAAACTTGTTGAATTTAGTCAACTAGTATGAATGAGTTTTGTGCTAGCGGGAAATAGGTATTGAATCTCTAGTGGTAGCACTATATATCTTGAAGATTTATTTCAAGTAGGATATTTCATATAGATCAATAATTTAAAATCATTCCCTAGATAATTTCAAAAAAAATCTTAATTATAGAGGATGAAAGTCTCCCAATTGTCCCCAAAACTCACTCAGTGCACCTAACTTGTATCTAGGAGAATGAGATCTTGAGTTAAATAATATGAAGACATATTAATTTTGGTTCTATATGAAAAAATAAGTGTCTTATATTTTCCTCAAAATAAGCCATTTAGAATAATTCCTCCATGTAGAGGTACAATACACATACCTACCCTACATATATCACAAAATGATGCAAAATTAAAATGGATTGGTGGTATGATATTATATATATTAAAATATTATTTATATAGTACCTTATTCTTGGACACTTGTAAAATAACTATCATGGTTATAAATTTAAGTCTTAGACCTACCTACTACTGAAAGTTTCATGTTCACTATCTGTTTGTGCCTAATTGCTTATCTCTTAGTCTAACCATTGTTATTTTTATGACAAGCCTTTCTATATCATGAAAAAAATCTAAACTTGATTATTATCCTTCATTTCTATTTATATAAATATACCTATTTTATAGCTTCCTAGACACTTGTGTCCCAGGTAGACACATGTAATGATGTAGGGGTCCACTCATCCTAAAAAGTATCTAGTGTCCAAAAATCATCCAATTTTAAAAATAATCATATCCTAAAGGTTTACATAAGGTCTTTAATTTGTGATATTTTAAAAATGGATTGGTATATAATAGGATCAACCCTCATTATTTCATCACCTAGAAACCACCTTGAAACCACTTGGAAATCAAATAAAACTCATAAGGAAACATGTAAAGAATCACTTAATCAATAATTAAAATGAGAAAACCTACCATATTCATCGTTATTTTTACATCAGTCATAGAAGCACCATTTCCATAAGTTTGAATAATTCAAAGAGTATTCCATGAGCCATATTTTTTAGGTTACAAGTTAGGTCATTGCATGTATTTGCCTATCACACATTTCATCTTTATAAACACACAATACAACACATAGGGGATAGATACATACGTCTGAGTCCATATTTAGGGTATTTTATATGTAGGCAGTGCCCATTTATATAGGGGTATTTGGGGAAGCTTGACACTATGATCCCACTATCCCATTTTTACCATAGTCACTCCAAGGGTGAAAAGCTAAGGTTTTGATCATTTTTAAAAGAGTGATAGCCTATGCACATGATTTAAAAACACCGAAAGAAAGGTGATATAAATTTTAGAGGGCTCCATTTTATCACATCTAGATCTAGTTAGTATTCATTACAAGACATCTTCAATGATGTAACTATCTACATTTGATGAAAGCATTCATGGCCATAAAAAGAATATTTATAAAATATAATGAATGTTCTAAGATATTTTTCTATTCCATTTACAACATGTTCCAAATCAGACCTACATGTGCATAGTAAACCTAATAAGTATCATTTATTTTTAATTCATTATAATATCTATCAATAACTATACTATTTTTAGTAATCTCAGTTATATAAATTCATGTACTAGTTGTCTGAGTTTTCCATTGATTGGCCTAGTTACTAGATTATTTTACCATACTTGTGTAAAAGCTAATATATATTTATTAACCCTAATACCACCACATAGAAAAATTTATGGTTAAACATTTTTTGAACTTGAAATTTGATCTCAAAACCCTAAATTGACCTAGGGTTTTCTATTCTTTTGATTTTTTATTGTTGTAAAATTACTGCTTCAAATTCTAAATATTTCATTTATAAACAATATAAAATATTAATCAAAAAAATTATTTTCAAATGGAATATAAATAAGCATTATTCACTCATATAAATAATAAGAAGGATTCAATGGATGTATTTTTTATGTTACAAGAGATGAAATCAGTAAACATGACAAGGCTAAGTCATCCTCCCCTAGTGATGGTTAATCCTTAGGTGGTACTACACCTGATTACATATCAATCACTCTCCCCTTGAGAAAATAATTACTTAATACATATAATTTGGAATAAATTATGTGTTTACACCAATTTTTTCCCCAAATAAATCCTACTATTATTACATCCTCCATGGTAAACATTAACACTTCAACCCAGTTACTAGTTTAAATGCCTATATCAACTCAAATCATGGGTACACCTCTTTTTTTGGATATTCAAACCTCAAATATGAGTGATCAAAATGTGAAAAATATTTTCCAAACTATACAAATTTTTCAATCTAAGGTTAAAAATATTGAGCAAAATGCTATGAAGTCACCTTATGTTATTAATTCACAAGAGGTGTTGTATAAACCTATTGCACCTAAAAAATATTTGTACCCCTTTCCAACTACTTTTTTTTACATATAAGTTCACATTTTATGATAGAAAGGGTTATCTTGAAAAACATATCTAATATTTCTATGTGTCATGCCTTGATTATGTATCAAATGGTAAAATTTTGACTAAATTATTTCTAAAAAGACAAAATTAATATGTTTCAAGATGGTTTTATGATTTACCAATTCATTCTATAAAAGAATTGAAATATATTTTGGATCATTTTTTGGCATATCAACATTACCAAAAAGGTATCTTATGACCAAATTTCAAAGATAAAATAAGGAACCAATGATCCTATCAATGAGTATGTGTAGAGGTACAAGACAATGTTAGCCAAAATGACAAATCAAATGATAGATAAAGATATTTAAGACATGTTCCAGTAAAGTTTCTTTGACCCATTACATGAATACATTTTTTTTATAAAATTAAAAATATTTTTATGACTTATGCCATATTTATAAATGAAAATTATTTCATTAAACAAGCTTAAGTATGTAGTAAACACATTGAATACATCCAATACCAAGTTTCATATCAAACTAAGCTACAAGGTCAAACTTATATAACTAAAAAATTGATATCTATAATTATTAATTGAATGTAACAAAAACCTAATTAGTGTGTATTATCCAATGTACCAAAGAGACAATTTAAATTATTTCTTGAGTCTCCATATTCACTACTTAGGAAGCTTGTCTATTGTCATATCATATATATCCTTCCTCCCATAGACATTGATATGAATAGATCTATACCCCATGGATAAGATTCAAATGCTTATTGTGACTATTAAAATGTCCTTAGGCATACTACCAAAAAATATTATACCTTAAAGCGTAATATCCAAGACCTTATCTATAACTAAAAACTTACATTTGATGACCTTTCAAAAGATTCAAGAACATAACCTAGTGACCATCAAAATTAAAAGATGTTTAGTGATGCATTGCAAGATAATTATTATAAGAATCTAGAAGTGAAAATTTCATATAATGTACATCCTCCTCCACCAAATTATGATTAACCATTATATGTTATTATTGGTACTTATACATGGCATGTACCTCCCATGGTTTAAATATCACCTATTACTTTTGATGACTATGAGATTGTGGATCATGACTTTGATCTTCATTAATTATTTATCACACATACCTTGATAAACAAATTATTCACAATGATATGATTGATAATGGTGATGGTGAAAATGTTTACACTATGAAATTACTTGCATATTTGGGATATACACATGATTATTTATACCCTTTGACCAAACTAGTTTAAGTATTCGATGGGACTTCACATCATGTTCTTGGTGAGATTAAATTACCTTTAAAAGTTGTCCCAATACATGTGGTTGCTACCTTATATGTTATATGATACATGGGAGTATTTTATATGTTATTGGATTACCTTGGATATAAAAACTTCCCATAATACCTTCCATAATGTATGGATGTATTAAATACATTCATACCAATAGAGTAGTCACAGTTCTTGGAATTTCATATGAACATATACTTGAAAAATTGAAGTTTAATCCAAGATATGTATGTATAAAACCTACTAAGATTAATCCTTTGTGAAATGGTAAGCAACATGCAATCCTCTTTCCTAGGCGACCCATACTTAATAGATCATTACATCAAATATACATAATGGATTCCATGGAATCCTCATCTACTACTACACAACATATTTATTTATCTAGAGAAACTTAACATGTTCATAATATTTATAATTCAAATACACTTTAGAGCAAAAAATATGGATTCCACTAAACCCTACTACTTCTATTACCACTTTGAGACCACATAGTCTTATGATACAAACACAGAGCATCACATAGCCTACAATTTCATATATTACACCTAACAATTCTCCTTGATAGTAACATTAGTTTTATATACCATATTTAGAGTTTAGAGCATTTATAGACAAGCATACCTTAGATGGGATAATTGGATAGACTTTTCCTTTTCTAAAAAAATATAAAAAAATCAAACATTCTAAAAATGCAAAAACATTCAAATAAACTCATAAAACATACCAAAATTTTTCAACATGTTCCTTTTTTTTTACTATTTATTATACATATGTTATTTTTTCTATGTTAATGGGTTCTATGTCATTCATTTCTTATATACACATGCTACATGACTAATTTGAGTGTGATACAAACATACCCAAATACATGATATATGCATATATAGATGTTGGACCTTCCTTCCACTCACATCATAAGTATGTTTGGGGAATATACTTATTTAATCATGATACACCCAAGTTATATTACTCTATGATCACTTTAAATTATCATGTTTGAGCGTATATACTTACACATGCCTATATCCATGCTTATACCTTACATAGTGTACTTGATATTTTATGTAATTAAAATTTTGTAAATGTATATTTGTAGGAACTAGTATTCTATGTTTATGTTGGTGGCCTATATTCCATGATTTCATTTATTCACTTCCTTAAGTGTGTTCCTTGTTTTCTATTGTCATGCATTATATTACCTATTAAGAATTTGAATATGCTACTTTGATTGTGTTCCCGTGATTTTTTTGACTATTTGTACATTTGAATATGTGAATCTATGTTTTATGTGGAAATTTAGATATGTAATATATATAATTTGTGTAAATTTGAATAATTCATGCCCCTTCAGTTGTTTAGAATTTAAACATGCCCCTTGTATGAGTTTCTTTGAACCATTTTAATTTTGATTTAATTTTGAGTGATTTTATGTGTGTGATTGATTTTTTATACTATTACTCTTTACACATTGCCATTATGACATCATGCATCTTAGGACTTGATGTGATCATATGCTACATGCCTCAATTATATATTCACCTAGACATGTTACTCTTTTATGCAACATGATCCATACAAAAATTATACAATTATCTTATCTTTTTGAATTAAGGTAACTACTAGATTCTACTTCCCATCACATTAAAATGGGGGGAATATCAATGGGGGCATATCATGTAGGTATGAATTCCATAATTTTAAAATTCTAGATTATAGTGGGGGTATGTAAAAAAGGCATGACCTCCACACTTATTCAATACTCAACATATCTAGATTATAGTGGGGGTATATAATTGAAAAATTTTATCCACATTTACATCAATTATTATATTCTCTAGATTCAGTGGAGGCATATAATAGAAACATGTCCTACACACTTACACTAATTTTAAATTTACTAGATTTCATAGTTATATTATTCAATTATATATTTATGGCACCATTCTATACATTGGTACTATTAGTATACCCATATTTAATATTGAGACATATATGAAGTTCATATGCCATGCAAAGGTCACCAAAAATTATAAAATAAATTAAATTTATATATTTAAATTACTATTATGGACTATTATCATACCTAAGATGGATTATTATAGAGTGTTATCAAGCTAATCTATTATAATAGTTGGTTCACTTTTGGAAAGTTGAATTGATAAAATCACTCAATCTTACCAAATTAATAGGTTATATTCTATTAAATCATCTAAATTTATTAGAATTATAGGTTGTATTTAATTATGTCATCCAACCTCACTATATATATGTGTGAGTTGATTAAATATCTAACACTCACCAAATTATACACATTTTTTTTACATGATTGAGATGAAACAAACTCAATAACTATGTGGCAACTCACCTTTACACCAATGTTGGGGGAATGAATCTTCCAATATATATTTATGTATACACTTATAGGTTTATAATTTTCCTAATATTATCTCAAATTCTTCATAATGAATCATCATTTCAAATCAAATTTCCAAAAGGCAAGATGGTTGCATCAACACACATGTGTACTCCTAACCTTGCTCTTCTTAATTTCAAGCATTTAAAATTATTTGAATTTAATATTTAATATACTAATTATATACTATAACATTTAATATACTAATTATATACTATAACATTCTATTATTTTCATGTTGGTCACTAAAAAATCACTCAATTTGGTATCACACAAAGATAAGGTGTGTTATACACATCTAAGTACACATTTATTTCCTTTAAACTAGTAATTTTATTACTATATTAAAGGGGGGAATATAGATACTAAAATCTAATTTATATAATACTTTATTCTTGTACACTTGTAAAACACCTATCATGGATGTAAATTTCAATCCAAGACCAACCCACTACTGAAAGGCTCATGTTCACTATATATTTAGGCCCAATTTATTTTTTCTTAGTCTAACCATTATTATTTTTATGAATAATATTTATATACTTTGAAAAAATCTATAAACTTGATTATTATCCTTCACTACTAGTTCTTGACTTGTACCTATTTTATATATTCTTAGACACTTGTGTCATAGGTGGAAACATGTGTCGATGCAAGTGTCCACTCTTCCTAAAAAGTGTCTAATGTCCAAATTCATCCAATTTTAAAAATAAATGTATCATAAGGGATGAAATAAAGTGATTTAATGCAATGTATTAATAAAATGGATTGGCATGTATACATGATCAACACTCATCCATTCCTCACTTGGAAACCACTTGGAAATCACAAATAACTCACAAGGGAATATACTAAGAAACACTCAATCAAGAATTTAGGTGAGAAAACCTACCCTATTCATTCCTATTTCTACATCAATCATAGGAGCAACATTTGCATAGATTTGAAGTATTCAAAGAGAAGTGCATGAGCCATATTTTTTAAGTTACAAGATAGGTCATTGCATGTCTTTACTTATTACACATTGCATCCTTATACACAGAAGATAATATGTAGGGGAGAAATACATAATTCAAAGGCATTATTTATAGTATTATCTATATAGGAAATACTTATTAATAGAGGGGTCTTTGGGGTATTTTTAAACTATGAGACCACCAACCCATTTTTCTCACAATAACTCCAACGGTGAATATCTAATATTTTGATCATTTGGAAAAGAGTGAAACATGTACACATGATCTGAAGACACCATAAGAAGGGTGATATAAAACTTAGAAGGATCTAGTTAGTCACATCCAAATAAAGTCAATATTCTATACAAGACACCTATGACAGGGTTAGACATCTATGTTGACATTAGTCCATATTTGACATAAGTGTCTGAGGACACAAATAATATTTACAAAATATGATGAATATTCTAGGATCATCTTCTAGTCAAATTACAACATGTTCTAGATCAAACCTGCCTATGCATAGTAAGCCAAATAATTTCCAATTCATTACAATATCTATCAATAATTATACTTTATTATTTTTAGCAATCTTAGTTGTATAAATTCAAAGTTTAGTTTGTCTAAGGTTTTTGTTAATTGTCATGCTTACTATATTAGTTCACCATCTATACATAAAATATAGTCTAATCTACTTAACCCTAAATACCCTTGAATATATAAATTTAGATTGAAACATATACACTTTTTAGAGCCTTTGGGAATGAAGAAAGGGGCTTCTTGAAAATTTGGATACCATTAAAATTTTCCATAATGATACATCACTATGTAATAAAATTAAAATTTAAAGAAGGGGACAGAGTCTCAAGATGGATTAATATTCCATGTGGAGTAATGGAAAAATACATAAAGAGTTCTAAATAATTTTTTTAAGATTCTATGCAAATGGATAAGTATATAATGAATTCATGAAGATAACCTCATATTAAGGTATAAATTGAAATAATCCACTAAGAAAGTTTCATTGGAGGATAACGATTCTAATGATGATACAATGATATACCTCATGTTGGTTGAGATGGTGAATGGGATAATATATCTATTGAATTATGCCATGAAACTAGCTAAAATTAAGAATAAGGTTGAATAAAAAACCTCCATTGAATTGTAAAAAAAAATAAAAAATGAGAAACCAAGACCAAATTGGAATATTGTGTAAACACTAAAAAACTACACAAATGATTCTAAATGTCAAAAAACCCCTAGACTACCTTAGGAGCCTTAGGGACCATCCCACAACCATTCGACCACAAAAATAAGCTAGGTTATCTGATTAACTAATTAAATAACTAAACCTTTTACTAAACTTGACATTTCATCCTTGACCACTAATGGTCACCATAACTATCAATGGTTGGGCTTGACCACCAATGGTTAGGTTCCAACCGCTTGAACACCTAACTCCAAATTTAACTCGACCTTGATTTTTTATAATTAGCTTAACTGATCCACTCATAGATCAATGCATGTCAAAACTAAATTTAGACATCAATTTAAACCTCTTCTTGAACCTACACTTCCACCTCTCCCATTTTCATATAAAAAAGGGGAGTATGAGGTGGAAAGGGATCCATAACTATCAAGATATTGTATCAAAATTTCTTTGGTAAATAATTATTCTAGTGAACCAATAAACCAACAAGTGTGACATAGATCTGAAGTACTACTCCTCATCAACCAAAAACCAACCATTTTTACTCTACCAGAATTGCTCTAGACCCCATCAACTAGTTTATCAACCAACTAATTCAACCATTCTTCATATCAACAACCAAGAATGATAAGTATCTATTTTTAGTAATTATTTACTTTCTTTCTAGTTCACAACTAACCTAACCTAAACCCACCTTCTATAATCCTATTTTGTAACCTCAGTAATCAATTTTTATTAAGTAGACCAAAACCCATAGTAAGCATCAATGGTCACCCTAACCGTCGATGGTCTATCTTAACCACTAATGGTTACCCAAATACTGATGGTAACCCTAACCGTTGATGGTCACACCAACTGTCAATGGTCACTATCAAAAAAATAAACAACAACTTATTTTCACCCACCATACCCTAACCAAACCCAACTTTTTTTCCCTCTGCCTGATCACAAAGCCTCACCCTATTATCTAAATTATACCTAATCTATTTAGCATTAACCTCAATCTATTTATTATTATAATTATTTAAATATATCTTCTTATATTACATTTTAGTAACTTATATTTTCTATGAAAGTAATTTATCTTTTTTATTTCTAAACTTGATTGTTTAAAAGTGTGGATTGATAGCCTCCAAGGAAGCTTATGATTCTTGGATCTATCTTACTAGGCAATCCACCCTACTACCCAACTAATCAACCATTTCTTTAGTGATTTATTATCTGCAGGTCATTCCTCCCAAGCCAAAGAGGAGTATCTACAACCATATAGATTAATGTGAACATAACATATTAGTTTCTACTAACCATACCCTTCTTAAGTTTCTTTTATCCTTTCTTCCAAAAAATATAAGCAAAATTTATCTGAAACATTTTGGAATGCCTAGTGGGACCCTTGAATCTTTTTTTGGTTCATAGTTTCATCTAGGTGCTTCTTCTTCTTATATTTATACTCATATAATGAAATCAAAAATTCATTTTGGGATTAAATTGACTGCATCCATTATTTTCTTGATTATTTTAGCTCACATAGTTTAATTAATCAAGTGAATCAATCATAGTTTCACTCTTATCACACATAAAAGACCAAACTACTCACACTTAATCAAGCATAAAAACATTGACATAAGACCAAACAAGGATATCATTACCTAATGGTCACCTTTATTGACCATCCTACTTGGATTTCATTACCAAGGGGAAAACCAACTCAACACTCTAGTTGAGTATAATATTTATCAAAAATTATATCTTGGGTAAGCACCCAACACCTTTATCATTGTGGTGTGTGAAGTGAGGGGGTAGGCCCTAGTATCAAGCCACATACTAATTTAAAATATAGATCCCTTTGAGAGCCTAAACACAACCTGAAACCAACCATAGACTTCTTTTCTAGTACCCTCTCTACAAGCTAATTTCAGTCACACAATTCTTAAAACTTAAGGCATAAGCCACAAGAGAGACTAAAATAAACTTTATGATTTTATGTGCTTTAGTGTGTATTTCATTTCCATGAATTTTTCTTATCTTCTCTTTGTTTGAGTTATCATATTGCTTGTTTTTTCCTCCTTTCATCATCTGCATGGTTTTAACTAGGCAACAACTAAGAAAACAAGCAAAGCAAGACCCACCTCCTAATCACCTATCTTCCTCTTCTGCCTCATACATGGAGTACATCTTAGATGTAGAGAGTTATTCTCATCCTTCTGGGAGTCCTACCATCCCTTGGAAATTTCCCAAGGTGATGTGGATTTTATCACCTTGGAAGATAACAACCCCATAGTCCTCTAGCCTTACCTTAACACATATCCCATCATACCCCTACTTTGGTTCCACTTGTTAACCAGCTCTATGGAATGCCATCACACCTTATGGGTGACATTTATATTTCCTCCATCTCTACCCATCCTTTAGTCACCTAAGCATCATCCTCTACCAATAACCCTACCAATGCCACCATCCAAAATAAACCCACTTAACAAAATAAAACCCAAGCACTTTCTTCCCCAACTAACAACCCTCTTAGTATAGGAACAACCCATATTTAGGATCCAACACTTATATTACCATAATATTACCATCTACTAGTGTCATGGCCATTCCTTTCATTTCCAACCTGCCTACCTCCACTCTATTCTATATCTTGGTGGTTCCCATACCTTCCACCCTTCCACCCATTACTACTAAAGTTACCACTTACCCTCTATTTACTAACCCAACCATACCTCCTACCCAATTTATGTTAATCTCTCAATAGGTGCTCATTGCACCAAACCCAAGCCACATCCCTAACCCATAAGGGTATGTATCTCTACCTTTCACCCAACTGCCTATCTCCACATATTCATATGTGGTATCATCCCAACCACCCATGCCCACATACAAATATGGGGTAACCTCTCAACCCCCCACCAAATATACATATGTTACACCTACCCAAACCCAACACAACCTACCTTACAACTATGAGGGTGCACAACCCCAAACTGCCCTTGTCAAAATATTAATGGACAAAATGACTACTTTGGAGTCATCCTTTTCTAGAGCTCATAACATTTTGTCATATGACCAAATATATAATGAACCAATTCACCCATCCATCCTCATTTGACCATATCCTCATCAATGGTAACTTTTGAGGTTTTAAAGTTTTAGAGTAAGGAGGACCCTCAATAACACCTAAGATCATTTAGGCATTTATGCTATATGATTACCTACAATGATGCTCTCCTTCTTCTTACTTTTCCCATGTCTCTATTAGGTCTGGCACTAGATTGGTATAATGTTATTACAAAGCACTCCCTCTTTTCTTTTACCCAACTAGCTTAGATTTTCTTAGATCACTTTTCTATAAACATCTCTAAGGAAGTCTCCATCACTGATATTTACTCCATCTAATAATTTGATGATGAATCTATTGCCATTTTTTTGGCCCATTAGAAGAGCTTGGTAAACCAACTTTATTTTTCCCTACCCCAACCCAAACTAATTAAACTCTTAGCTTAAATATGTGACAGACACATTTCCTTTACTTTATGAGTTTAAAGTTTTAGGACTTTTGATGAAGCTTTCACCATGGAACGAAAACTATAAAATAGAGCCATTGATGAGGGGAAGTTGAAATTGAGAAAGAATAATTTCACCTTCAAATAAAATGAGGCTTCCTCCTCCAAAATAAATAATAAAACCAACACTAACTCCAAAACTAAGGGAACCATAAATGTGATTATCCTGAAGATCACCCCTCTGCCCATTTTCAACTAATCTAACTCTTTCAATTCCTCCAATCAAAACACCAAGAACCTAAATCACAACACCCAAAATTAATTTTCTCCACTTAGAGAGTCATATGCTTTAGTTTTGAATAAATAATTAAAGTTCAATATTATACAAATTACCCCAATCAAACCTCCATATTAATGTTATTCTACTCATCTTGTACTTTGGTGGTACAAGGAAAACAAATTGTGCACCTTCCATCACATCATTAGACATGAAATTAGTAGGTGTAACACCTTCAATAACATTGTCCAAACTCTCATTGACAAGGGGGAAATTGTGTTGGATAACCCTAATGCACCACTAAACTAATCACTTCATATCTTCAGATAGCCATTTCAACCATGGTCCTTCCACCAACAATGAAAATAAGCATAATCATCTCATAATCACAAGGCCCATACTATCAACATGGTTCTTATTAAAATTAATTCTTAGGAGATAGTCAATCGAATCACCTTTTTACCTACTCCACTTATTAAGGTAGTGGAGTTACCAACCTCTGCTCTAATATGCACATTAAAGGAGGAAACCATTCCCACTTTATCATTTTCCTCAATCATACAACAATCCACTCTTCCTTTAGCAATCACTCCTAGGGAAGAAACCCCTTTGCCTACGCCTTCCACTAAGGAATTACCTCCCCTTCGACCCTTGGGACATTTTAATTAGGAAAAGGATGAGGTAATCATTCTTTCCCCTCAACCCTTCGGTCTATCCTTTAAATCCACTATTGGGGGATTCAAACCCATCTATAAACCCTTCTCCAAACTAGTTAAAAACTTAGAATTCAATCTGACCCTAACCTAGATCAGGCCAACTTTTGGTAACATCTTGGGATCCCATATAAAACTAAGAAAGAGGTTTTATCATCAGAACAACCTACCCTTTCCACTATAAAATCCACTATCACCATAAACCAACCATTAGATACCTCTACCATTAAATTATAGTAATGCCATTAGAATCAAACTCACCCAAATTCACTAAATCACATTCTATGATTCTAACCGAACCCAACAAGAACCTTGGCATATTTTATACTCATGAAATTATTCACCCATCAATAAATTTGGATTTAATCCCACTAAACCTATAAAAAAAACCACAATTTAAGCTAACAAATAAGGTAAAACCACCTAGAAGCTAAAAAACCAAAACTCTACCTCCCCTCTCTAGTTTTCCATTTATTTTAGGTCCTCATCCCTCTACCTTAATATGGAAACCAACCATCGCAATTAAAATCAAACCACCACTTTTGGTTATGCCATCACTTTTAATTTCATCCACACCTATTTGCACTAAACCACCCATGAATATACCTCTTATCTCTCAATCATGTCTAGACAAACCATTGATCTCCTAAACATCTACCCCAAAACCTTCCAACCCTAAACTCTCAACCTCTCTATCAAAACCAAAACTATCCATCAAAAATGTTCATTTACCCAAAACTATACCACTAAGCCTAATCCTAAAAGGGCCTCTACCTTAACTCCCAAAACTAAGACACTTATACCTTTTCCACCATTTCCTAAGTCTTACTCAACTATCTTATAGAGGTTATTTCAAGCATATTTCTTAACCTTTCCACCTATCAGACAATTTGAACCACATGGTCCTAGTTCATCTTGGTATAATGCTAAATTAGTGTGTTCATACCATAGGACACCTAGGCATGACATAATAAACTATAAATCTCTCCAAGTGATAGCCCATCAACTATATCATGAGGATCAATTATTATTAGATAAGCCTCCTATGAACCCAACACTAATCTAAGAACCAACAACCATCAACCAACAACTACCTACTCCTCCACTTTCATCTTAGATTGAATAGGAATTAAAGAAATCATCTAACCTAACCCCTCCCCTAATACATACCATCTATGTGGTCACACAATCAGAGGATCAACCATAGGACAAGGGAAATATAAAGGTCTCCATTATATGGACATATCCCTCTTCACCACCCAACCACCTGATCAACACCAAACACCATTACCTTGAACCAAACCCAAAGTGTCTATATTGGAACCCTCTCACTCCAATCCATTTGAATCAATCCAATAAGTAGTTCTAAAACAACTTCACCAAACACTAATAAAGATGACTTTGTATGAACTAATCAATACCTCAACTCACCACTGCCAAGTGATGATAGAGGCTTTGTAATCCATAGAGGTCTAACTAGAAGACCCATAACCTCTAAAAACGTTTGTTAGATTTCTTCATATTTCTAACCTTGTTACCTTTAAGGATTCAAAAATACCATCCATCCATCCAAATGACTTGGATCCTTTCCTCTTCATTACCACATACATCAACCAAACCTACAATAAGAGGGTTATGATTTTTTACGGGTGCTAGTATCAACATTATCTCCTCTCATGAATACAACTAACTCAAATTAACCAAGAACATTATGTCAAAAACCTTTAAGGTACTTTTATCATTCAATAATACCATAGCCATGACTCTAGGAACTATTGTCCTTCACATTCATTTAGGACCCCTCATGCTTCTTGAGCTCTTCTATGTACAACATTATTTTGGGATGCCCTTGGATTCATTCCATGGGTTATGTGCCATCTTCCCTTCATTGGTGTGTCAAATTTGAGCATGAAGGTCAATTTGTTACCATATAAGTAGACTTGATCCCTTTCACATCATGCAACATGATGTATTGACCCAATGATATTCTCCTTCCTCCATCCAACAAAACTTCACTGGTAAAAGATGAAGATTCATCTTCTTTTGCCATCATAGCCTACATCAATTCATTCATTCCTTTCACCTAAATCCCCAAAATAGACCCTTTAGAATCAACCTTCCAACATCTTTCATTGGGGGAGTATTACCCTTTGACACTTGACACATTTCCTACTCCTCAAGAGTATGGGAATCTAGACCAACAACCTAGTTATGACCCCAATATTGGAAACATTATTACTTTTAGGCCCTCAAATTGTCAAAATAATTTCATATATGGGGGAATTGATAAACCCCTTGACACTTCTACCACCTCTTTCCCACCTTGACCATTTACCTCTAGTTTTTCCTATTTATATAAACTAGATTTTTCCCAGACATATCTTTATAGGTGTGTTTGGAAAGGATTTGGTCTAGGTCAGTACAAAAATGGGTTTTATGAGTTTATTCTAATCAAAACTCAAAAACCTAATGAAAATCATGGCCTTGGTTTCATGCCACCTAAATAACAAAGCAACCCACCTCCCATTACTATCATTGATGAGGAAATACCATCCTCACCATCCACTCCATCGATAGTTGAGGATTATGACATCATCCCCCCTAACTTTTTTTCAACAACATGATCAAATTTGTACCCATAACTTATCAAAAGGACATGGTGATCATAACCATTCCTCTAACCCACCCTGAGATGATAAGAAATGACTCTCCTATCAATTATACCATTTGGTGTCAAGATAATGATTCTATTCTCACCTATCTTAGTGGAAAATATTCCTCTATCTATAAATATCTTCTTCTTGATACTTTGACCATGATGAATGAATCCACCATGGATATCAACTTTGGTACTCTTGATAACCTATGCATTATGAAAAATTGGTCAATTATTAAATTTTGAGGAGCTTCAAGACTTCCCCTCCTTACAAGACTACAACAAAGTATTTTCTTGGTCTTATAGTGACATGTCAGGAATCAACACCTCTATCAAAACCCACAACATAGTCACCAACCATTATGCCAAATCCATTAGGAAAAATCTTCAATGAATGTACCCTCACATATCCTTTCTCATCAAAAAATATTTTTAATGCCTCCTATTTGTCAATTTCATACAACCCATTAACTATCCCCAATGGTTCTCTAACATTGTACTTGTCATCAAAGCCATAGGGGGATTATGAATTTATGTGTAATTTCATGAACTCAACCTTGCTTGACTGAAGGATGACTTTCCTCTACCAAGCATTGGCCAACTAGTTGATCTTATACTAGGCCATGATATGTTATCTCTTATGGATGGATTCTCAGGTTATAATCAGATCCTGATTACCCCCAAATATTAACATAAAACTACCTTCATCACCCCATGGGGGAATTTATGATATAGGGTCATACCCTTTATATTAAAGAATCTAGGTGTAACCTACCAATGTACTAGGACTTACATCTTCCATGACCTTATTCACAAAATTATTGAATACTATATTGATGACCTTATGAGAAAATCCAAATGCCATAAAGACCATTTGGCCATTTTAAAGATTATCTTTGAGTGACTCATCCATTACCATGTCTGCCTTAATCCCAAGAAGTGTATTTTTGGGGTATTATTAGGAAAGATAATTAGATTTATCATCTCACTTTAGGAATTGAATTTGATCTATCCAAAATCAAAGAAATCCTTGGCCTACCTCATGCTACCCACATCTTGAAAGGGAAGCTCTAATACATTTATCACTTTATCTCCTAGCTCTTAAACTGATACCAACCCTTCCATCACCTTTTGAAGAAGGATGCATCTTTTAAGTGAAATAATGACTATTAAAAGGCCTTTGATTCACTTAAAAAGTACCTTTTGTTTCCACCTATCCTCATTCCTCCCAAGGAAGCTCAACCTTTTAACCTTTATATCTCTACTACCAACCACTTTTTAGGGGCAATGTTGGCTCAGCAAGATGAACAACATAAAAATCAAGCCATCTACTACATTAGTTTTGTTGGTTGAATATTTTGTTGATTAGCATACTGATAAACAAAATAGGTCTGATCATCTAAAGTAAGAAGATTGGTTAGCCAAATGTGTAGGTTTACCACATCAAAAGGAGACTAATCTCTCCTCTCATCAAGGGGAGGTTCCCTATAAATATGTTATATATATATATATATATATATATATATATATATATATATATATATATATATATATATATATATATATATATATATATATAGAAAATAATACTCAAGGGTAGAACAAACCATCCATCTCTCTTTTTTTAGAGACGATGCATGCAAATCAAAGGAGAAATCTTAGGGATAATGACAAAAAGTACTCCTCTTCTTTTAGAAGTACCATTCAACAAACCACAAGAATATTTCTAGTAGTAATTGGAAAATGTAACCAAGGATGTAGTAACCAGCAAATTGAGATGTAGCACAAAGTCTCCACCTAAATTGCCCAAGAGTGAGATACAAAGGACAATGAGGGCACAAATTCGTCCCAAGGTCCTTTACATAGAAACAAAAAGAAAACACAGTAAAGGCAATTTTGGGGACACAAAGTCTCTCCATAGATGGCTTCAGGACACCTTCATGATTGCTTTCACTAATTCTACTTATTGGATTAAAGGAACAAAAAATATATTAAGGAAAAAGACATAAGAATAGTTTCCCCAAAAAAAAAGATATCACAACATAAAGTCTGAAAAGTCACTTGCTTTCTTATTCCAATAACAAAATATGATCAACAATCTGAGCTCAAAGTCTTAGTAATGCCTTTTAATTTGGGCAGAGTTTTGTTTCTGTTAATCAGAGAGAGATATTTCTATAATAACAAGAGAGTCCCTTATATAGCCTCTTCAAGAAGGACTTGGGAATAGTAACACATCATGTTGCATTGAATTTTGTTAAGAATACATGCTAGAATTTATGTGCATTTACCCATTTGCTTTTCTCAATGTAGAGAAATGGGTCACGCTATTGAAAGTTTGCATCTTTCAATATCCACCTGGTGGTCTACTTCTACAAACATATCTGATGCACAAATGTTTCTAGTTGTTCTTTGTCTTTACACTCCTCTTAGTGGTTCTTCCTTTGAACTTGTCACTAAAGCCTTTGAATGCATTTGGGTTCATGCTTAAACCTACAAGGATCAATAGCTATTTCATTGTTGTGACTTTGATATCCACGAGTACGTCACTTTCCTCCACAATTCCTTCAACTTTGTCATTTGATCTTTCTCGGAGGGGACCTACCCTTCGAGGCCTTGAGAAACGATGCACTTTGGGTTGAGAAGAGCCCCCTGTAAGGGTATCTACCCTTTGGGTGGTCTTCAAATGGCCTTTGGGCTTCTTTCTTCCGGTGGGCTTTGCTTTGTTTTTCGAGTGAATTCCTTCAGACAAATTATCCGAAGGATTTCGCTTTGTCTTTTGTCTTGTTCATTTTCTTGAAGGAATTCACTTTGTCACTTTTGCCAAGGGAAATTTTACAAATGAAATTCCTTTATTCTTTTGGCCTTTGAATTAGTCCATTTTCCCCCTTCTTGCCCTCTGCAAGGGCTGTTTGAGCTCAAAATTAGCCTTTCAGGTTTTTGCAACAGTTCACTTCAGCTTCTGAGTGTCCTTTAAAAGGAATGTTTGTCCCTTGGAAATTTGCCTTAGTCAATTTTGTGTGAATCTTGAATTGTGACACGTGGTAGCATCTTCTACATTCTATCAGGTTTTTGTTTCCTTCTTTAGTCACTTTTGCTGAAAATTCCCTCTGCAAGGGAACTTGTGTCTTTGATTCTTAGGGCACTCCTTTGAACTTATCACTTGAACTAACCGATTGAACCAACTTTGGTTCAATGGTTCAATGGTTCATTCCCTTGTTTCTATTGACTGCTTGAACCAAGATTCTTTGAAACATGCATTGTTAAAACTATTGAACCTTGAACCTTGAACCCATTGAACCTTAAACCAAAGTGGTTCAATGGTTAATTCCCTAAAAATGACTAAGTGTCAAAAACTTATTATTTTGATTGAACCTACTTGTAGAATCCTTTAAACCTATTGAACAATTAGTCCATCACTTGTTCTTTTTAAGCTCTTTGATCTTCATCACACTAGTTGAACCTTTAAACCTGTCGCTTAAACCGACCGATTGAACCAACTTTGGTTCAAGGTTCAATGGTTCAATTGGTTCATTATTTTTATTTGGATAAGTCCTTTTGATCTTTTTGAACCAAATGTGTTGAACCATTTGGTTGTTGAACCTATTGAACCTTTGAACCAAAGTGGTTCAATGGTTCAAGCCTTGCTTAGAAGCTTGCTGATGAACTTTTTTGGTTGAAGTTTGTCGTTGAACCAACTTTGAAATTCCCTAAGTGTTGAGAGATTGCTTCTTTCCTATAGATTCCATAGAAATAAACCTATGAAACCTATAGAAATTTACCTACAGAGTCTATAGATTTTCTTCTTCCAGAGTCTGTAAATTCAAGCCTACAAAGTCCATAGATTTAAGCCTGTAGAGTCCATAGATTTAAGCCTACAGAGTCTATAGATTCAAGCTTGCAAAGTCTGTAGATTTTCTAAGAAGCTTGAAAAATGAGGATTTTGAATGCTCAGAACAAATTTTGAGAAGGGAAGAGATTATTTTGGTCTATTGAACCAAAATAATTCACATGTTGTCTCAAAAAATGAGAAGTCTATTTTTGGGGACAACTGGCTCCAATTGGGGAACTTATATCAATTGTAAAAAAGAATTGAAGGGAGTAGAATCCTAAATATCCAGTGTCTTCATGTGTACCATTAGGCTACAGAGTCATGTTAACCAGAAATGGAAGGCATCAAAAATGGAAATAAACAAAACAAAATAGAATTAAAAACTATACAAATATACATATGTATAGATGAAATGATCTGATACTTCAACTCTTGAAGTGTTTCAGATGCTGCCCACTATGAGGTAGAGAAAAGAGTGTGCCATCTTGATATTTAAGTAGAAATTTGTTTTCACCATTGTGTTGATGAATTATAAATGGGCCTCTCCAAAGGGAGTAAAACTTTCCATGTATCCCTTTTGGTTCTCTCCTTTTGTCCCACAACAGGACTTAATCCCCAATCTAGAAATCATGATTTTTGGCCTTCTAGTCAAAGAATTTCTTTACTAGACTTTGATGAGCAGCAATTTGGTCCACCACCATGGTTCTCTATTCATCTAGCTTAGTTAGGCACATGATTCTCTTACCAAAAGAGATTTCATATTTCTGATCTTCAATTACCTTTGCCAATTTCAAGGCTGGTAATTCTAAGGTGATTGGTATCTTAGCATTGATATTGTAAAGAAGTTGAAAAGGAGACATACCAATTTCCCTCTTTGGTGTGATTTTTTTTGCCCATAGAGCATCAATCATTACTTTATGGCATGTCCTTTGATTGTCATTTGCTAGCTTCTTGATGATAGTTACCAGGTTCTTATTACTTGATTCAGCTTGTCCATTCCCTTATGGAAAATAATCAAAAGAGTGAGAGAGTGTAATTCCATAATGGAAAAAAAATTGTGTAATCTCTTAGGAGGTGAAACAAGCTGCATTTTCAGTAAAAATTTTGGTTGAAACTCCAAACTTAGAAATGATATTCTCCTTGAAGAAATTGCATACAATTTATGAAGTAGCATGCTTAGTTGGGATTGATTCTACCCACTTGGTGAAACAACTAGTTGCTATAAGGACATAATCATGTCCAACACTTGAAGATGGGTTTATAGTCCTAATAAAATCAATCCCCCATTTCTGGAATGGTTCTTCTATGATCACTGGCTTGAGAGGTAGGGAAGCTAACTTGGGTCTTCCAAAAAATTGTTGGCAGAGTTCACATTTTCTCACCCACTTATATGCATCTTGGAAAAGAGTTGGCTAGTAATACCTAGCTCACAGAATCTTGTGAGTAGTCATAGGAGTAGAAAAATGTCCTCCATAGGCTAGATTGTGTAAATATTTAAAAATTTGGCTTTGTTTCTTTTTGTCTACACAACGAAGGAATACTCTATTGTTCCCCAAAAATATCACTCATTTTTGGGACAACATTTGAACTATTTTGGTTCAACAGACCAAAATCCTCTCTCCCCTTTTCAAGAATTGTTCTAAGCATTCAAGTTCTTCATTTTTCAAACCTTTTCCAAAAATCTACGAACTCTGTAGGCTTAAATCTATAGACTCTGCAGGCTTAAATCTATGGACTCTACAGGCTTGAATCTATAGACTCTGTAGGAATAAAATCTATGAAATCTATAGAAAAATTTCTACAGGCTTCATAGGTTGATTTCTATAGACTCTATAGGAAAGAAGCAAGCTATCAACACTTAGGTGATTACAAAGTTGGTTCAACGACAAGGTTCAACCCAAAAAATTCATCGGCAAGCTTCTAAGCAAGGATTGAACCACTGAACCATTGAACCTTGAATCATTTTGGTTCAATAGGTTCAATGGGTTTAAAGGTTCAACATCAACAACAAGATTTAAGTGCATTTATCAAGGTTCAAGGTTCAATAGGTTTAACAGGCTCAATGACCAAATGGTTCAATGCGTTTGGTTCAAAAATATCAAAAGGACCTAGCCAAATAAAAAGAATGAATCAATTAAACTATTGAACCTTGAACCCAAGTTGGTTCAATTAGTTAGTTCAAATGACAAGTTCAAAGGTTAAACCATTGTGATGAAGATCAAAGAGCTTAGAAAAAACAAAGAAGTGACAAACTAATGGTTCAGTAGGTTTAAAGGCTTCTACAGGTAGGTTCAATCAAAAGAACAAGTTTTTGACACTTAGTCATTTTTAGGGATTGAACCATTGAATCATTGAACCACTTTGGTTCAAAGGTTCAATGGGTTCAAGGTTCAATGGGTTCAACGAGGCTTGTTTCAAAGAATCTTGGTTTAAGTGGTCAATAGAAATAAGGGAATGAACCATTGAACCATTAAACCAAAGTTGGTTCAATCAGTTGGTTCAAAGTGACAAGTTCAAAGGAGTACCCTAAGCATCAAAGACACAAGTGCCCTTGTGGAGGGAATTTTTGGAAAAATTGACTAAGGAAGGAAACAAAAACTTGACAGAACACAGTGGATGCTACCATATGTCACAATTTGAGATTCACATAAAATTGACTAAGGAAAATTTCTAAGTGGCAACCAACCCTTTCAGAGGACACTCAGAAGCTGAAGTGAACCATTTCAAGAACCTAAAAGGATAATTTGGAGCTCAAATATCCCTTGTAGAGGGTAGAAAGGGGGAAAATGGACCAATTCAAAGGCTAAAAGAGCAAAGGGATTTCCTTTAGAAAAGTTCCCTCAGCAAAATAAACAAAGTGAATTCCTTTGAGAAAATGAAGAAGGCAAAGGACAAAGTGAAATCCTCCAGACAATTTGTCTGAAGGAATTTTCCCAAAAAACAAAGCAAATCTCAATGGAAAGACAAGGCAAGGAAGATTTCCTTTGGACAAATTGCTTGAATGAATTCCTTCAGACATTTTGTCCAAAGGAAATAAAAGATAAAGCCCACCGGAAGAAATAAGCTCGAAGGCCATCTGAAGACTACCCAAAGGGTAGATACCCTTGTGAGGGGATCTTCACGACCCAAATTAGACTATTTCTCAAGACCCTGAAGGGCAGGTCCCCTCTGAAAAAGATCAAATGACAAAGCCGAAGGAATTGCCAAGGAAAGTGACGTGCCCGTGGACATCAAAGTCACAACAATGAAATAGCCATTGATCCTTGCAGGTTTAAGCATGGAATTGAATGTATTCAAAGGATTTAGCAACAAGTTCAAAAGAATAACCACTAAGAGAAGCATAAAGAGTAGGAACGACTAGAAACATTTGCACATTAGATATTGAAAGATGCAAACTTTTAATATTATGACCCATTTCTCTGCATTAAGAAAATAAAATGGGTAAATTCCCCTAGATTCCAGCATGTCTTCTTAACAAAATTAATTACAACATGATGTGTTACTATTCTTGAGTCCTTCTTGAAGAGGCTATATAAGGGACTCTCTTGTTCTTAGAGAGATATCTCTCTCAGATTATCAGAAACAAAACTCTGCCCAAATTGAAAGGCATTACTGAGACTTTGAACTCAGATTGTTGATCATATTTTTTATTGGAATAAGAAAGTAAGTGAATTTTTAGACTTTGTACTATGATATCTTTATTTTTGGGGAAACTGTTCTTATGTATTTTTCCTTAATATATTTTTTATTCCTTTAATTCAATAAGCAAAATTAGTGAAAATAGTTAGGAAGGTGTCCTAAAGCCAACTGTGGAGAGACTTTGTGCCCCCATAATTGCCTTTAGTGTGTTTTCTTTTTGTTTCTATGTAAAGGACCTTGGGACGACTTTGTGCCCTCATTGTCTTTCATATCTCACTCTTGCATATTTGAGGTGAAGACTTTGTGTTACATCTCAATCTGCTGGTTACTACTTCCTTGGTTACATTTTGTAATTATTACCAAAAGAATTCTTGTGGTTTGCTAAATAGTAATTTTAAAAGAAGAGGAGTGATTTCTATCATTTCCCTTGAGATTTCCCCTTTTATTTACATGCATCATCACTTAAGAAAGAGAGATGGATGGTTTGTTCTACCCTTGAGTATTATTTTCTATTTATATATATAGCATATCTATAGGGAGCCTCCCCTTGATGAGAGGAGAGATTAGTCCCCTTTTGATGTGGTAAAACTACACATTTGGACAACCAATCTTCCTACTTTGGATGATCATAACTAATTTATTTATCAGTATGCTGATCGATAAAATATTCAACCAACAATTTTTGGCAACTCTATTGGGGATGAACGTGCAGTCTGAAGCCTCAAGTTTTAGATTGAAGCATTTCCTTCCCTTATCTATTATATAGATTTTGGTGACTCCATTCTATGTCTTACCCATTATCATTATAGCCTTACCATCTTATTCCACCTCTATTATTTTATCTATTTTGCAAAACTAGAGCTGCTGGAAAAGAGTGCACAGTTTGAAGCCTCAAGCCTCAAGCTGAAGTAGAGCCAATCCTTTTCCATTTTTGTTTTGCAATCTGGCCACTCTATCTAGATTTGTTATCTCTATTTTTATTAATTAAATCATGGTAGTTTGAGGCCCCTAGGGTAACTCTTTTGGCCCACTCAACTTGACTCCACCTCTGCATGAATTCCCATGTAGTTCAAGAAAGAATTTCCCCAAATTATTTAGTGATAGGATAGTTCACCATGATGAACACATTGTAGCCTTCAACATAGCCTATGGTGTTATAGGGGTGGAATTTGAAGATGTGGTAGTCAGGGTTTTTGTGGAGATACTACAAGGTGCTACTGCAGACAGGTTCTACCATCTGCAAGCTAGATCAGTGACTGACTATGATACACTCAAAGCCAAGTTTGAAGCAAGGTTTAAGCCTGTAGAAGATGTACATGAATTGCTGGCCCAACTCACTCAAATGAAGAAAGAGCCTCATGAGCTTATGAGGGATTTAATTTCTAGGTTTGACAAGCTGAGGCACAAGATTCCCATGGTCACCCAACTGACACCCCAGAACCTCAAATGCTTCTTCATCAACTCACAACTACCTGAAGTGAGTTTTCTGTTGAGACGAGTTAGCCACATAGACCTTACTACTGCTCAAGATTTGGCTAATAAGGTAGAAGATGACCTTATCTTGGCAAGAAAGATAAGGAGATACCCAAACAGAGGCAAACCCTCTTCATCTTCTGAATACTCACCCACATTCACCACTAACCCAATGGTACAAAAGCTGGCAAATGAATTACTAGCCTTGAAAAGGCAAATGGCACAAGGTATGTTTTTTGCTCCTCTATATAAAGATATACCAAGGAGGACATTCCCTAATCAACAATATTAAGGCAATGCTACCAAAATTCAAGGGCAACCAAATCATCTTCCTCCCCCATAGAGGAGCCTTGCCCTTGAAGCACCTCCAACCAATTCAGTAGTTGGATATCTAGAAATAAAACATGTTTCCTATTTCCAACTTGAGTTTAAGGAAGAAAATGGCACTGATCTCTTCAAGGAGGATCTAGAAGAATCATTTGGTGACTCCCACATTGGTTTCCTAAATTTCCAAGATGAACCTAGAAGTGAAGGTGAAGCAGTCAAAGGATCATACACAATATTCACCAAGTTTGAGAATTAGTTAGCCCAGTAGGCTGACAAAGAGAAGATAAAAGAGCGACCCCAACCACCGACTTCAATTGCTGAGTAGAGAACCCCTCTTCCTTTCTAGTCAAAGGACCCGGTGATTGCCAAAGAAGTAAGTACATCAAACATCTCTGCACCTTCTACTTCAAATTCATAGATCAGTCCTTCCCCTCCCAAAAACCAAAAGGATAAAGTTTCATCCTCTCTTCTAAGTCCATCTCAATCATTTTTCATGATTGATCATGTTAAAGAAATCCAAAATTTAGATGACTGAGTTTGAATCCCTATAAGCCAATCTTGAGTAATTAAACATTGGTGGAGAAATAAGTGTGGACCTATCTGAGGCAAAAATCATGGTAACCCAAATGTTAGCCCCTGTAGCTCAAATTTTGTTTGATCCTTTAGGTAGGGGTAATTACTTCTTGACCATAGAGGATGCTCATGTCTCAGTTGATGAAAGTCTCATAGCTAGCAATCTAGGATTTCATCCAAACAAGGCATCAAAAAAATTGGTAGTGCACAATACAAATCAAGAAGGATCTTCCATCTCCCATGAAGATAAATCTGATAGAATATCAGCTTCTGATGATGCTTGGATCTTGGAATCCTATGGTAGCAATTCTTCCATAGCTAGATGCAGATCTCTATTGCTTGGATTGAAAACTACTCAAGGTGAAGAGGTCAAACTCCTTCACACCAAAGGAGATGCTGAGCTAATGTTTTGTCAGGAGTTTGATGCTGACAATCAAAGCATGTGTTTGACTAAACTAGTAGAACAACAAGCTATGATGGTGGACCATATTGCTGTATTCTGAAGTCAGCAAAAGGAACTCTTCACAATGAGAGTAAGGAGTTATGGTTTTCAATTTGAATACCACATCCTGCCATGGGGAAAAAAGAAGAAAAAACCAAGAGGAAGACATAGAAAATTGGTTTCCTGGTGGAGATTTCCATTCACTTGTCACCATTTTTGGGGACAAAATGGCTTCCTACTGGTTTATCAGGATGGCACACCATTTTCATTGTCTCACAATGAGCAGCTTTTGAATCACTTCAATTCTTGAAGTATTAAATAAGTTCATCTATACACATGTATAGTCTTTAGTTCTATTTTGTGCTTTTCATTTTAATTTTTTTTTGAGCCTTTATTTTTGGGTAGCATGACTCCATAGCCCAATGGCACACTTCAAGGAACTAGATATTCTGGGTTCTACTTCCCTCAGGTGTTCCAAGTTTTCAACTAAAAGAAGTTCCCCAACTGGAACCAGCTGTTGTCCCCCAAAAATATCACTAATTTTTGGGATAACATTTGAACTATTTTGGTTCAACAGACCAAAATCCTCTCTCCCCTTTTCATGAATTTTTTGAGCATTCAAGTTCTTCATTTTTCAAAGCTTTTCTAGAAATCTATGGACTCTGCAGGCTTAAATCTATGAACTTTGTAGGCTTAAATCTATGGACTCTGCAGGGTTGAATCTATGGACTTTGTAGGAAGAAAATCTACAGACTCTACAGGAAAAGTTCTATGGGCTTCATAGGTTGATTTCTATGGACTCTATAGGAAAGAATCAAGATCTCAATACTTAGGCAATTTCAAAGTTGGTTCAACGACAAGGTTCAACCAAAAAAGTTCATCGGTAAGCTTCTAAGCAAGGATTGAACCACTAAACCATTAAACCTTGAATCATTTTGGTTCAACAGGTTCAATGGGTTCAAAGGTTCAACATTAGTAGTAAGAGTTAAGTGCATTTGTCAAGGTTCAAGGTTCAACAGGTTCAATAGGTTCAACGACCAAATGGTTCAATGCATTTGGTTTAAAAAGATCAAAAGGACTTAGCCAAATAAAAAGAATGAACTGATTGAACCATTGAACCTTGAACCAAAGTTGGTTTAATCAATCGATTAAAGTGATAGGTTTAAAGGTTCAACCAGTGTGATGAAGATCAAAGAGCTTAGAAAGAACAAGGAAGTGACAGACTAATGGTTCAGCAGGTTCAAAGGCTTCTACGGGTAGGTTCAATCAAAAGAACAAGTTTCTGACACATAGTCATTTTTAGGGATTGAACCATTGAATTTTTGAACCATTGAACCACTTTGGTTCAAAGGGTCAATGGGTTTAAGGTTCAAGGTTCAATGGGTTCAACGAGGCTTGTTTCAAAGAATCTTGGTTCAAGTGGTCAATAGAAATAAGGGAATGAACCATTGAACCAAAGTTGGTTCAATTGGTTGGTTCAAAGTGACAATTTCAAAGGAGTGCCCTAAGCGTCAAAGACACAAGTGCCCTTATAGAGGGAATTTTTGGCAAAAGTGACTAAGGAAGGAAACAAAAACCTGATAGAATGTAACAGATGTTGCCATGTGTCACAATTCAAGATTCACATAAAATCGACTAAGGCAAATTTCTAAGGGGCAAACAACCCTTTCAAAGGACACTCAAAAGCTAAAGTGAACCATTGTAAGAACTCAAAAGGCTAATTTAGAGCTCAAACAGCCCTTGTAGAGGGTAGAAAGGGGGAAAATGGACCAATTCAAAGGCCAAAAGAGCAAAGGGATTTGCTTCAAAAAAGTTCCCTTGACAAAATAGACAAAGTGAATTCCTTTGAGAAAATGAACAAGGCAAAGGACAAAGTGAAATCTTCCATACAATTTATCCAAAGGAATTCACCTAAAAAACAAAGTAAAGCTCGATGAAAAGACAAGGCAAGGAAGACTTCCTTCAGACAAATTGCTCGAATGAATTCCTTCAAATATTTTGTCTGAAGGAAATAAAGGATAAAGCCCATAAGAAGAAAGAAGCCTGAAGGCCATATAAAGACCACTCGAAGGGTAGATACCATTGTAGGGGGATATTCTCGACCCAAAGTAGACCATTTCTCAAGGCCTCTAAGGACAGGTCCCCTCTAGGAAAGATCAAGTGACAAAGCTGAAGGAATTGTTGAGGAAGGTGACATGCTTGCGGACATCAAAGTTGTAACAATGAAATAGCCATTGATCCTTATAGGTTTAAACATGGACCTGAATGCATTCAAAAGCTTTAGCAACAAGTTCAAAGGAAGAACCACTGAGAGGAGCGTAAAGAGTAGGAATGACCAGAAACATTTGCACATTAGATATGTTTCTAGAAGTAAACCGCTTGGTGGATATTGAAAGATGCAAACTTTCAATAGCATGACTCATTTCTTTGAATTGAGAAAATCAAATGGGTAAATGACACTAGATTCCAACATGTCTTCTTAAAAAAATTCAATACAACATGATGTGTTACTATTCCTGAGTCCTTCTTGAAGAGGCTATATAAGGGACTCTCTTGTTGTTGGAGAGATATCTCTCTCAAATTATCAGAAACAAAACTCTGCCTAAATTGAAAGGCATTACTGAGACTTTGAGATCATATTGTTGATCATATTTTGTTATTGGAATAAGAAAGCAAGTGACTTTTCAAACTTTGTGCTGTGATATCTTTATTATTGTGGAAACTATTCTTATGTCTTTTTCCTTAATATATATTTTGTTCCTTTAATTCAATAAGCAAAATCAGCAAAAATAGTCAGAAAGGTGTTCTGAAGCCAACTGTGGAGAGACTTTGTGCCCCCACAATTGCCTTTAGTGTGTTTTCTTTTTATTTTTATGTAAAGGACCTTGGGATGACTTTGTGCCCTCATTGTCTTTTGTATCTCATTCTTGCACAATTGAGGTGAAGACTTTGTGATACATCTCAATTTGTTGGTTACTACTTCCTTGGTTACATTTTGCAATTACTACCAGAAGAATTCTTGTGGTTTGCTGAATAGTAATTTTGAAAGAAAAATAGTTCTTTCTATCATTTCCCTTGATATTTCCCCTTTGATTTGCATGCATCATCTCTGAAAAAATAGAGATGGATGGTTTGTTCTACCCTTGAGTATTATTTTCTATATATATATATATATATATATATATATATATATATATATATATATATATATATATATATATATATATATATATATAACATATCTATAGTGAACCTCCCCTTGATGAGAGGAGAGATTAGTCCCCTTTTGATGTGGTAAACCTACACATTTAGACGACCAATCTTCTTACTTTAGATGATCATACCTATTTTGTTTATCAGTACACTGATTGACAAAATATTCAACTAACATACTCCATCTATGCTTCTCTTATACAAGTCATTGTCCCAAAGGAAAAAATTGGTAGCTTTCAACTTGATATTTCTCCTTTCTTTATAAGACAAATGAGCAGGAAATTCACCATAAGTAAGGAAATGAGCAATGCCTGAATACCACTCATTAGTAGTGGAGATAAAAAGGACTGGTGGTGTATCTTCCACTTTAGCTTCTTCATGCTATGTATCTTCTGGTTTGTTGTCAATAATTAATTGGCATAGGCCTTTTCCCCTGACCATCTTTATTAGATTGATGTCTAGATCGAACTCTTGGATATTTGCAATCCAATTGCCTCTTTTTGTGCCAAACTCCTACTGAGTTAATATGGACTTGACTGTAGTGTCAAGAACTAAGGTAGTAGTGTGTGAATTTAGAATATAGAAGTAAAAATGTTTGACTTCTTTCACCACTACATAAGCATGCTTCTCTACATTTGAATACTTCATCTCATGGGTTTTGAGAGGGCAACTCATGAAAGAAATGGGAGATTCTATACCTTCCTTGTATTGTTGAAAGTGTGTGTTCAAATGCATAGCTGTATATGATGAAATATTTGTTGTAATCTAGACAAACCAAGGTAGGGGCATGGGCAATGGTAGTCTTAATATCTTAAAATGCTGACTTGCCTTCTTTAGTCTAGCTGAAGGTGGTCTTCCTTTTTATCATGTTCACAATGTGTCTAGTCTTTTCAGAAAATTTATGAATCAACCTCTGTAAGAAATTCATTTTTCTAAAAAAAGAGTGAACAACATTCTTACTTGTAGGAAAATTAAGCTCTTGAATAGACTTGACTCTATCTGAGTCAATCTTTATGCCTTCTTTAGACAAAATGTGTTTGAGGAGTTTCCCTTCTATTACTCCAAAAAGAAACTTCTTAGGGTTCAAGGAAATACCATTCTGGCAGCAACACTCTAACACTTATTGTAAGTGGCATACATGATCAGATTGATGCTTTGAAAATATGGTTAAGTCATCAAGTATACCACTATGAATTTACCTATCTCATCTTTGAAAGCTAGGTCCATTACTCTCTAAAAGGTGGCACCAACGTTTATCAAGCCAAAAGGCATTCTTATATATGCAAATATACCCCAAGGTGTGGTGAATATAGTCTTGTGTTGGTCTGCTTCACCAACTTCAACTTGATTATATCTAGAAAATCCATCTAGCATTGATAACATCTCTGAACCTGTCACTATTTGAAGCACTTGATCCATGATTGGCAAAGGGTAATTATGTTTCAAAGATAACTAATTCATATTTTTTTGAAATCTACACAAATGTGAATTTCACCACTCTTCTTCCTTACAAGCACTATGTTTTCAATCCATGTGGAATGATGGATTGAGAAGATGATTCTAGAATTTAACATTTTTTGTATCTCAAACAAAATAGTACCTGATATTTTTAGATTGTACTATCTAGATTTTTTCTTATAGGGCATTGAGTTAGCCTTGAGAGGAATGTCATGGCAGATTTCATCAGGTCTGAGAGACTTCAAGTCATCATAAGAATATGCTAAGACATCCATGTATTGATGGAGTAAAGTGGTGAGCTTAAATCTTTCTTCAGGGTTGCAACACTTACCAATGTTAACCATTTTTGGATTTTCTTTAGTAGTCAAATTTACTTGATCGAATCCCTGAGTGAAGCTTGAATCTATTTGCTGTTGTTTGATAAATATATCATACTTGTCAAACAGTTTCTCAAGAGAAACTAGGCCTTTGGGAATTTTATTTCCTTTCAGCTATAAGAATTCTTCATTTATATCTGAACTAGATTTAGAGGTTGATTTGTATTTCTGAGGTTCATTGCCTTCAAAATGTAGTTTTTCAAAATTATATTTTCATTCCAGAGAGGCAATGATTTGATGATCATCATTGAATACTTTCCAATGATCAGCATTGTCAGGAACACTTGGTCTATAGACTATCTCAATAGTATACCTTTCTTATTTGAAATTTGAGTGAGGAACTAAGAGAGTTCCTGAAATAGCAAGTGCATCAGCTCTGTCATTAGATTCCCTGGGTATGGAAAAAATGTTGAAAGCATCAAAGCTTGCAATTTGGTCCCAAACCAGGTTGTGATAATGGTGCAATATTTCATTCTTGGTTTGGTATAAGTTTCTCACTTAACAAACTACTAATTCAACATCCACTTTGGCATGAAGAAAATTGATGCCTTTATCTTGAGTAGCCTTCAATCCAAGCAACAAAGATTCATATTCAGTTGTATTGTTAGTGTTGCTAAATTGTAATTTGTAAGATGAAGAAAATATATCTCCTTGAGGAGATATCAACACAATCTCAGCTCCTAAACTAGTAGAGGAGCAACTGCTATTGAATTCTAGAGTCCATAACTCATTAGATACTAATTTTTCTTTAGACTTTCCTTCATTAGAGAGGGAGGGTCCTTCTTCATTTGTATTGCAACCTACTAGTTCTTTTGCTATTCTAGTTGAACTGATTTTTGGGTTGACACTTTGAAGAATTTTATCAGATGCTTCATGTACTTCATCTTTAGATAGAAAGTAGTTACCTATACTTGAGGATTCAAAAAGAATTTGAGCTTTAGGGGCTAATGTTTGCGTGACCACATATTTTGCCTCCTTTTTAGGGAGCAATATCTTTATTATGCCTTTGACAGGGATTCTTGCCTTAGATAGGTCCATGCTTAGTTCTCCTCCCATGTCCTTGCAAAAATTTCATCCAAGCAAAATGCCATAGGATGTTGGGACGTCAACCACTGGGACAATCATCTTGATTCTCTTGTTTGGAAAGGTTGAAAATGCAAATTGGGCATCTTTGATTTGCCCCAGCAATGGTAATTTCTTGTTTTCCATGGAGAAACATCTCCAAAATGTCTTGGTTAGTGTGAGGCCAAGAGATTCAGCTACTTTAATAGGCATGACATTGTCAGATGTGCCTGAGTCTATAATACAATTACTTAGCTTGTGACAATTTATTAACAGGGAAACATAGAAGGGTTCTATTTTCCTAGGGACAGCTAGAGGAGTAATGACAAGATTATTCAGAATGGGCATGTTTTTTATGGAATCAAGAGTTGCCTTTTTAGCTTCTTGTCTTATAGGGATGGTTTGGTTCTTGACACATTAGACCAACTTATCCAATTGATCAGGATTGGACTGCAAATATTCAAATTTAGACATTTATATTTTGGTCTTTTTTACATGATCAATTATGTCAAATGGCTGAATTGGATTAGGAATAGAGGAAGGTATTTAAACCTTTTGGGTCTTAGGAGGGATAAGAGGAGGGCTGGTTTGCAAAATTAAAGTAGAAGGTGAAAGTGAAATTGATTTATTTACCTTTTGGGTGATCACCAAATCTTTTGACTATAAAGGCAGAGTGGTTCCACGCTTAGCAATTGTAATTATTGGTTGAAGTTGCTCCTCTATCTTCCCTTTATCAGCTTGCTAGATTGATTGGTTCTTGGACCTGGTAAACACTGTGTATGATCCATCAAAATCTTCTCCTTTGCTTTTAGGTTCATCCTGGTAGTTCAAGAAACTAATGTGGGAGTTGCTAGCTGATTCTTCTTGATTTTCTATAAGGAGATCAACATCATTTTCTTGATTCAATTTAGGCTAGAAAGAGAACTTTGATTCTGCTTCAAGATATCCCATTGTTGAATTGGTTAGAGGAGCTTCTAGGGCAAGTTTCTCTTGTGGGGGAGTAAGATGATTTTATTTCCCTTAATTCTTGGCAATATTGCCCTGATATGACTAATTTGGAAATGTCCTTCTTGGCATATCTCTGTATGAAGGAGCAGAAGATATTCCTTGGGCCATTTGCTTTTTGAGAGCAAGGAACTCATTTTCCAACTTCTACACCATTAGATATGTGGTGCCTATAGATGAATATTTAGAAGATGATGAGGGTCTATTTTTATTTAGATCTCTTCTTATTTTCCCTGCTAAGATGAGATCATATTCTACTTTAGTGGCCAAATGTTGAGCTGCAACAAGATCTATTTGACCAGCACGTCTCTAAAGAAAACTTACTTCAAGTAACTGAGAATTAATGAAGAAGCATTTAAGATTCTCAGCTGTAGGTCGAGCAATTACAGGAATTCTGTTCCTCAATTTATCAAACTTGGCTATGAAATCCCTCATTATTTCATGAGGTTCTTTCTTCAACTATGTAAGTTGAGCCAAAAGTGCATGTGCATCTTTTGTAGGTTTGAATCTAGCTTCAAATTTAGATTTGAGGGTATTCCAATCAGTTACTGACTAAGCTTGTAGATGATAAAACCAATCTGCAATAGCACCTTGTAATGTTTCTATAAATAACCTGACTACTACATCTTCAAATTCTACTCTAATTACACCATAGGCTATGTTGAAGGCTACAATGTGTTCATTAGGATAAACTTTCCCATCACCATAGAATTTTGGGAAATTCTTCCTTGAACTGCATGGAAGCTCATGTAGAGGTGGAGTAAGATTGAGAGGACCAAAAGAATTACCCCAGAGACCTTGAGCTACCATTATATAACTATGAAAAGTAGGAATAACAAATCTCAGAGGAGTAATTATTGGAAAAGTTTTATCAATAGCATAAGTGGATACTTCATTTGGCAATGGAGACCTGAATTTAGTAGGAGGAAATCTCTTGGTTCGTTAGAGGTGATATGGTGAAGGAAATAGATCAAAATTACTTTGCTGTACCAACTCAAATACCAGGTCAAAAATACCTTTAGCCCTTTGGCTTCGTGTATACATTGAATCTACCAGATTGTGAAACAAAAATGGAAAAGAATTGACCTTACTTTAGTTTAAAGCTTGAGGCTTTAAACTATGCATTCTTTCCCAATTAGTGTGAAGGTGAATGGTAAGGTTATAATAATAATGGGTAAAACACAGAAATTGAATGGAGTCTATAATGGATAATGGTAAAGACTGGTTCAATCTGAAACTTGAGGTTTTAAGATGCACATAGCTATTATCCCCAATGGATTCACCAAAAATAGTTGGTTGAATATTTTTTCGATCTGCGTACTGATAAATAAAATACATCTAAACATCCAAAGTAAGAAGATTGGTCAGCCAAATGTGTAGGTTTACCACATCAAAAGGAGACTAATCTCTCCTCTCATCAAGGGGAGGTTCCCTATAAATATGCTATATATATATATATATATATATATATATATAGAAAATAATACTCAAGAGTAGAATAAACCATCCATCTCTCTTTTTTTAGAGATGATGTGTGTAAATCAAAGGAGAAATCTCAAGGATAATGACAAAAAGTACTCCTCTTCTTTCAGAAGTACCATTCAAAAAACCACAAGAATCTTCTTGGTAGTAATTGCAAAATGTAACCAAAGATGTAGTAACCAACAAATTGAGATGTAGCACAACATCTCCACCTAAATTTCCCAAGAGTAAGATATGAAGGACAATGAGGGCACAAATTCATCCCAAGGTCCTTTACACAGAAACAAAAAGAAAACACACTAAAGGAAATTGTGGGGGCACAAAGTCTCTCCACAATTGTCTTCAGGACACCTTCCTGACTGCTTTCACTAATTCTGCTTATTTTATTAAAGGAATAGAAAATAAATTAAGGAAAAAGACATAAGAATAGTTTCCCCAACAACAAAGATATCACAGCACAAAGTCTAAAAATTCACTTGCTTTCTTATTCCAATAACAAAATATGATCAACAATCTGAGCTCAAAGTCTCAGTAATGCCTTTCAATTTGGACAGAGTTTTGTTTTTGATAATTAGAGAGAGATATTTCTACAATAATAAGAGAGTCCCTTATATAGCCTCTTCAAGAAGGACTTGGGAATAGTAACACATCATGTTGCATTGAATTTTGTTAAGAAGACATGCTGAAATTTAGGGGCATTTACCCATTTGCTTTTCTCAATACAGAGAAATGGGTCATGCTATTGAAAGTTTACATCTTTCAATATCCACTTGGTGGTCTACTTCTAGAAACATATCTGATGCACAAATGTTTCTAGTCATTCCTACTCTTTACACTCCTCTCAGTGGTTCTTCCTTTAAACTTATCATTAAAGCCTTTGAAAGCATTCAGGTATATGCTTAAACCTACAAGGATCAATGGCTATTTCATTATTGTGACTTTGACATCTGTGGGCATGTCACTTTCCTCGATAATTCCTTTGGCTTTGTTGTTTGATCTTTCTTGAATGGGACCTACCCTTTCGGGCCTTGAGAAACAATCCACTTTGGGTTAGGAAGAGCCCCTCGCAAGGGTATCTACCCTTCGAGCACTCTTCAGATGGCCTTTAAGCTTCTTTCTTCCAACGGGCTTTGCTTTATTTATCAGGAAAATTCCTTCAGACAAATTATCCAGAGGATTTTGCTTTGTCCTTTGTCTTGTTAATTTTCCTAAAGGAATTCACTTTGTTACTTTTATTGGGGGAACTTTTCTAAAGGAAATTCCTTTGTTCTTTTGGCCTTTGAATTGGTCCATTTGCCCCCTTCATACCCTCTACAAGGGTTGTTTGAGCTCCAAATTAGCCTTTCAAGTTTTTATAATGATTGACTTTAGCTTCTGAGTGTCCTCTGAAAGAACTGTTTGTCGCTTGGAAATTTGCCTTAGTGGATTTTGTGTGAATCTCAAATTGTGACACATGGTAGCATCCACTGCATTTTATTAGGTTTTTGTTTCCTTCTTTAGTCACTTTTGCTAAAAATTCCCTCCATAAGGGCACTTGTGTCTTTAACGCTTAGGGCACTCCTTTGAACTTGTCACTTGAACTGACCGATTGAACCAACTTTGGTTCAATGGTTCAATGGTTCATTCCCTTATTTCTATTGACTTCTTGAACCAAGATTATTTTAAACAAGCCTCATTGAACCCATTGAACCTTGAACCTTGAACCCATTGAACCTTGAACCAAAGTGGTTCAATGGTTCAACAGTTCAATGGTTCATTCCCTAAAAATGACTAAGTGTTAGAAACTTGTTCTTTTGATTGAACCTGCCTGTAGAAGCCTTTGAACCTATTAAACTATTAGTCTGTCACTTGTTCTTTCTAAGCTCTTTGATCTTCATCACACTAGTTTAACCTTTGAACTTGTCACTTGAACCGACCAATTGAACCAACTTTGGTTCAAGGTTCAATGGTTCAATTGGTTCATTCTTTTTATTTGGCTAAGTCCTTTTGATATTTTTAAACCAAATGCATTGAACCATTTGGTCATTAAACCTATTAAACCCATTGAATCTTGAACTCGTTGAACCTTTGAACCAAAGTGGTTCAATGGTTCAATGGTTCAAGCCTTGCTTAGAAGCTTACCAATGAGCTTTTTTGGTTGAACCTTGTCGTTGAACCAACTTTGAAATCACCTAAGTGTTGAGAGCTTGCTTCTTTCCTATAGAGTCTGTAGAAATCAACCTGTGAAGCCCGTAGAAATTTTCCTATAGAGTTCATAGATTTTCTTCCTATAGAGTCCGTAGATTCAAGCCTACAGAGTTCATAGATTTAAGTCTATAGAGTCTGTAGATTTAAGCTTTTAGAGTCCATAAATTCAAGCCTACAGAGTCCATAGATTTTTTGAGAAGCTTAAAAAATGAGGATTTTGAATGCTTAGAACAAATTTTGAGAAGGGAAGAGATTATTTTGGTCTATTGAACCAAAATAATTCTCATGTTGTCTCAAAAAATGAGAAGTATAATTTTGGGGACAACAAGTTTCATGCTTGTAGAGTATGAAACTTGATACACCCATATCAAGAAACTTTACTTAGCCTTGGTCTTTGTGGCTACCAAACTTTGCCACTACTTTCTCAACCACAAAACCTATGTCATAACCAATACTGACCCACTTAGTTATATGCACTCTAAGCCATACCAAAACCAATGTATGGCCAAGTGGCTCATGATTTTGGCTAATTTTGACCTTGATTTTATTTATTATAAATCAATTAAAGGCAATTCATTGGTAACAAATTTGCTAAATCACCCTTAGCTAATGATTAGGCACCTTCTCTTGAGTTTTCTAATGATTCCATCATGACCCTCTCTCAGGTAGACTTTACCTATCATGTAGCCATGTTTTTCAATGGATCAAAATGTCAACATGGTAGGGGAGATGGCATCATCATTATCCCCCTTCATGGTTAACCTCTTCATGTATCCTTCAAAATAGATTTCAAATGTACCAATAATATGGTTGAGTACAAAGCCCTAGTGATAGGCCTTCAAACTACATTAGCCTTGGGATTTAAAACAATCAACATCTTTGGTGACTCTCAACTTGTGGTCAATAAAATAAATGGCTCTTACTAGTGTAATAATGATTTTTTGAAATAATAAAAATAATTATCTAACATCTTCTTATAATCTTTTGAAAAATACCATATCGAAACCACACTATGATTTATGAATAAGTTTGTTAATTTAATGGCTTCCCTTGTTTCTCATATCTCATCTACACCCTCTAAAATTAATCTATCTATCATTATCCACAAACTTACCCAACCTTATTATGTCAAATCAAACTCTCCCATCATCTTTAATGTGGAGGAGACCCAACCTGACCTTTGGTATTAGTATACCTTCGACTATCTTAGCTTTGCCACCATTCCTTTTGATCTTTCTAGAAATAATCAATGAGCATTTATCTAGAGAACCTCACATTATACCATTCTAGGGGGAATTATTTATAAATGTGGCTTTGATGGTCTCCTCTTTAATTTCCTACATATTCATGAAGCCTCCCGTGCTATTAGAGAAATGCATAATGGGATCTATGGAGGACATTTTAGTGGCCTATCCATTTCTAAACTCATCCTTCACCTAGGCTATTACTAGCCTACCATTAACCAAGAATACTATGATTATGTGAAAAAGTGTGTCAAGTGTCAAAAACACTCTAATTAACATCACACACCTAGCCATAGTCTTCATGTATCCACAACTTTTTGGCCCTTCTCACAATGGGGTCTAGATCTCATTAGAGAAATTAACCCCCATTCTTCACAGTGAAACCATTCTATCATCACTAAAACTAAATATTTTACCAAATGGGTAGAAGATATTCCTCTTGACTCAATCAAAGATAAAAATATTATTGGATTTATCAACCATCACATCATATGTCAGTTCGGTGTTCCTTACAAAACTATCACTGAAAATTGTAAACATTTAAAAAAAAAAATTCTAAGGTCTTTATGATGTATTTGGTATCAAGTTAAGTTTCTCATCACCCTATCTCCCAAAAGATAATTTATAGGTAGAATCCTCTAAAAAAACTCTCAATAACATGCTAACTAAAATAATTAATTCATTTATTCTTTTATTAAAAGGATCAAACTCACTCTTTGTCTAACTTAATCTCATCCCTTGATAATAAACCACATTCATCTCCTTATTTTAGGAACAACTAATTAAAATTGAATAATGTGATTATCCATCACAAACATATCCTAATCTTGAATAATGGCTACCATGGCTCTACCTATGGCATAATTCTTATGGTACTTTTTTCCCCTTTCATTAGATGGATTCCCATAGTCATTGTAACCTAAAAACTCTTTTACACCTAATCAAACTTGTTGTAATTTTATTTCTACCTTCATAAAAGGTGACCTTTTAAGCCTATATAAGCAAGTCTATGACATTAAAAGAAAAAATCAAAGTAAAAATAAAAATAACTCATATGGTTCACTCTCTAGCATTCATAGAGTGCTCCCTTGAGGGACATTTACATAAACATATCAAAATTTCTCAATATAAGATAGACTGCTCCCTTGAAGGATAACTATCAAAACCCTTTAAAAAAGCACACAAAACTTAGACCACTCATTTTAAGGATGGATGATAAAAGCATTTTTAAAAGCATAAAATTTATTGGAATATTCCCACATTGATCAACTTCCCCAACCCTTCAAAAACAATAAAGAAAAAACCCATTATCAAACATAAAAAATAGAAAATAATTTTGATAGCTACAATCAACTTTCATAAGTATACTTCCTGCATCGATCAGTCTACACCTTATATGACATGGACTTATTTATACTAACTCTTTGGTAACCTCCAAATGAGGTAAGCTAGTCTACCAAAAAGGTTCCATTTTTATCTCCCTCCCTTTTCTACTACTATAAGCAAGGGATTTTGAGCTTACTTGACATTATGTGATCAATATTCCTTTTAACTAACTAATGAACACTCATGTGAATCATTCAAAGGGCTTATGTTCCTTAAGCCCATCCAAATTTGGTTTGTTTTTAATCCTTTCCAAAAAATAAAAGAATCGTGTTTCCTTATTATTCTCACACTGGTTGACACACTCACATTGTATTCTCTTCTCACATCTCATTTTTTTATTTTAACTTACTTTTATGTGTTTCACCCTAACATAAATAAAATGACCATAATCATAACTGCATCACATAATATCATCATCACCTCATAATCAAAAACTAACATCATTAGCATAATCACCACATTCATAAACAAATCAACTATAACCATCACATCCTCATAATCACATAAACCATATCTACCACATGTCTAAGTCTAAGTTAGGAAGCATATACTCGTTAAATTTCAGCATATACACCATAATCATAACCATATATTAAGCATCATCATAACACCATCAACATCCTACCATTTATCACATTCATATACCTATGATCCATCATCCATAAACATAACAATAATCACATCATAACCATAACCATTAGACATAACCATAATCACATCAAATATCATAAACACAATCATATCAAACATGAAATTAAATGCTCACATCCACAAACAACACCATCAAAAACCATACTCATAATAGTAAAACCATCAACAACATTGTATTATCATATTAGTATCATCATAGTCATCCATAACCATCACAACATAATCCCATAAATAATCTACATCATCATGAACATAACCATAATCAACATCACATCATAAATATATAACATGAACATCAAAACCATGAGCCATAAACTATATGCAATGATCATATCTTTAAATCATGAATCAATAATCACATAATCATCATCATTGTATACACCAGTATAAATATCTCCCATAATATACATCTCAATGCATCGATTCATAGGTTAATATCAAAATCATATGACATATATATATATATATATATATATATATATATATATATATATATATATATATAAAATGTCTCATAAACTATTCTAAGATCTCAGGGCACCATTGCCTCTTAGAGACTATCTTCTTATACCTACCTAGCCACCCACAAATGTGGCCCACTAACTTGGTGTCACTATACATGCACCTCCTACCATCCCATCTCTATCCTCACCCCATCAATGCCCATCTAGATAATGACTAAACACCAAGGCCTCATAGTACCATAAATACTCCATAGTCTCTATTATCTCTACATAAAGATCATCCCTAATGGTCTTACAACTATTGGTACTCCACCTCCTATTTTATAGAGAGAGTCTCTCTCCTAAGTTACTAAGGCTAGTAGATCCCTAATTTGATCTCTCTCACTTGTAACAATGACCAATTAACCCTACACTAATACTAGTGATTCATGTGCCACTACTAAGGATGTTTATGCTATGGCTAAAGCCATTTGTGATTTGTCCTTCTGAGTAATCACTACCTATATATCTAGGCCACCAACCCCCTACACCTAAGCTTGCCGACCACCTCTATCAATTGGGTCAACATATATAGCCTACTGACCACCATCACCCCTAAAATATACCATAAAATAGAGTTCTTGGTGCCATTTAGGATACCCATCTATGATACCTACATCATCTATCTCTGTCTTTGTTGGTAGCTCCTCATGATCAAAGATTATATGAACTAGTTGTGGAGTAGGTAGTGAGAACTCTACATCCTCCCTCTTATACGTCACGAACACCTTGGGTATATCCTTCATGAGTCCAAACTACCTCCATACCCTATCAAATGGTATCAACTCTATCTCACCCTCTCATCTGCCATAGACCCATCAGTAGCTCTAAAGAGATAGTGTGTGTCTCATGTAGTGAGCCCATCTTAGAAACTTGACATATGGTCTTGAAATCACATCTCTAATGACTAAGGCATCTAGTAAGCCCCTAAACCAATCCATGTTGGATATCCCTCCTCTTGGTCCTGAGAGGGTATAATCACTCCATCATATGTATCCAACTCAATAATCCATTTGAGCATACCCTCTCATGGTATCCCTATCTATCTCAACACTCAATTGTGCTTGTAAGCCCAATAATGTAGAACAAACCCAACACTGATCCATTATCTCCTATGGGCACATAATTCCCATAGCTTTTGGTAAATCTAAACTAGTATTATAGGTGCCCAAGTAAACATTATGTGACCTAAAAACATCTCCATGAGTACCCCCAAAAATAAGTACAATAATCTTCCACTTCTCAACTTAGGCAACACATAACAAGTAAATTCTATCATCATCATAGTCAAAAGCCACCTTGCATCCCTATCCCTCTAATATAATGGTGTGTAATAGAAACCTCTAGAGTTTCACCTTATAAATCCCATGTCATCTCCATATAAGAACTCCATAAACTCATCCTACTCAGCCCTCTCACTATGGTAGATCATCTCCCCCCATATGGGTAGCTGCATGATCCTATGGATATCCTTAGGAAATATAGTCATCTCCCCTATAGGAAATAAGAAGGTATTAGTGGTAGGATCTCACCTCTCGATGAGTGCCACTATCATACCCACATATTGAGGTATATGTTGATAGTACCTCATACCATCGAGACCCACATCTTCCATATGATCCCAATCATCTTTAGTCATACCTATCTAAATATTATCAAATATATGAGGCACCTCATTTTTCATTTGTATCCTCTCACATTCCCTACAAGGTTTGATAACAACATCCTTAGTTCATTGACACATTTTTCCTACAAACTAAACCTTTTCCACCTACCTCTTATTCTAATCTATTTAACTCATTCTATTTGACTACTATGACCTATACCTATGACTTATCTACAAAGAAAAACCCTTACACTATCTTATTTAAAACCTCAATAATGAACCTATAAATCATTACATATCAACATCACCTATTACCTATTAACTTCAAACTTTACCTTTAACCTATCACATTCACCTATTTTACCTTAAGCATAATAATGAACCTTAACCTTCACCAAAAATACATCAACTTTGACCTTAATCATTCAAAAAAAATTTAAACCACATCCATATTTATGTCAATCACTGATGGTTAGGTGACCACTGATGGTTAGGAGTCCAATAACTAATGGCCACAACATAATGATGATCTACGATCATCTATTGACTACTAATGGTTGTTAGTGATCGGTGATGGTCATTATAAAGTGACCACTGACAATCAAACCTAACCCTACTATCTAAATTTGCCTACCCAAACACCATAAAAATGTAATAATTTATTCCTATACCTATCTCTACCCTCCCCTTTCTACCATACCCTTCCAATTTAACTCTAACTTACCAAATTCAACCACAAAAATACCCAAAAACTAAACCTAGGTCAAACAAACCAATAACTAGCTCAAAAATAAACAAATTAAAACCAAATTCAATTTATTAAATTAAAACTAAGCCTCTAATTCAATAAAATGCCTATCTCATTTCTTGACCACCATTGAGGACGAACCCTAGGAGCCATTACCTAGCCTTGTGCTCTCCCTCATCTATGCCTACATCTTCATCAGGTCAAAGCTTATTCTACTCAATCTACCTCACCTAGTCAATCACTCTTACCTCAAAATAGCCATTTTTTCTCACAAAACACCAAATATCTAATCATCACAGGTCAAACTTCACAATGAAAGATTAAAACCCACCAAAACTATTTTATCTTTAGCCTTTTAGGGATGACACCTGACCACTGATGGTTAAGGTGATTGTTAATGATCGACCCTTACCATTGATGGTCACCTTTTTGGGATTTTTCCCTCCACCCAACCAATTTTAAACCAAAATTTGAACACAATACCAAACTAAGTACCTAACCAATCTAAACTCATACCAATAAATATTACCTTCTCCATGAACCTTGATACTTCTACCAACCACATCACCTCACCACTAGCTATTTTGGCCGAACTATTATATATTTTATGATGACATTGTGTTGGTATTTTTAACCATACCAACTAAATTTCCAAGCTAAACATTTTAAACTTGCACTACCCTATGCACACCCACCTAATTTATGTCTTTATGGGACCACTTCTTACCTCAAATACCCATGAAAAAATTGACCTTGTCTACAAGACTTGCATTTATAGGTGTAGCCGAACCATCACATACAATCATGTAGTCCACTTGTCACTTGTCCTTATGGTACTAACCTTATTTTTACTAACCATGAAAACCTAGTCATTGAATGATCTTAGATATCACAATTAGTCATACTTTATGCATGTGTTTGTGCTTTAGTGCCTAACCTACCACCCTCTTCATTCTTAACTTACACACTTATCAAACCCCCACCTAATTTTATTTCACCTCATCAATTCCCATTTTGAGGGGGAAGACCTCCTCCCATGCTTGAGACAACCAAACATTTGACCCACAATCTATTTTTGTTTTGCATCTTATTTATACAAATTGCATAACAAAAAGGGGCAAAATCTAGACACTAGAAAACTACACATAATGGTTCTAGATGTTAAAACACCCCTAGACTACCTTGGGACCCCCTAGGGACCATCCCACAACCCTTCAACCAAAAAATTGAGTTAGGTTAGTTGAATAGCTAACTGACTAACTAAACATTTTACCAAACTTGACCTTTGATCGTTGACCACTAATGGTCACCCTAACTATCGATGATTAGTCCTAATCGATGATGATCAAGTTTAAACCACTTGAACACATAAATCCAAATTCAACTCCACCTTGCTTTTTTATAATTAGATTTCTTGATCCACTCATAAATCAATAGATGTCAAAACTAAATTTGGACAATAAGTTAAACCTCTTCTTGAACCTACACTTCTACCTCTCCCATTTTCCTATAAAAAGAGAGGAGCAAGAGGTGAAAAGGGATCCATAACTATCAAAATATTCTTTTATCAAAATTTCTTTGATGGGTCATTCTTCCAAAAAACTAGTGAACCAACAAGTATGATAAAGATCTGAAGTGACTATTACTCATTAGCCAACAACCAAGTATTGTTACTCTACTAGAATTGCTCTAGACCCCATCAACCAATTCATCATCCAACTACCTCAACCATTATTCAGATCAATAGCTAGGAAATCTAAGTATCTATTTTTAGTAATTAGTTACTTTCTTTATGTTTCACTACTAACCCAACTCAAACCCACCTTCTAAAATCCTATTCTGTAACCTCACAAATAATTTTTTATTAACTAGACCAAAACCCATAGTAATTGTTTATGGTTACCCTAACCATCGATGAGCTATCCAAACTATCTATGGTTACCCAAGCATCAATGATCACCTTAACCACCATTGATCACATGCAACCATTGATGGTCACTGTTAAATAAATAAATAATAAGCTATTTTCATCTACTAGACCTTAATCAAACCTAACTTTATTTCCCTCTACTTGATCACAGAGCCTCACCCTAATTTATGAATTATATCTAACATATTTATCATTAACATCAATATATTTATTGATATAATTATTCAAATATATCTTCTTGTATTACATTTCAATATCTTTTATTATTTATTCAAGTACTTTATCTTTTGATTTCTAAACTTAATTTTTTAAAAGTGTGGATTGAAAATCTCCAAGGAATCTCATGCTTCTTGGATCTATCTTGCTAGGTAATCCACCCTATTACCCAAAAAATCAACCATTTATTTAGTGATTTCTTATATGTAGGTCATTCCTCCCAATCTAAGGAGGAGTATCTACAACCATCTAGATCAACATGTGCACAACATTCTAGGTTATACTAACCATACCCTTCTCAATTTTATTTTCTCCTTAATTGTAAACAATATAAGCAAAATATCTCTAAAATATAATGTTTTATAAAATATAAATAAAAGGAAAAACATATATGAGGATGATGAACCAAAGTATTCAGTGAGACCTTTATGATAAAGGGAAGAAAAGGGTGAATACAAGATGAATAAAAAAACCCAAAATAAAAATAGAATAATTAAAATGAACCTAAGGTCATAAGTGGGGTCATATAAATGGAATTTAAAGAGGACAATAGTGAAGGAAATGAGTGAACCCTAACTAAAAGGGACACTCTAGTCAACCCCAAGGTCATGAAGGCTACACTCATGACCTCACCTAATGAATAGGTCACACAAGATGAATGAAAACAATAATTTGGTATTAAATAAAGGTTGGATCCATCTAGAACATAATTACCAAAATATTCACCCAATAAATCTCTTGTGCCCTTATCATCTAGAACCTAGTCATTGGCTAAGGCATCTTATACATATCCACTAGAACCAAAGAGGTAGAAATTGATAAAACACATGTAGGTATAGAAGTTGAAAATGTGGGGTAAAATACATGGGAAACACCTACATAATAAGTGTCCCCATAAAAATAAAAAATTTATGTGGTGCATAAATATCAAAAAAAAAGAATAAGGTTAAGGTTCAAAAGACAAGTATGCTAAAAATAGTGAATGGGAGGAATGACCCTTTCCTAAGGATCAATAAGGTATAAGTTCTCAATAATAAGAATGGGAAATAAATGTGTAGGAAGGGGAGACTAAGTGACCCAAGTCATTATTCATATTATAATCTAAAGATCATGACCATATGTAATATGATCCATCCATAAAGATCATGTAGGAAGAAGAAGAAGAGACTACCCAAGAAGGAGGAGAGTGAACATAATACATGGAGGTGGAAACATTTTGTTTATGTGAAATGTATTTAGAGTTGTGTTAGATAATTTAGACAAAAAAATTTCATGGAAGTTTGAGGCAATTTGGAAGGCCAAAAATTTGAGTTCATTACAAATGCTTCAACCTCAAAGAATTCACCACCAAAGAAGGTGAACATAACATATAGGTGTCGTAACCTAAATTTGGTGTAGTAATATAAATTTAGTAACGAATACTTAATCATCCCTTTTTAACCCCTTTCACCATTAATTGACACTCATTTCATCAATTTACCCTATCCTAAGCACAAGAGAAGAACTATTTATATTACAAGGCCATCTAATCAAATGATCTTACTACTGAAAACACCTTTATGCATATGTATTATCTAAATAAAAACATTTTCCTAAAGGGAGAAGAATGCTTGATAAGATAATAATGCCTAACATTCTTATTGATGTCTACCATTTTTGTCCTTCCCTCAAAAAAATATGAAATTTTAAAAAGGAAACATCTTTAGGGTATGCCTTAAGAGTTCTAAACTCCCCAATAGGTCTTTTTCCTTCTTGAAACACCATAAAATCACATTTAATTGTTTCATTTCAAACATCTTGTTAATCTTATCATAAGGGCTTATTTACACAAGTGAAAATTGAACAAAATTTACCTATTCTTTATAATTTAGTTTCCAAACACTTCAAAAAGTCATGAGCCAAGTCTAAATTAAGTTTTATGTATCCCTACCCAAGCATGATCAAGTATTCAGGACATATAGATACATTTATATAGTCAAAGAAGCATAATTTCAGAAATAACTTAGGTGGGATAACTACATGGAGGGTTGATCACTCTTGGAGTATTGGCATGTACACAATGTTAAACACAATGGGATGTTGAAGTTTAGCACAAATCCAACTGTTAAACCCATTTTAATCCTTCACATCCATTTATCTCCTTGTCGTAAAAATCTAGGGTTTTAAACTTTTAGAATATATGTACCAATTTTGTGTGTAACATAGAAGATTAAATTATCAAAAACATGCATACTTTACTTAGTCATATAGGACTATGCCCTAATTTATAGTATTTTAAAAAGATACAAAAACACTAGCCTAGGAAAAAATGCTCATCACTATTGACCCAACTTAGTGTACCTATTCATACATCATCTTGAGATCATCTTCTTAGAGTATTCTTATTTTTTATCCTTATAATTATTTATACATTTTCCAAGTTAAGATAGTTGACCAAACACATTAAAAAGATAAGTATATCTATATTTTTCATAGTTTAGTATTTTTTGCATTCATTATGTTTTTATTTTTCTAGTTAATTGGTTTCAATTTCTACTTTATGAGTGTATTTATAGAACCTTGATTCATTTAATTCAATTTATCTAATTAGGGTTGATATTTATATATTAATTCAAATTTAGATAAATCATTTGGTTAATCTATGTATTGGTTAAAACTTATCAAACCCTAGGTTTTCCTTAGGGTTCAAAGCTTCTAGGGCTTAAAAAAAAGTTTCCTTTATTTTTATCTTTTGTTCCTTCCTCTTCACATTTTCAAGTTTCCTTTCATGAATTTATTATATCCCACATAAATTATTTGTCTCTTCATATTTTTTTAACACAAAGTTCTAGAATTATTAAGATTCTAATTAAACAAATTCAAATTCATTTAATAACTATTATAATGGATTTTATAAATGCACACATTAGTTCTTCTTTTGATGAATGAATTACTTATTAATATTTTTGAGAACATGATAAAAATGAAAAAGATAATGATCAAAATGAAAAATATAATGATCAAAATGCAAAAGATACCAATTGTGGTTAAAATAAGATTTATCTTAATGACCTCAAATAAGTTAACCAAGAATAAGTCTAATGCATATATAAATTTTGAGAAGGACCTTATCAAATTCCACAAGACATACCCAAAGTAATGTAGGTCCTTTTATCTTCAAAAAATGCACAAAAATACAAAAATTTTAATGTGTATCAAGAACCACATTTTCACATTGTAAACCCTACAATAGTGTGGCTACTAATAATGTTGATACTATTGTCCCATCCACATCTTTAGGTTTGGGTACAAAAAATGGTTTGTAACATATTTCTATTCCCATGTCTAACTAAGTAATCCATTCCAATCTTTTTATAAATATGCATAATACATCATATACCTTATCTAATACATAATCCATTGATCAAATAGTTATACTCATGAAAACTAAGGTGTTATAATCAAATTAAGGTATCTTAAAATCTAGCCAATCATTAGATTCCCATGCTTTAATTCATAATCCTTTATCACATGATATTTCATTATATCCTTTACCTACCAAATATTTATCTCTAATAGTAGTAGTTCCTAGGTTTCACCATAACATGGTGTAGACATTCCTTTATGGCCACATTCATGTCTAAAATGGATTTCAAAATGGTTTCTACCAAACTATGTAAATCAAGCCTAGGAATCATTGAACGTCCCAAATTATTCTTGACATTAAATGAAAGTACCCATAACTACATTAAAGCATCCCTATTTTGGGTATTACCCTATATGCAACAATAACCTCCTATATATTCACCCCCACTCAAGTTTTACTCTAGTAAACTAACATTTTTAGGTTAATTAAGTGGGGTGCTTGATCAAATTATTGAAATGACCAAAAGCATAATGAAACTTAATTAAGAAAGAACATTAAATTAGATTCTTAGTTAAATATTACATGTTTAATTAGTGAAAATATAATTTCTAAAAATCAAAATTCAGTAAATATCAAAGGGAAATGAGGTCATGGTGACATCATCATCCTCAAAGTCAAGAATCCAAGAATATCAGCATAAATTATTGACAAATAAAAAATGGTGAGCCATGCCTCCATAAATGCATAATTAAGAACATTATTTACTGCATTTGGACTCCCAAGATTGACCTAAAGTTACCCTATACCTAACTAGACCTAGGTTGGGGTTATTATAGAGATTATAAATACAAGGCCTCATACTCACTTCTAACAAGCATATTTATGTAGTGTTATAATGAAAAATTTATTAAGATAATATTCATAAACTAACACATACAAGTCCAAAACCATAGTGGACAAAGGGAGGTTGTGCGGACATATAAAGAGCACTAATAAAGACTCAAATTTGGACACAAGCTGAGCAAGCTAACTGCCATTTGAAAAGTGACTTGGAGCTATAAGGAAGATGAAAATGTCTTTTGTCCTTTTAGTTGTGTTTCATATGGTTTTGTTATCATCAAGCTCCCTTAGTATCTAGGCTTGGTACTGCTTGGTATTTATCTTGTTTTTAGATGTCTTATTTGACTAATGAGAGATTAACACATTTTTACCTTGGATTCCAATTGTATACATAATGCCATGTCTAGTAGGATAGTGCATACCAAACTCATCTTAAGATATTTTTTGACCTCTTTTGAGCCAACAAAAACTCAAATTAAACCTTGGTTTTATAAAATTTCATTCAAATTCTCATATTTTTTGTTTGATGATAATTAATGAATTTGACCCAAGAAATCAATGACTTCACCAGTTTTCACATTTTATGTCTGACTATGTTTTTAAATGATATTAGTGTCTTTGCTACTATATATCAATAAATTCAATAGAAAATAATTAATTTGCTTTAAATAGTGACTTTGATAGAATAAATTGATGACTTTGACTTGTAAAAATGATGGCTTTGCCAGGTAACATTCTATTGTGAATTTGGTGATTTTGATACCTTTTTAGAAAAAAACAACTTTTATAATTCTAATCGGTGAATTTACACCTACTAATAAATTTTTTTGATAAGATTTATATTTTGTGTTATAATGAAATTGGTGACTTCACCCTAAGACCAAAAACCTGAGACCTCAAAAGTTTAAAATTTTCTTTATTAAAATAATTTAAACAAGCACAAATTAATCCCCTAACATTTTATGTAGGGAATTAAACAAATAAGAGGTTTCACATGCTAACAAAGTCATTTCATTTATTTTACACAAGTGAAAATTGAAAAAAATTTACCTATTATTTCCAAATCAGTTTCTAAGCACTTTAAAAAGTCATGATCCAAGTCCAAATTTAGTTTTATATAGCCATAGACAAGTATGATCAAGTATTAATACATATAGATGCATTCATATAGTCAAATAATCACAATTTCACAAAACACTTAGGTGGGATAACTACATGGATGGTTGATCCCTCTTTAGAGTATTGGTATGTAGGTAACATTAGGCATAGTGAGATAATGAGTCCTAAAAAAATACCGAATGGTAACCCCATTTATTATTTCACATCCATTTATCTCCTTATGGTACAAAGCTATATTTTTTAACTTCAAGAAGCTATCTTCTAGTTTCATGTGTAACATAGAAGACAAAATTATCACAAACACAAATACTAAACCAACTAAGTATATTTTATTTCTAATTCTCTAAACATAATAAAAATTCTTAGTTTTGGAGAGGACTCACTATTACACAATAAGAAGACATCAAGGTTGGGACTAAATTGTGTCAAACCAAATTTATAGACCTAGATGTATATCCCTCCATTAAGCTCACAAAAGAATTTGTATATAAGGGAAAATGTAGCTGATCTACAAATCAATCATGGCTTAGAGAAGATAAATCATACTTACACTTTTGATTATTGTTACATTTAAACAATCAAGGTCATGACCAAAATAGATTTTTTAGACCTAAACAAAGGGTCCCTTACCAAAATAATGTCACTATAGAGGGTTCTAAATATTCTAGTCAAGCAACTCCATGCAATAAACCTAGACAAGTCCTACGTTTTCTATGTTTACAAAGTAAATACAAAGTAAATTAAAATCTAACCTAGTGCTCACCAAATATTGTGGCATAAAATTGGGGTAATAAACATGAAATTAAATGTGCATAGAATTAATTTAATTAAGTTATGTATAGATACAACCCTAATGCATGGAGAGAGAAATACATCCAAAAGTTATTACTTATGTTACTTATATCTAATAAAATAGAGGAGTAAAGTTAGAGATACTTACCTTGAACATGAAACCATTGATACTCAATCTCTCCCTTAGCCAAAAGTGCTTCACAAGATGTTATTGTGGTTTGTAAGGATCACTAAAATAGTCCAAAGCATCCAAGAATTTTTCATAAGATAAGATTATTCTCCAATTTTAAACCCTAATTAATAACTCCTAAATTAGAATGGTGGAAGAGTAGATTGTGAAAAAGTGAAAATTAATACTTAAATTTGTCTCTCTCTAATAAATGACTAAAATGATGTGTATATATAGCTAGATATAACCCTAAACCTCTCCAAATGTTGAGCCAATAGATTCTTCCTAATTGACCTTGTATCATTAATTGATAAAAATAAGTTAGGTCCTAGTTTGGGTCACCTAAGGATGACCTAGACCGATAACATGAAAATATAATTTAATTACAAGGTTGAATCAGGCTGATATTATTCATTAAATGTTAAAAAGGGTTTTTGGCTTAGATAGGGGTTGTTTACGGTGGTGAATTGATTATAATAGTGTGTAATGGATGTCCTAAATTTTAGGGAAGTGTATAGGAAAAGGTTTGTGTTGATTGAAAGTGGTGGTATAGGGGAAAAAAATCTTGTGAAGCACCAATGGTTTTCTCACCCCTTTCTTTATATACCCTTTAAGGCGTACACTCAAAACTATTGAGACTCGATGGGTTCCTACAAGAGAGAAAACATCAATAATTGATAAAGTTTTAAAATATTATGCATATAAATATGCCCCACTATAATCTCATTAGATGTCAGTTAGGTGTAACATGGGATGGTGCTTTGAGAAAAGAACATAACAACACATAATGTTGAAGCTAAATAAATTATAGTATTTCAAGGCATAAAATAACTAAAAGTAAATGACTAAAATGAAATAACTGTAAATAAAATTAATGTATGCATACCTTAACTTATCTTTATCGATGGATGGTTGTTTGTTGTGTTTGTAGTTTTGATCATAGAGGGAACTAAAGACTGTTTTGGACAAACCTAAGGATACAAAACTGTAGAGCAAAAATAAACAAACATATGAAATTCAAAATAATTGAATGGTGTAGGCATGATGCACTTATAAATTTAGTGAGTGTGATAAGTGCTAAGTTAGGACTAAATAACCAATCCAAATATAAAGTAAATTGGGTAACTAAAAAGGCAAGGCTAATAACTAACAAAAAAATCAAACAAGTAAACCTTAAGTAAGAAAGGTAAACAAACCAAGTCAAACCAAGGATACAAGTAAAAATCATAATCAAACATCAATGTGAAAGTAGTAACAATCCTTAAAAAAATATGGATAATAAATGGTAGAACAACATTAATGAGTGAGTAGTAAAAATTCTTACTCTATCATCAATGGAAAAAGTACATACAAGTGAAAACAACATTGGTGAGTGAGAAGTAATAAGCCAACCTAACTCAATAATGGAAAAAGTATTGAAAAATATGAATGGATGTAGTTACCAAAAAAAAGAAAGTACAACAAAAATATAGAAATGAACACAATTATCTAATAATGAGTGATAATGAAAAAAAAATCAAATAAAACTAAGGAAATACTAGAAATGTAAATCAATGGTATAAAGAAGATAATCCATAGTTACTCAAGCACATTGTTTTGTTTATAAGGATAGATAAAACTAAAATAAATTAATGTAGGCATGTTTTAAGATGTGAAGAAGAGGGAATATATAAGTATGGAAACAAATTTATAATCAAACTTATATTTAAAGGGGGAAATGAAATGGGTGGTGGGGTAAATGAAATAAAAATCAAGGTAGATAAACTCTTTATTGAAGTTAAGACACTAGAATTTGGTTTATCAAAAAAAGAAGACTTTTGACATTAAGGACTTTGAAGAACTTATCGTAACCAAAAAAATATTAGGTCATCAAATGAATTATGAATATCATCCCATGAAGGCTAAATGAATGAAAGGTAAAATGGACCCACCTTCCCACAACATGTTCCTTGTTCTTTAGGATGCTTTACAGAGTCATCCATCTACTGTGAAGATTATGTACTTGTGTGAGAATTTAGGTAGTATATATAATCAAAACTACATCAGATCTATAAATCAATCCTATCTTAGAGAAGATAGATCCTACTGACACTTTTGATTAGGGACACATTAGATAATCAAGAATATTACCAATATGTGAATCTACTAGATCCAATAAGGGAATCTCTTATCACAACAATAATTATAAGGAGGGTTCTAAAGCCTCTAATCAAGCAAAACTATGTAATAACCCTAACTAAATCCTATGTTTTCATATTCACTATACTAATAATTAGTAAATCAAATAAATCTAATATAGTACTCACTAAAGCTTGTGACATAATATGGGGGTTAGTAAAAGAATTAAACTAAACATGCATAAGATAATCCTAATTAAGATATGTATAAGTAATACCCTTACGCATAGAGAAGAAGAGTAATAATATTCAAAATCCAATAGTTATGCTACTTTTATCTAGTAAAGAGAGGAGTAAAGTTAGAGATACTTACCTAAAATATGAACATATCGAGACTCAATCTCTCCTTTGGCCAAAGGGGAATTCATAAGAGGTTGTTGTGGTTTGTAAGGATCAGTAAGAAAGGCCAAAGCATCCAAGACTTCTCCACATGAATAGATTCTCCAAGTAGAAACCCTAAGCTAAGAATCCTCAAGTAGAATAGTGGAAGAGCATATTTTAAATAAGATAAAATGAATAATAACTCTTTATGTCTCTCTAATAATGTCAAAATGGATGTGTTTATATAGGTGGATCTAACCCTAAACCCTTATGAAAGTTTCAACTAACAAGGTTGATGCAGTTGACCAAGTATCATTACTGATAAAAACTCATTAAATCATGGGATAATTCAGCCAAAAACCAACCTAGATACTAAATTAGTTTCACAAATAAGAGTATAAGGTCAACCCAGTCAACCTAGTCATGTAAACTATCAAAATAGGATTTAGGTTAGGAAAAAGTGGTACAAAAGGTGGTAAAAGACTAAAGACATTTACAGAAGAGGAGTATTAACTTAAGGGATTTTTTTTAGGATCTGATTGGATTGGTAATAAGTGGTAATAAGTGGTAATAAGGGAGTATTTTATCTTTACCAGGTTGGATAAATAATCTTGTGAAGCACCAATGGTTTTCCCACCCCTTTCTTGATACACCCCTTAGGGCATGCAGTTAAAGAGATTGAGACTCAATGGGTTCCTACAAGATATAAATCATTAGTATTTGTTAGAATTTTGAAAATATTATGTGTATATATATATACCCCACTCTAATCTCATCACATGTCACTTAGTGCAATAGGGGATGATGCTTTAAGAAAGAAGATAGTAACACACAATGTTGAGGGTAAAAAAAGTTGTAGTATTTAAAGGAAAAATAACTAAAAGTAAATGATGGAAAGGAAAATAAATAAAAACTAAATATATGAATACCTTAGCTCACCTTTATCTCTAGATGGTTATTTTTTATATTTTTAATTTTTATTGTGGATAGTGTAGAGACTAATTTTGACAAACTCAAGAATACAAAATTAAAGAGCAAAAATAATTAAATGCAAGAAAGCAAAGATAACTATTGCTATGTGGATATAATTTACTTGTAAATTTGGAAAGATGGGGTGACAATATATTTGTTAGACCAAATGACCAAGTTAAAATTTAGAGTAAATTGGGTAACCAAAAATCCAAGGCTACTAAAGACCAAAAAACTCAAACAAGTAAACATTAATTAAGAAAGGAAAACTCACTAAATCAAACCAAGGATACATGTGAAAAAGAGTGGTTATAAAACATCAATTTATAAACAAATATGAGAAAGTGAAAAATGGTAAAACAACATTGATGAGATATTAGTAAAAATATTTACTCAATTATCAATATAAAAAGGTGTATAAAAGGGAAAACAACATTGATGAGTGAGAAGTAATAAGGCAACCTCACTCAACAATGGAAAAAGTATATGAAAGTAGAGAAAAAATTATGTGTCCAAAAAAAGGGTGGTATAATAATGACAAATGGTAAAATAAAGAAAGACAAGTCTATAAATGTAGATCCATGGTGTAAAGAAAGTAATCCATAGTTGCTTAAACATGTTATTTTGCTCTAAGGATAGATAAAATGTAAACAAAATAATATTATCATGTTTTTATATAATAATTAAAATAGATTTAGAATCGAAATTTTCCTATCAAGGGGTGAAATGAAATGGGTGGAGGTGAGAATGAAATAAAAACCAAGGTAGAGGGAAATATTTATTAATGTCAAGACGCTCAAATTAGGTTTGTAAAAACAAGAGGACTTTTGACCTTAAGGACTCTAAAGAAATTATCTTAAAAACACAAGTCTTAGGTCAACAAATAAAGTATGTAGATGATCCCATGAAGGATATATGCATGAAAATTAAAATGGACCTAGATTCCCACAACATGTTCCCCATTTATCAGGACCCCTTACAGAGCCATCGATCTACTACTAAGATTGGTATTTGTGTGAGAAAGTAGGTAAAACTATAGATTTTATTGAATTCTCCTATTTTAATCTACTGTCTTACTACACCCTAATGGATCTCAGCTCTAGTGTGAGGCTAGTTGTGTAGTTTAAGATTCAATTGGAGATAGGAGTTGTGCTTGTAAACATGTCTTTTGGTGTGATATTAACTTTTGAGATTTGTATGTTGCATATTATATATCTTAGCCATTTATTTCAAATGATTTAGCTTTTAAATTTCTTGATGGATTTTTTGATTCCTCCTCCATACATATTTTGAAAACCAAACATGGGTGCTAAATATGAATTTCATTTGAATACTTGGAACTTGGTTTCCAAAAGAAATAACTTCAAAGAGCATGGTGTTTAGGAGTCTCATAAATCTAGGTGAAATAAAAGTGCTATCTTGTCTTTGACCTTGTTTTTTCCAGTGTGGAGTGAAATGAAAGGAAATCAAGAGGAATGAAACATGAAATAATTTTAATTACTTCAAATCACAAAAATTTGACAAAGTGTGAAAAAAGGATACAATGATAGTAAAGTGTGATTCCTTCTCATAAGAATGAGGGAAATAGATGAAAACATGCTAGCATAGATTGTTGTATAAATTTAATCTATAAAAAGAAGAAAAACCTACATCTAAGAACAAAGATAAATAACTTGTTACCATTATAAAGCACATTTTATAAAATTAATGACAAGATGGTGATTTTATGAAGGCTAGGTCCTATCCATGGTCTTACACTATAACTCATAAAAGAGAAACCCAAGAGGGTGCCACAAAGTATTAGACAAGTAAATGAGATAAGAAAAAGATGGTATTCATGAGGAAGGCTAGGTATTATCTATTGCCTCACACTACAACTCACAAAAAAAAATCCAAAGGGTGTCAAAAAGTGTGTAAAAAGTGAAAAAATAAAAGAGGATAAAAGTACATCATGAGGAAGATCAATTCCTATTGATAGTTTTATAATGAAAAACATGAGAACAAGGGAAACCAAAAGACCAAAATAAAGGACTAATATTTTTGAAAAAGAGAGATATACTATAGAGGGTGAGACCCATGTATCCTGAAAAAAGTGTTCGATAGATAACATATAGAAAACATGAAAAGAAGGGAAGGATTAGGTAAAATAATTCTTGAGGAATTGCATGTTGGTGGGATCTTTGAAAATATGATCTTCAATGGTTTGAAGGTGATAGGTACATGAACCAAGAATATATTTGAATAAATATGGACCCCACCATTTTTTAGTGTATTTACCTTCTTTATCATGAGTGTAATCTAATTTAAGGACAAGATCACAAACATTAAATGTGTTGACATTAACTCATTTTTTATGTTATTTGGAAATATGACCCTTTTAATGGTGATTTTATTTTAAATTAGAAAGATGGTGTTCATTAAGGAGATCAAGGGCATGGAGGCAAGCTTATCATAATTCTTCATCAGGTATGATGCCATGAAAATATATAGAGAGAGAGGTAAGTTCAACTTCTAATGGAAGGACTAATTCAAAACTATAGATTATAGAGAATGATGTTGCCCCAGTAGTAGTACATATGATAGTGCAATAGGCCCAAAGAGTAGGATAGAGATGAAGGTGCCAATCCATGCAGATTTCATGAATTATCTTTTGGAGAGTTTTATTAAGAATTTTATTGGATGTCTCATCTTGGCCATTACATTATGGATGATAGGGTGTGGAAAATTTTTGATTTAGTTTAAATTTAACATAGAGTTGTTTGACATCTTTGTTTTTGAAATTACCACCATTATTTGAAATGATAGTATGAGTGACACCAAAGTGGCAAATGATTTGATTAAGAATAAATTTAGAGATGGTAGTATCGGTGACATTAACAAAGGTCATAGCCTTGACCCATTTGGTAAAGTATTATGTGGATGTGATTATAAATACATGCCCATCGTGATATCAAGGTAATTTGTTTATGAGATCTAATCCCCACATGAAGAATGGCTAGGGAGATTTGTTAGTTTAAATCTCAACTAGAGGTAAATGAATTAGATCATCATGAAATTGGAAAGGAGTACACTTTTTAGAAAATTATATAGCATCCTATTCAAGAGTGGGCCAAAAATTATCCCATATGTAGGCATTTGAGAGATGTAGCATGTCTACTATAGTGGCCACCAAAAATGTCCATATGTACTTATTCAAAAAGGGGAAGAATGTCATCTTGCATAACAAAACAAAGCAAGGTACCTTCAAAATTGAAATAAGAAAGGATGTTATTATCATCACTTTAAGTTTCACCCCTTAAATAGATGAAAAGTCTCTCCTTGTTTAAGTGACACAATGGAACCACCTCAGGGTTCTAGGTGACCCAAATTTGAGGTGGATATCTAGATTAGGGCTAGTTCCCTTGATGTATCACTATAGATCAAACCTACTACTAATTTTTGGGTAGTGAAAAAGGAGAAGGATAACTTAAAATTAATCTAATATAGGGGAGGTTATACATAAAATAGATGTTCCAATCACACCACTTACAATGCACTTGGAACCAAGGAGAATCCCACACATACACTTCATCTAATTCAACACTCCTCTTCTACATCAATGTTTCAAGCATGGGATCTTGAAGAGTGCTTAGGATAAGAGGACTTAGATGATAAGTCATCTATAAAAATTAATTAATGAAATACTCACTATACCTATAATCCACATTAGACACTTCTTTCTAACCTATAAAAAAGAGCTTCTGATTCACACAAGGTACTAGGAAGAGTAACATGTGAATGTAAACAAAATACACTTGCACAAGAAAAATAACAAAAACATGCACTTAGTAAAATGTTTAATGATTTAAAACAACATTCTTAATTATTTCAAGGCAAAAATTTGGTAGGGATTCACCATACCTAGGTGGAGAGAGATCCATACAATAGCCAAAAAGGCTAATATTTATAGCAATTGTGAGAGGAGAGAGAAAGAGAAGCTAAAGAGTCACTAAGACACTTTTCAAGTAGTTATAAGGAGATATAATAGTCATGGAATCTATCATGAGATATTTATTTTAGGAAAAATAATGATAAATGTCCCTCAACTCATTAAATTTTTTCCATATGTGGCATAAATGCTCTTGTGCTTGCATAAGAAATTATTTTCATGATTTGCCCTCATGAAACTACCTCTTCAATACACAGGGTCAGAAATGATGATTTATATGAATGGGAAGGGTTAACAAAAATACCTCACATTCATTGGATTAGTCCTCAATCATTCCTATTCCTCTATTTATGAGCAATCATCTCAAATAGTTACAAAATGACTCCTCATGCACCTCTCACAATTGGCACCCAAAAAATTTACAATTTTTAAATATGATCCATGTACAAGGAAGGATGACACATATAAGAAGTTTCTAAGTCATCAAGTTCATCAATCAAGCCTTAAAAGTATTTTTAATTAGATCTTCACCATTTTTCACTAAGTGTTCACTATCTACCCACTAGACTAGTTGAGATGAAAGAGATGATAAGCAAACTTAGGAGATTAGAAGCCTTAATAAATGTTCATGGGGGTATATAAAAAGTCCCATACTATCTCAAAAAAGTATTTCATCCTTTTAATCTCCTCCACACCTACAAAACACATATTTTTTTCAAATAAAACCCTATTTTACCTATTCCATATAGGTAGGGTATAGCTCAATTACATGTGTCAGGTCCTTGGAGAGTCCTTTATATCTTCCAATTATTTTCATTTCCTTTCGACTACATTTGGATACTCCATTTTCAATATCTCCTCCATCAGGTCTGAGAGAGAATTTTGTAAGGGTTTCTTATCATTTTTGGTCTTAACATTTGTTCATAAAGACCAAAAACTAGAGATCTAAAAAAATGCCAATGAAGAATTATTTATGACCCCATACAACCTTATTTAATATCTTTTCTTCCCATGCAAAGGTTGATTAAATTTCCAAGCATTTCAAACTAGTCACTTAGGTCATTTGCATGCATTCTATAGGGTTCACGTGCTTTCAAGACCAAAAATGGCTTCTTGGTGGGTTTTCCTACAAAAAAAGATTTAACATACTTGGGATGATCCAAAAAATATGTTTCCATATGATATAATGCCTATCTTGTTTGAAAATGGAAAAGACCTCCCACTTTGGTATTAGGCCTAATGTTGCCTAGTAGGTCTACCCTGCACTCTTGAGTAAAATTACCATTGTTGGCACCTTCCATGCACTTACATATATTGAACACCTAATTTTTACCCTCATGAACATAATCCAAATTATTATAATTATTTTCAAATATTACCACTAGAATTGACTCCCTATTTGGAGTTAGGCCTAGACCCTACCTAACTAGGTTTGTTTATAGGTCTTGTTGCATAGAAAGTATTGTTTGATTTAAAACCTTCCCACCTGGTTCCTCATGTTTTATCATATGTAATTCAACTCCAGAAACTCTCTTGAATTTTTCTCTTGGCTTCTGGTCTATATTTTGATCTCCTTACAAAGTTGTAGGGTTTTGTACAAAGGGAAAAGTGCCCCCTATCTGAGACAAAATAGGGGGCACTTCCCCTATTAGTATAAAAAACTATTGGAGAATTTTTTTTAGGTCTTAAGGATCTTATACAAAAAAATTTACCTTATAATTCTAATATTTAACCCTTCAAATGACACAAATTCCAAGACTAAGTTTGCATAGGCAAACTGCCTGTAGGGTTTATGGAAGTGGATTGTGTATGTTCAAATTAGATTCAAATTTCCTTGGTTTCCACTATTTAGAGATTTTACACACTAACATGGCCCTGATAGATAAATTTAAAAGTCCATTCATCACTTTAACCCCACCCTTATTCATCATATGCATGTTGAGACATCAGACTAAGCTTTTTCAACATAGGGCTGAGACACTTTGTTTGATGGTTCTTGTAGGTGTTATAGTATTATTTAATACTTGAAAAGTAATTTTTGAAACATCTCCATGGATCCTACATCTTGTCTCACACTTTTTTAGGCCTTTTTATTCATCTCATACTATATGGGCATCTAAGTGTACCCATTTTTAGGTCACTACCTGTGATTGAGACATTCTAGTCTGTAGCTTGCTCTTGTAAGTGTTATTTTCTTGTGAAACTAGGTTGGGATGTTATAAATTAACTTTTTGAAACCTCAAGATATACTTATAATTTTATCCTATCCCCTTTTACTTTAAAAAATCTAATCATTCTCACAAACCTCAAAATGCATCATTGCCTATTTCCTAAGATGACACAACCAACTATGTTCAACCTTAAAGGAATGTATTAGGATTATGAAGACTCTAGTCATGATTCCTTCAGATACTCTTTTAAACCTCTATATATTACCAAGTGTCTCTTCCACTTATACTCACATTAATTCCCATAAAACATCATCATAACTTTAAGAAAATTACTGTCTTCCCCTGCATGTTGTTGGTTGGCATTTTCACCTTGTACAAAACTAAATGTGTGAGGGAGGAGTCAAAAACAAGATATCATTCTTTTATTGGTGAAATTTATGCCATAGAACACAACTTAAGTCATTTGGTACATATAGACATAGTGGCAAGGTCAAGTTGTGACCTTGGGTGAATAAGGTTCTCACTTGGATACACCATCCTGTAGACAGTATTGGAAACATTTAATGTTTTTTGGGGTACTTTTAGGTCTTTTGAATACCACCTTCCCTTCAATTTATGACCTTCAAGTTTTGCATAGTTTTAGTTTTATCATGGGACTACAAGGTGAGAATACTTAGGTGTTACAATTATCTTATCCCTAAAAACTTCCTTGACCCCTGTTTGTTTCCTTTAGGGACAAAGATGAGTATAAGGCATCTATAAAACTTCCTTAACCTTTGTTTGGTTCCTTTAGGGACAAAGGCCCTAAAAACTCAAAATTTTATATGTGGTTATTCCTCAACCCTTATTAGGCTACCAAGGGTCACAAACATGATCATCAAAGTATCAACCTATTTCATATACCTTAAGGAGATTCAACCGTAATAATCATTCATCCATACATATTCTCTAAAACTCTGCAAAGGATACCTGTGGCTGCATACTTCTGAATGCAAGGAAATGAGGGTGATATACCACTAAAAAAATCCTATGAGAGGCTCTCTTAGCCATATTAATGTATCTTAGACCATGTTGAGAAATTGGAGCCCAAGGAAATCCTTGCAAACATTAGTATGATGCCATTAAGGGACTTATAGGTGAAAGATTTGACTATGTTATGTAGGTGGAAGCATAAAAGGAGCAAGAATATGTAAGGGTAAGGCACTCAAAAAAATTCAAATACATTTTTAATACTCAAAAAACCTAAGATAAACTTCCATTCCTTAATCTTAACATGGAAAGCTTGCTTGAAGGCACCTGTAAATACATATTTTTATAAAAAGGCAACAAGGATGATATGATGACCAAGAGCAAGCCTAGGAGAGGATTATGAGTTTATAAAACCCCAAAAACTAATAATATGATGATAAAACTTGTGGAAGGGCCCTAGGACACATATGAAAGCACTCAACTTAGTCAAATCAAATCAAAAGTTTTTGAAACAAACTCAAATAGTGACCCCTCTTGGATGAAGAAGCATGAAAGGCTACCTAGCTTCATAATAATGGTTCATAAAGGAGGATCCATGAAACTAAAACTTCTTTCCATGAAAATGAATCTTGAATTAGATTCCTTTCAACCCCCAAGATAATTCCTCCCAACTCAACCTGTAGAACTTGTACCAAGCATGCAAAGTTGACCCTTCTTGCCTTGAAAAGGCAAAAGAGATGAAACAAAAACAAAAAATGAACTTTTTGACCTTTTTTAGCACACCAATCATGGAAATGACTTTATGGAGTTGAATAGACACTATCACATGTTTTTTGCTGAAGGATATACTTCCCAAGTCTATACAAGTGCCATTAAGGGCCTATTTTCAAGGAGAAACTACCTCTTTTTGCATGAAAATACTTCTTGAACTAACTCTAACCACTTAGTACCATCTACTAACTTCTTCCATGTGAAATTCACCTTTTGTGACAAATATTATTCCTTTAAAAGTCAGTACAAGTCATTTAATAAGCAAAAATATGACCAAAAGGCATTTTTACATATGAGACATGATAAAAGATAAATTTTGTAACTTATGAACACATTAAAACATCTAAATGACTCTATTAAGAAATTTTAAGACAATCTGAGTCTTTGACCATGTTTAACTAGAGTTGACTTTGGTTGACTACACTAGTATAAGGAAGTTAAGATTAGAGTAAGGCTAGAACAGGGTTGGGTGAGATGTTTAGACCAACATGAGACCTATATATGACATATAGGAACCTTTGAAAAAGATTAAATAAGTAAGGTTTGACCCAATTTGAGTAAAATTCAAATTTAGTCAATAATTATATCAAAATAAATATTTAAAATCTTATTTGTGAATGCAAGTCTTTTCCCAGAAGTCTAAGTTAGGAGGATAAGTTTGGTGTTCCAAAAATTTATTGATGTCTATCTACCATGGGATTTTTTTAATGGTGATAGCCTCAATGTGGTAGATAAGTGAATCATGTGGTTGAATAGAGGATGGATATTTTCTTATTGAGATAAAAAAGTGGGATTGGTAAGAATTTGGTGTGGATGAAAAAGAGATGTTGAAGAAGCTAGGGAATCAACAATAGAATTTTGATCTCGAGAAATAGGATCAATGGTGAAAGAAATGAAATATTTGGTTAGATAAGTTACAATTTGATGATAATAAATTAGATTCTCTCTTTTGCATTGGTAATGCTCATTGACTTGGTGGAAAATGAGCTATGAATCACATAAGGCATGCAGGTATTGGATATCTAAATAAAGATAAACTCTCATGCCTAAGATTAGATCTTCATACTCTACCATATTATTAGTGATGTCAAATGTTAAGAAAAAATCTAAAGGGGTGACTTTTACAAGAGGACTAGTAAGAATACAACCTACCTCATCTCCTTGAAGGCATTTATCACCATCAAAGTGAAGGATCCAAGTATCTTCATTTAAATCAACATTAATTTTAGGAGGTTCTTTGATAACTAATTTGGGTTTAGTAGTATCAAGGAGGATAATGGATTCATCAAGATTACTTGCTTCATGATCAGTACTGAATTTATGGAAGAAATATCTAAGAAGAATGGATTGGTAGATACCTTCAATATAAATAATATTATCATTGATAATATTGTCTTAAAGGTGATTGGTAGTGGGCATAGTAGCTGCAACAAGTTGATCAACTATGATTTGTCCTTTGACATCTTTTTTAGTAATAATTTGGAGATTAAATTCCATAAGAAGAACCATCCATTTACCAATTCTATATTCAAAAATAAATTATTTAGGGAAGAAGTGATGAAGGGGTTCATAATGAATGATAATTTAAGTGGTATGATAAAGCATATAATGTTGAAAATTTTCAACTATAAAATATATGGCAAGGCAACCACGTTAGACTTTTGTGTAACATTTATCATAATCAATGAGGCCTCAACTGATGTAGTAGATGGCATAATCTCTTCAAATATCATCATATTGGGAAAGCATTTCCCCATCTGATATGGGTGTGGAAGAAGTATATAAGATTAAAGACCAATTATTTAAAGGAGCATGAAGCATAGGTGGGTGAAGCAATGATTCTTTCATGTTATCAAATGTTTTTTGACAAGTATCTGTCCATTCTAAAGAATTAAATTTTTTAAGAAGATAATTGATATAGTGGATACAAAATTCATTTTGGGGATAAATCATCTAATTTTCCCAAGTTTAATGAGATAAGTGCAAATATATAGGATGGATCAAGGGATGGGCATGTTGACAATATAATTAATCATGGTAGGGTCAACATCAATGATATGGAGAGAGACTAAGAACTGTAATAGTTTGCTAAATGTGATACAAAAGACACATTTGTAAGGATTTATTCTAACCTTGTATTTAAGAAGGTAGTAAAAGATTAATGAAAGATAAGAAATATGAGTCTTACAACTTTTATATTTAGCAATGAGGTCATCCACATAGGTTTTTTATGATTTTATGGATAAGATCATGAAATATATGATTCATTACTTGGTTATATGTGGCTCTAGCATTTTTGAGGCTGAAGGGCATTTTAAAATAGTAATAGGTGCCCCATTCCATAGTGAAAGTGGTCTTATGTTAGTCCTTAGGAGTGATGTGAATTTTATTGTAGCTCAAGAAACCATCCATAAGAGATAAAATTTCATAACTATTTATGGAATCGATAATGGCATCTATTGAAGGTAAAGGAAAATTATCCTTGGGATAAGCAAGATTAAGATTATGAAAATTAATGGAGATGAAAATGACCATGGTGACCTTTTTCCAAATGGGAAGTATGTTAGAAACCCATTCAAAATAATCCACTAGTTTGATAAAATTAGCATAGAGAAGCTTGATAATTTATTTATGACATAAATTGGAAAATTTGGGTGGAAATTTTTGTTGTTTTTGATGCACAGGTTTGACATTGGCATAAGTGATGATATTGTGCACTACAATACTAGGTTCAATACTAGGCATGCCCATGTAGGTTCAACTGAATATATAATGATATTTATCAAAAAATAGGCTAAAGTTATCATGTTTGGTAGGTGAGAGTTTGTGATAGATGGTAATAGGTCGAGGGCATGATGGAGTACCATATTCAATGCAAGTAGTCTCTTCGATAATGATAATATTACCATCTTGGAAATGGTATGGTTCATTAAGTAAAGAAGAAATTAGATTAGCTTTAAGGTCAATGTTAGAGATGAAGTTTTTGAAATAAGGGGTTTTGTTTTTGAAATTCCCAAGTTTGTGATGTTACTGAGGATGTTAAGGTTCTCAGGATGAAGTAATTCAAGAATACCTTTATCATTAGGCAGAGTGGGAAGAGGGCCATAATACTCAACATCTAATTTGAGATCAAGAAATTGATTACCATGTCAATCATATTCAAAATGTATCTGATGGAAATCTATGGCCTTGGAATCTAATGTAATATTAGGAGTAGGAGAAGTAAAAGGATAAGATGGGATTGGTGTATCATTAGTTTCTTTGATGGGGGAAGAATCAAATGTAGTGATGGGATTTATAGGTGGTATAGAAGATGCAAGAATTTCCAGAGGTTCAGAAGGTATGATGTTTATACCACCCAAAGAGTATCAAGAAGTAGAGAATTAATAAGAGGTACATGACCTTTAGGATATAATTCACAATCTATGGAAATGGTATGAACATCTTAGTTAAAAACATGTATTTCAGCTAAGGATTTTTGATAATGTTGAACATCCACGTCTCGAGATTTAGCTTAGGACATGATGTAGTTATCATCATAGGTTGGAGAAATGGTAAATGATATTTAGGGGAGTTTCAAAAGGTAAAATCCCAATATTACTTAATTTATGTGTTTCACGTAAATTTTTATTATATTCTTTAGAAGAAAGAGAGAAGAAACTCAAGAAGGGTATGGTAGAAAAACCTAATATGTTGTGCATGCATTGATCTAGATGATTGTGGAAACTCCTCTTTGGCTTTGGAGGAATGACCTATAGATAATAAAGCACCAAATATATGGTTGATTAATTAGATAGTAGGGTGGATTTCCTAGCAAGCAAAATCTAAGAAACACAAGCTTCCTTAGAGGTTGTCAATCCACACTCTAAAACAATCAAGTTTTGAAAATGAAAGATTAATTGCTTGCATAAATAATATAAGGTACTAAAATCAAATACAATAAGTGATTGATAAATGAATAGGTGAATTTTACTAATTCTAGAAATAAATAGATTGATATTAATGCTAAATGAATTAGGTGTGGTCCAAAAAATAGGGTAAGGTTTTGTGATTAGGTAGAGGGTCTAAAATTGGGATTTGGTTGAGGTTTAATGGGTGAAAATAGCTTATTATTTATTTGTCACATAGTGATCATAAGTATTTAGGGTGACTGTCAGTAATTAGGGTGACCATTATCAGTTGGGTAACTATCAACAGTTATGGACAAACCATGAATAGTTAGGGTGATCATTGATGATTATTATGGGTTTGGTTTGGTTCAAGAAGTTGGGATAATAAGGTTATAGAATGGAATTTTGGAAGGTGGATTTGGGCTAGGTTGGTTGAAAAATAGAGATAAGGTAACTGATTAATGAAAATTAGATACTTAACTTTTTGATCTAAAGAATGTTGGGGTGGTTAGTTAAAAACTCATTGATGGAATTTAGAGCAATTTTGATAGAGTAATAGTGTCTAGTTATTGACCGATGGGAAACAACACTTTGGATCTTTATCACACTTGCTAGTTCACTTGAAGAAGACCTACAAAATAAGTTTTGATACAAGAAGCTCTAATAATTATTGCATATAGACTGATGATTTCTATGATTCTAGATGCAGATTGATGGTTACTCTGATTCTAGGTGTGGATTGATGGTCTATTTGATTCTAGATGCAGATTGATGGTCAATCTAATTCTAGATGTTGATTGATGGTCAATCTCTTTCACCTCCTATTCCTCTTTTTTTATAGAAGAATGGGAGAGGTGGGAGTGTAGACTCAACAAGGGTTCTAAATTTAGCTTTTAACATGCATTGATTTGCACATAGATCAGATAAGCTAAATATGAAAAAGCAAGTAGGAGTTGAAGTGGGAGTTAATTATTCAGGTAGTTGGAACCCAAACGTTGATGATTAAGATAACCATTAATGGTTAAGATGACCATTAGTGGTTGATGGTAAGGTAACTTTGATGAAGGTGGGTTTGTTAGTCAGTTATCTAGTTAGTTAACTTAACTAAAGTTTATGGTTGAAAGGTTGTAGAATAGTCCCTAGGGGGTTCTAAGGGTTAGTTTGACATATAGAACCATTGTGTGTGGTTTTCTACTATCTACATTATACCCCTTTTTTTTATATAGTTTGTATCAGCAAGTTACAAAACAAAACTAGATTGTGGGTTGAAGGTTAGGTTGCCTTGAGTATGGTAGGTGGTGCTCCCCCTCAAACTAGGAATTGATAAGGTGAAATAGAATCAAGTGAGGGTTTGATAAGTAGGTAAGTTGGTGACAAAGTGGGTGTTAGGTTAAGAACTAAAGAAAAAACACATGCACAAATTATGACTAAGTACAATATCTAAAATCATGTAATGATTAGGTTTTCATGGTTTGGTAAAAATAGGCTCGGCACTATAAGGACAAGTGACAAGTGGACCATGTGATTGTATGTGATGGTTGGGCTATACTTGTAAGCATAAGTTTCCTAGAAAAAGTTAATGTTTTCATGGGTATCCAAGGTAAGAAGTACTTTCATGAAGACACTAATTAGTTGGGTGGCACAAAGTTAGCATAAGGTCAAATTGTTCAACTTGGAAATTCATTTGGTGTAATCAAAATGATAAAAATAAGGCCATCATAAAACATGTAGAAGTTTGGTCCAAAATGGCCAAGTGTAAGGTTTGACATAGTTTGTATGGGTTATTAGAGAAGATCACTATTAAATGGTTGGCATTAGGTGAAAGTTTGTTTGGAAACATTGTGGGTGGGAGGGAAAACCCTAAAATGGTCAACCATTAATGATCATGATTGACTGTCAGTGGTCACCTTAACCATTGGTGGTCAGATATTAGCCCTAAAATGGTAAATACAAAAGACCACTAGAGATTTTATTCTTTAATTATGAATTTAAAACCCTTAGTGATTTTATTCTTGGAATTTTGAGAGAAAAATGGTGATAATTGAGGGTGATTTATTGAGTGGATTGATTTGAGGTTGACTAAGGATGTAGAGGGAATAAGGGAGAACACAAGGTTAGGTGGTTGTTCCCAAGGTTCCTCTTCAATGGCAGTCAAGGAATGAGGTAGGTATTGTTTTGAATTGGTAGATTAGTTTCAATTTTGAAAATTAATGCTTAATTGAATTTATTGGTTACTTAGTAGGTTGTGGGTAGGTGTTGACCTAGTATTAGGGCTTGGGTAGTTGTTTTTATTTATAAAGTTAAAATGGTAGGTTAGATGCAAAAATTTAGGGGTAAGGTAGATAAGGGAGGTTAAAGGTAGTTTTAGGTATGTTTTTTGTAGCTATTTTAAGGTTTGGTAGATTATTTTGAGAGGGGAAGGTTTAGTTAGATTATCAACAATCACTTTATAGTGATCATTAGTGGTCATTACAGACCATCAGTGGTCATTATCGACCATCAATAGTCATTATCAACCATCAGTGGTCATTATCAACCATTGAAAATTGATATGAAACCATTGATGGGTCATCTTATGGTGGCTATTGGTGGTTGGTATCCTAACCATTGGTGGTTGACCACAAGAATAGTTGACCATCGATAGTCGATAGATGTGCTAGATTTTTTAAAGGCTAAGGTTAAGGTTTTGGTAAATTATTGATAGGTGGAAGGTTAAAATGGTAGGGTTATGATTAAAATTTAGGTTAAGGGGTTGGGTTAAGGTAATGTGTACAGATCAAGAAGATTGAATGATGGGGAAAGTAATAAGGATAGGTCAAATGTTAGGTAAATGTTATGAGTTGAATAAATTAGAATAGGAGGTAGGTGTAATAAGTAAAATTCATAGGAAAAATATGTTAGTGAACTAAGATTTTTTCTATCAAACCTTGTAGCATGAGAGAGGATACAGATGAGGGATAGAGTACCTTATTTTTGGATAAGATTTAGCAAGGAATTATGGATGCATACTGGGAACATATAGAGGATGTGGGCTTTGGAGACATGAGATACTACCAGTACATACCTTGAAATGTGGTGATATTAGTGGCACTCATCAAGAGATGGGATCCTACCACTACCACCTTATTTATTCCTATAAGTGATCTCACTATATTGCTCAAGGACATCCATAAGATAGTGTGGATACCTATATGGGGTGAGCTGATCTACCACATTGAGAGTGATGAGTGGGATGGGCATATGGAGCTCTTGTATAGAGAAGACCTTGATTTCATGAGGTGGAACTCAAGAGGCTTACACTTCATGCCACTATACTAGAGAAACAAGGATGAGAGAAGGCTTTTGACTATGATGATGATAACTATTACGTGTTATACACTACCAAATTTTAGTAGTAGGAGGTACCTTTACTTGTTGTTAGGGGTGCTTGTTGAAATGTGGTTAGGTCTCAGAGTGTTTAAATGGGTGCCTATGTTATTAGTTTATATTTATTGAGAGCTATGGGGTTTTTGTCACCCATAAGAGATATGGGATTAGTGTTTGATTTATTCTTAATTGCTAGGATTATGAGTACATCAGGGTGCTAAGACCATGGGGTTATCCTTGGAGGGTTTTACATAGATGGATTAAAGGGTTAGATACATGAGATGGAGAGGTGACTATGCCCTCTCAAGACCAAAAGGAGGAACACATGATATAGATTGGTACTAAGACCAACTAGATTCCTTGGTTATTAGAGATGTGATTTTGAGACCATATGTCAAGTTTCTAGGATGGGCACACTATAGGAGGCATACTTTATCTCTTCAAAGCTATAGATGGGTTTATGGTAGATGATGCCATGAGATAGAGTTTATTTTATTTGATAGGGTACAGAAGTAATTTGGACTCATGTAGGATATACCTAAGGTGTTCTTGAGGTATAAGAAGGAGGATGCATAGTTTTCACTACCCACTCCACATCCAGTGCATGATTTTATTGATCATGAGGAGTTATAAATGAGGATAAATATAGATGATATAGGTGTGATAGATGTTTATCCTAAATGGTACCAATCACATTATGTCATGACCAATTTTTATGGTGATGATGATGGCCAGTAAGATATTGATGTCGATGTAGGGGGAGACAATTATTAGGCTCATGTGAAAGGGGTTCCCCAAATGTACCAATAGTGATCATTAAGAGGGACTAAAAATGAATGGCCCTAGCCATAGATTAGGCATCTCTAGTAGTGACACATGCATCTTTGGTAGTAATATAGGGTTAGGTGGTCACCCTAATAAGAGAGAGATTAGGCTAGGTCTCAACTAGCACTGATGATGTAGGAGAGAGATTCTCTTTTGTATGTAGGAGGTAGAGTACCAAAAATTGTAGGACTAATATGAAATATCTTGATGTAGAGATATGCAAAAACTATGGAGAATTTATAGTATTATAAGGCCTTAGTCTTTAGGTGTTTACTAGATGAGCCCTGATGGGGTGAGTATAAGGTTAGGAATGCAAGAGGTAATAGTATAGTGACACTTGGTCAATGGGCCACATTTATAAGTAGATAAGAAGGTATAAGAGGGTAGGCTCCAGGAGGTAGTGGCACCTCAAGATCATAGATTGGTTATGAGACATCTATATTATTGATGTTTTATATGATTATGATACTGGCCTACGAGCTGATGTAATGAGATGTATATTTTTGAGAGATATGTATATTTTGTATACACTATGATGATTATTTATGAGATATAGATAAGATCCTTTATTTATGGTTTGTGGTTCATGGTTGTTATTTTCATGTTGATTATTGATGATGTCATATTTATTATGGTTATGCTCATGATGATGTTGATGTGGACTCACTGAGCTAGGCATGTGATGATTATTTCTACGCTAAATTGCTTTCTACATTCAAAGAAAAAAATGAGAAACTAAAAGAAATGGTCAAGGCTAGAAGATACCTGGATATAGTCGTGCGCACCAAAATCAGACGTTGGAAGGTACTCCTCTTTGGCTATGGAGGAATGACACCTGCGAAGAAAAAAAGATTGAAACATTGAAGAACATTAGACGAGGATATGGTGGGTTGTCAAGCAAAAGCCTGATCCCAGAAGTATGAAGACTTCCTTAATGGATATCAACCCACTGATTAAAAATAAAAATATTTGACTGGTAGAAATGAGAGATAGAATGAAAGCAAATAAAAGACAAAAAAATAAAATGCGTACTTGATATGCAGCAAAACTGCTTTGTACAGTCGCCGGTGTCGGTCTCTGTGCCAGTGTCGGTCAGGGAAGGGTGCTGACGTTGGTTAAAGTGCCAGCATCGGTTGGGGTAATGACCGACGTCAGTGGGGGCAATAGTTCTTGGACAGGGCTGATCGAGTCTGGTCGGGTCTGGTCGGGTCCGGACAAGGTCTTAGAGTCGGGACAGGTTCTTAGGCTTTGCAGAAAGGTCTATTGTTTTGTTTGGGGTTTATGCAGGAAGTCTGAGTAGAGTTATAGATTGTGTAGTTAGGGGATAGTGGACAGAGGTGTAAAGGAGGAAGTCAGGTCAGGGTTATAGTCTAAGTCTAAAATAGGGGTGATAGCAGTAATAAACAAACAATAACTAGAGAGAAACAAAAACACAGAGAGAGATACTTACCTGTTATGCACTGCAAGTATGATAAAAGACATGATTGAAGTCGTCGATGTGTTACAAGATGACCGAAGTAGGATTCCTGTGCTGGAGAGAGAGACACAAAAGATTGATCGTAGATTGATTGGATGCAAGAAAATGGTTGATCGCTAGAGTTGATTGATCGCAAGAGTTGGTTGATCGCAAGAGTTCATTAATTGAATGAATTGGTTGGTTGAATCCCTCGGTTGATTGCCAAAGGTTCATGGTTTTGCTGATTGATCGAAGGACGGTTCGATAACCGATCACAAAAATGGATTAGCAACCGCATGGATAATAGAATAATAGTTCCTGCATTCAAGTTGAGAACGTAGTGCTAAGGAGAACCGACGCTGGCAGGACCACTGACGTCAGCCGAGAAGTGACCGATGTCGGTGACGTCGGTCGGGTGGTGATCATGGTCGGCAGATGCAGAATGGGGGTAGAGACTAACTTTAGCCTTTTGCTCATTTTGACATGCTGCCAAGGTCAAGGCTAGTGGGAAAGTGGTCGACAGGGGTTAAATAGGTGAGGGAGAATAAAATGGGGGATGACCAAGGGAGTAGACACGATTTTGGTGTCTACATTTTGCCCCTTTTTGTCTTGTTGGTTGTTCTGGATGAACTGCAAGACAAAAATAGGAGTGATTGCCCCAGGTGTGGATAAGGTCAATTTTGTCTTGTTGGTTGTTTGAATGAACTGCAAGACAAAAATAGGAGGTGGTTGCCCCAATTATGGATGAGGTATTCCCCCTCAAAGTAGGAGTCGAGGGAAGGGAACTGGGAATCGAGTGCTGATTTGACAAAGAGATGGATGAAAAAGGGTGAGGGTGAACGCTGCAAAAGTAGTGATTGTGCACATACCACTGCATGAGATGGTCAGGTCAAAGTGTCATAGGTCAAGGGTCAAGGAGTGCCAAAATTGAAATAACCGGGCCCCAGCATTTAGTTGTCTGTGGATTAGGTTATTCAATCGAAGCTGAAGCTCTAATGGGTCATCGTGTTCCAGGTATCCTAGGCTCAGGAAGTGCTCCCAGAAACATGAAAAAGTCACAAGTAGTGCGTATCAACCGGCTTGCGATTCGATACTTGTGAGGGTCCAAAAATAGTCTGCGCACAATTCTGCTAACCAGTCATGAGGTAGCATATATGCAAAAACAACCAAGGCAACATTGTCTTGGAAGTGGTCGAAGTCAGAGGAGATAGGCATGATCTCCAATGGGCATTGGTCGAGGGGGAGGAATGGATGAAAGGATGTGGCCAAGCTAACCTCAGAAGACCCTATGTCAACTAAGTGCTGCCTACATAGCCCCTGTGGAAAGGGCCTCAGGCCAATGTAGTTCTCCCTAGAAGGGAGGAAGGCTCAAAGGGATGGAATTGGTCTTGGTCGAGGGCAAGGTCATGGTCAAAAGGAAGAAAAAAGGTTTGTCCATCAGAGAGATGAACAAATGAGGGTGGTCGAGCTAACCCCAGATGATGTCATGTCATCTAAGTGCTGCCTACATAGCCCAAGTCATAGGGCCTCAGACTAATGTAGTTTAGACAAAGAGAAGATTAGTTGATGATTGGCGTGGTCAAAGTGGTTGATAGATTGGTCTTGGTCATGATGAATGATGAGGGGAAAAAGATGTTGCAACCTTTTCCAAATGGTGTATTCTGTAACATTGGTTGAGGGGTCTTTCATCCCTAGCAATTTTCCATATTCGTGATGGATGTATGCTAAAAATGAATTGAGGTCTATTTATGCTTCAGCAAGTATTGGTTTATGCTTAACATAAATTGCGTCTAGTCGATAGTTTCCATGTGTATTGGTGTCCATAGAAACTAGTGTGAATAGGCTATGGGAGTAGTCTGAAAAAAAAGTTGAGTTGGGTTGATTGACAAGTGATGAAGGTGAATGTGACCAAAGTGCAGAAGAAGTGAAAAGCATATTGCTCTTTCATTGACAAGGACCAAAATGACAGCATAGATAGGGGTTATTATAACCAAGAGCCCCATTCATGCATGATGTCATTGACCAGATGTTGTGTTATAATGGTAATCAAATAACTTTGACATTAAAGTGAGCTCGAATTCCCTTGAGCAGGTGATAGGAGGAGGAAAGGGTAACCCATTTTAAGAGCAGTGATAACTTTGCCCCTTTTGTATAGGAGACCCTGAGACAACTATAAGTCAAGTCCATGACGCGTTTTTTTTTTTTTTGTTTGCACAGACTGATCAATGCGGGAAGCCTGCAGAGAGATGTCATTTGCTTGGTGGTCAGTTGTGAAGCTGATCAATGCGGGAAGCTTCTAAGATAGTGCTGTTTATTGCCAGAGTTAGTCATAGCCATCCTTCGAGGGAGTGGTCTAGAATTTTGTTTAATATAAGGGCTTTTGAATAGCTGTCCTTCAAGGGAGTAGTCTATTAATTACAACAATGATAGTACATCTATCCTTTGAGGGAGCAGTCTGCCTTTTGATTTTGATATTGATATGGTGACCATGGATATTGTGACATCTTGATTTGTTTTGACAGAAATGTGAGTCATGGACAGGACTATAGAAGGTCAAGGGCTCCCTTTTATTAGGACAAAGCATCCATACATCATAAAAGGGTTATAGAGGAATTTGTAAGAGGAATAGGGATGAAAGGAATTAGGACTAAGAGGACGAGGATTGCTCAAGTGACGAGCTCAAGTTAAGTGTCAAGTGGATGAGTACTTGACTAACAGTAGAACGGTTGCAGATGAAAGGCATAAAAAGGCTCAGGTTCTGATAAGTCCCTATTCCATGCTTGTGCGTGTATGATAAGGTTCGAGTCAATTAGGAGAAAATTTTCCCCATTTGCCTTTTTCCAGATTGGTCAGGTGTTGATTGATGAGTGGATGTGAAGTTGGTTGATATGGTCTCTGATTGGTCGAGACTGGTTGAATGTTTTGATAAAAAGATTGGTCAATGTTTGGTTGAGATTTGGTCATTTGATAGTTGGTCAATGGTTGGTCGAGGGTTGATTGGTTGGTATTTGGTCTTTGGTTGGGTCGAATGTTTGGTTGAGGTCGGGTTAAATGTTTGGTTGCTAGTCTGGTTGAGGTTAAGTTGAAAGAGTGATTGATATGTGGTCAAGACTAGGTTGGAAGGTTGGTCGAGGCGTGGATGAAGGTTGAATTCCCCCAGTGGCTAGGGAGAATGTTTGATAGATTGGTCGAGGTCGGTTGAGGCTTGGTGGTTAGATTGATAGTGTTGATTTTGAATAAGGGGGTTAAAGGCAGTGAAGGGACCATAATCGGGCGTGGAGATCCCAATTTAGGTGACGAGGTTGGAGAAGCATGGGTTGGTGTTGATGATTTTTTAGAGAGGTGGTCAAGAGGATCCTTGATGAGAAGGGAATCATTTTTCCAGTGTTGACAAGTGACAGCTTTAAGAGCGCAACAACGCTCAGTGTCATGTCTCGGAGTGTGATGATAGTGGCAAAATTTTGAGTTGTCAAACCAAGATGGTCTTGATTTGAGAGTTGATGAATGGGATAGTGTTGAAGGTTTGTTGACGATGTGGTCGAGAAGAAGGGTGTCATTCCCCAGACATTGGCGAATGGCAACCTTGAGGGCACAATAATGCTCGGTGTCGTGCCCAGGTGTATGATGATACGCACAAATATGAGTGTCATCAAACCAGGGTGGTTTTGGTCTGAGAGATTGATATGGTTTAAGAGGCAGGAGATAGATGCGAGAGGACTACAACAATTGCCATAATAGCAAGGCATAAGAACCTGCTAACGGGTCTGGAAGTTTTGTTGCAGTGAGGGTTGATGACATTGGTTTGAGAGGCGTAAGAGATGTTGGTCGATGGTTTGGAGAAGATATATGTCTGATGGGTTGAGAGAGTAATGGAGGCGACATGCCTTTGTGAAGTATGGGAGTAGGAAGAACTCCTATGAAAGTGGACGGATGTGGGCCTAAAATTGAAGGTAATGATGAAGGTGGGGGAGGAGTCCTCCGGTGTGGTTTAGTGGTCTTCGTTCATTTGGGTTGAGGACCACCATTGTGCAAGGCAAGGTTAGATGCGGGTTTGGGTTTAGATGTAGACGGTTCTTCTCTCGATGGAAAAGGGATTGAAGATGTGGGCTCTTTAAGTGGAAAGAGTGCCGGAGTAGTCATGGCTTCTGTGTGTGGTTGAGGAGTCGAAAAGGTATGATCATCTATGGATGATAAGAACGATGAAGGTGAGGCAGCTGGTGTTGATGTGGTCAAAGCGTCCTCCAATATGGGAGAGGTCAATGGAGAACTAATAGGAGAAGAAGATTCTTCTACCTATGGAAGATGAATGGGAGAAGATGGCTCTTCTATCTGTGAAAGACAAATGGGAGAAGATAGCTCTTCTACCTGTGATGGAGGTTGGTTGGGGACAAGAGGTGAAACCGTGTTGACTGTGTGTATATGATGGTCATGAGAGTCATTGGCCATGGTCTGAATGTTGGTGTGGATAGGAGGACGGTTAGGGAAGGGTTGTATGTATCGTTGTTGGAATTGTTTTGTGATGCTTTGAGATGTTGAAGGTTGAGGTTGATTAGTTGTTGTCGAAGATGGTGATCTGATGACCACAGTGTTGGCCACTCCTTTGGATTCGGAATTGGTAGAATAAGAAGGTCTGGAAGAAGAATGGTCATTGGTTCTTGCATTAGTGTTACACAATTTGACCTTATCTTCTTCAATGGCGTGAAGTTCAAGCTTTTGGGCCATGGTGAAAGCCTCGTCAAAAGTGAAAAATGTCTGAATCTGCAAGGTGGAGGAGATGTGGCTGACACATGCTCGAGAAAAGAGCTCAATGAGCTCAGGTTCAGGTAAGGAGAAGGAGAGCTGGTTAATCAAGCCTCTCCAATGGGCGACAAAATCAACTATTGATTCGTCGTCAAATTGCCTAATGGAGTAGAGGTCTGTGATCGAAACTTGTTTAGTGATATTGATTGAGAAATGGTCAATGAATAATTGGGTGAGTTGAATGAATGAAAAGATAGAATGTCTGGCAAGAGAGCTATACCAGTCAAGGGCAGGGCCAAAAAAAGACATAGGAAATGTGCATAGAAGTAACACATCATCGTGGGCGATAAGGTAACAGGCATGTCTAAATGCCTGTAAGTGCTGTTGTGGGTCTTCCTTACTCTAAAAGAAAGAAAATTTAGGAAGCTCCCAATGGTTGGGGTATGGTCGGATAGGGACGGAAGGATGGATGGGCTCGTTGCAAATTTGCTCATATGAGAGAGCATTGCGTGAACCATAGATAGAGGTTTCAAGACTGGACATTTTATCCATCAGCATTTTGATGAGATCTGCTGACGGATTGGTGGACGAGGTGCCCCCTAGGTTGTAAGGTGCTTGAAAGAGGCTAGAGGAGGCATACAATGTAGTCAGTTGTACCAGTAAGGGTGCAACGTATGGATGACTAGTCGCAGGGACAGAAGTGGAGGCCAAAGGTGGTTGGGATATGAAGGTAGAAGGCATAAGTTAAGTAGATATCACCAAAGGTGGTTGTGTGATGGCATTGACAAAGGGAGAGGTAGGCACTCTTGCATATATGGGCACAAGAGTGTGTGGGGTCGAGACAATCAAGTTCTGGTATGATGTAGAACTTGGTTGAATTGCAGGTGGTTGAGGGGGTAATGGAACCCCGATGGAGGTCGGTCTAAAAATAGATGTGGAGGCCAAACTTTCCGTATTAGCCATGGTTGGGTTAATGATTGAGGTGAAAGGTTGGGTAGCGGATGGTGTCGATGTCACCGCCGCTTTGCCCAAAAGGTCTCACGTTGGGTTCCTCGTGAGATAGTTTTGGAGGGTTGTGACATTGAGGTCCAAGAGTCTTGCAAAATCTTGGTCTCCTTTTGAGACAATAGGCGACTGGGTTAGGGATGGTCTAGTAGGAGTTCTTTCAGTCTTCGAGTGGAACTCCATTATAGGGCTGGTTATGGACAGGGTAGACAGAAGCGGATGATGCCTCGCGTGATCGACTGGAGCCTTGGCTTGGATATGAGTCAGAACCATTCAAGGCAAGGAAGAACGTCCTCACAAGCTCAAACAAGCATATAAGAACTAAAAAAGATGAAGAACACAAGCAGATCCTAAAACCCTGGGAGTAAATTATTAGGATTATAGTGGCTTATGCCTTAGAATGTGTGTAGAGGAAGCTTGGATTTTGAGTCGGGTCCTAGAAGAAGCAGTCTATGGATGGTTTTGGGTTAGTTATGGTGCTCAATAATTCTCTGTTAGGTTTCGTACAAGGCCTGGTGCTAAGGAGCAAGCTCCCTCACTTCACGAGTCTAGTGATAAACTGGGCCCGCTTAGCCAAAATATACTTCCCCTAGAGATTAGACTCTGCCAGAGAATGGAGTGGGCTTTCCCCTTGGTGATGAAATCCAAGTAAGATCACCGAGATGGGTAAGGTATCTGCTAGGGGATGAAATCCCAGTCGGGCCTTGTCTCAGGTAAGTTATGATGTTTGTTTTGTGTAAGTGGTTTGGTCGTGTAACATCAAGTGGACTAGATTAATTCAATATGCGTTTATTAATTACTAAGTGTGATCTAAGAAATGCAAGCAAAGAAAAATGAATGCAAAGTGTTTTAAGTCCAAGTCAAAGTGTTTGTTCGTATGAAGACGAATGGAGAAAGAGTTGAAGAATATGAGTTTTGACTAGTCTAGAAGTGCAAGAAAGAAAAGAAAAGTTCTTTTTATTCCTGCTTATGATGTTGTTTAGAAGAGATGAAAGAGGCAAAAAGGGAAGGAACCTAATGCACCTATATGAACGAAAGAAAGAAAGAACCCAAGGAAGGCCCTAGGGTCCCACCGGGCGTGCCAGAATGTTTCTACGCTAAATCGCTTTCTACATTCAAAGAAGAAAATGAGAAACTAAAATAAATGGTCAAGGCTAGAAGATACCTGGATATAGTCGTGCACACCAAAATCAGACGTTGGAAGGTACTCCTATTTGGCTATGGAGGAATGACACCTGCGAAGAAAAAAATATTGAAACACTGAAGAACATTAGACGAGGATATGGTGGGTTGTCAAGCAAAACCCTGATCCCAGAAGTATGAAGACTTCCTTAAGGGATATCAACCCAGTGATTAAAAATAGAAATATTTGACTGGTAGAAATGAGAGATAGAATGAAAGTAAATAAAAGATGAAAAAATAAAATGCGTACCTGATATGCAGCAAAACTACTTTGTACAGTCACCGGTGTCGGTCTCTATGCCGGCGTCGATCAGGGAAGGGTGTCGATGTCAGTTAAAGTGCTGGCATCGGTTGGGGTAATGACCGGCGTCGGTCGGGGCAACAGTTCTTGGACAGGGCTGGTCGAGTTTGGTCGGGTCTGGTCGGGTCTGGACAAGGTCTTAGAGTCGGGACAGGTTCTTAGGCTTTACAGAAAGGTCTATTGTTTTGTTTGGGGTTTATGCAGGAAGTCTGAGCAGAGTTACAGATTGTGTAGTCAAGGGATAGTGGACAGAGGTGTAAAGGAGGAAGTCAGGTCGGGGTTATAGTCTAAGTCTAAAATAGAGGTGATAGCAATAATAAACAAACAATAACTAGAGAGACAAAAACACAGAGAGAGATACTTACCTATTACACACTGCAAGTATGATAAAAGACATGATTGAAGTCGTCGATGTGTTGCAAGATGACCGAAGTAGGATTCCTGTGCTGGAGAGAGAGACACGAAAGATTGATCACAGATTTATTGGATGCAAGAAAATGGTTGATCACCATAGTTGATTAATCGCAAGAGTTGGTTGATCGCAAGAGTTCATTAATTGAATGAATTGGTTGGTTGAATCCCTCGGTTGATTGCCAAAGGTTCATGGTTTTGCTGATTGATCGAAGGACGGTTCGATAACCAATCAAAAAAATGGATTGGCAACTGCATGGATAATGGAATAACGGTTCCTGCGTTCGGGTTGAGAATGCAGTGCTAAGGAGAACCGACGCCGACAAGACCACCGACGTCGGCCGAGAAGTGACCGACGTCGGCGATGTCAGTCGGGTGGTGACCATGGTCGGCAGATGCAGAATGGGGGTAGAGACTAACTTTAGCCTTCTGCTTATTTTGACATGCTGCCAAGGTCAAGGCTAGTGGGAAAGTGATCGACAGGGGTTAAATAGGTGAGGGAGAATAAAACGGGGGATGACCAGGGGAGTAGACATGATTTCGGTGTCTACAATGATATATATATATATATATATATATATATATATATATATATATATATATATATATATATATATATATATATATAAAATTTATGTTCATGATGATGTGGATGTTGATTGATGTTGTTTATGTGATTATGATGTGATGGTTATAGCTTTGTTGGACATGGATAATATATTTTGGGATTATTGTTATGGTTATGGTTTATGGATCTTAGTTATATGGATGTGATAAATGGTAGGATGATGATGTTATGATGATGTTTAGGATATGGTTATGTGATGATCATGTCTATGATATTGATATGATGATGGTTATGGTTACTGGATATGTGTGGGTGGAGATGTTTATGATGTGATTATTGTTAGCATTTATGGATGATTATGATGATTATTTTCATGCTTAATTACAATGAGTATATGTTTCCTCATTTAGATTTAGACATGTGATGGATAATATGTTCGAATGATTCATTTAGTTTTTATGTATGATTGGATGGCTAGATGTGATAGATGGATTAATGGATGTTTGATTTATTAAATGGTGAGTTAATTAAAATGTTCATATGGTTAAGATCATTTAAAAAAATAAGGTAAAAACACATGGTTAAGTGTATTTATTTGTAACACATAGAGTAGGTTGGATGAAATGTGAGAAAAGACAGATATGATAATCAAAAGACAAAAAATATTAATGTATCAACAAATATGAGAGAATAAGAAGAATACCCAATGCTTATTCTTTAGCAAAGCTGAAAACAAACTAAAGTTAGATTGACTTAAGGAACATGATCCCTTTGAATGCTTCACAATAGCATTCATTAGTTTGTTAAAAAGGTGTCTTGATCATATAGTGTCAAGTATGCTCAAAATCCCTTGCTTATAAAGTGTATAAAGGGGAGGAAGATGAAAATGAAACCATTTTGGGAGACTAGCTTGTCTATTCTGAAGGTCACCAAAGATCTAGTATAAATAATTCCACGCCATATAATGTGTTTACTGATCGATGTGGGAAGTCTACTTATGAAATCTAATTATGGCTTCCAAATTATATTTTTATAGTTAAATTTTCATAATGGTTCTTTTAATCTTTTGTTTTTATTTTGGAGGTGTTTGGGAATTTGATTGATGTGAGAAGCTTCCAAGAAATTGCTATGCCTTTTACAAATGCTTTACTCAACCATCCTTCAAGGGAGTGGTCTAAGTTTGTGTGCTTTGTTTAAGGTTATGGATAATTATCCTTCAAGGGATTAGTTTACCTTGTATTGAACAATTTTGATATGTTTTTGGTAGTTATCCTTCAAGGGAATAGTATATGAATTCTAGAGAGTGACCCATATGAGTTATTTTGATTTTTATTTTGATGTTTACTTTTGATGTCATGGACTTGATTATAAAAGCTTTAAAGGTTCACCTTTTATGACGGAAAAACTAAATCACAAAAAGGTTGATGAGGTGAAAAAGAGGTTTTAGTGATAACAACCACGGGAATTCATCTATAAAAGGGGTGGAAAGTATCATGAGAATAATGCCATGGGTAGAGCAGTGGTACCCATTGTTCAATATTAACATATGATTATGATGTATAATCACATGATACATTTTTAATTAGTTGTCCCTAAAAGGAAGGGATGAATGTCAGTGAAGATAAGGGATGAGCTTAAGTCAGACAAAAAGGTGAGTGTGATCCCATTTAATAAAAGAAAGTATGTAGATGTGAAGCCTTGAGGGGATCAGGTTTCAATTTCCATTCAAGAGAGGATAACTGGTAAGCTCGTGATCCATACTTGTGAGGTATGATATAATGTCAAATCCAATTGAAAGAAAATTTACCATACTTTATTTTCTCCATATTGGTGATATGTTAATTCTCCTTTAGGATGAGGTCTCTGATATTGAATTCTTGCACCTTAAGGTATTTGTTATAAGTGTGTTTGATTTGCTCTTGATAGACATGAAGGTGAGTAAAATTAGCTCAAGTTGGGCTAAATGTTCTTGATGATAATCACTCTCAAAGATGAGATCGTGAAAGGATATGAAAAGAGAGGGAATTTTGACTTTGAAAATCAAGACAACTTCTATGCCAAAAATTAAAGAGAAAGGGGTATCACCCATATGGGTTCAAATTATAGTATAATAGGCCCATAAGGGAAAGGGGATGTGTAAATGCTAATTTGATTAGATGCGTTAACTATTTTAGTTAGCATGTTATTAAGAGTTTTTTTAGAGGCTTCTACCTATCCATTAGCTTGTGGATGATAGGGAAATTAGAAACTTAACTTGATACCAAATATGTCACAAAGACCTTAGACTTGCTTGTTTTTGAAAGATTTGCCATTATCAGTGATAATTTTATGAGGGACACTGAAATGATAGATGATATGATGGTTGATAAAGTAAAAAATATTTTTATATTTTGTTGAGACAAGAGGAATAGCCTCTACCCATTTGTTAAAATACTCTATTGCGGTGATGATAGAAGGATGTCACTGTGAATAATGGGGGTTAATTTCTCTAATGAGATCTAGACCCCATTATGAGAAGGGCCAAAAATCTTTAGATACTTGAAGATTATGGCTAGGTGCATGATGTAAATTGGTGTGTTGTTGACATTTTACACACTTTTTCACATAATCACAATAATCTCGGTTAAGGTTGGGCCAATAATATCCAAGGTGAAGGATGTGTTTATCAATGGATAGGCCACTAAAGTGTCCCCCAAAGATCTCATCATGAATTTTATTGATAACATGAGAGGCTTAATGACTATGTAGCAAACAAAAGAGGAGACCATTAAATCCATGTTTATAAAGAATTCCCCTTAGTATGGTTTAATGTGAGGTGCTCTAGATAAATGCTCTTTGAGTATTATTGGAATGACTGGAAGGAATGATGGTAATTTTGAGGTAGTCCAAGGTCTATTGATACCAAAAGTTGAGTTGGGTCTCTTCCACATTAAAGATGGTGGGAGAATCTAATATTACATAAGAGGGTTAGGTAAGTTGATGGATAATGAAAAATAGCTTAGATTTAGAGGGTGCATGTGGGATTTGGGAAGTGAGGGAATCCATCATATCAACAAATTTATTCATAGATCACAAAGTGGTTTAGATATGGTAGTGTTCAAAATATGCTAAGACTACACTTGATAATTATTTATACTATTTTAAAACATCATTTTTAAATTTATAAGAGCCATTAATTTGATTGACCATAAGTTGGGAGTCACCAAAAATGTTTATCATTTTGAATCCCAAGGCTAACACAATTTAGAGACCTATCACTAGGGCTTCATAATCAGTGATATTATTGTTTAATTTGAAATATAGCTTGAAAGATAAATGGATATGTTCACCATCAAGGGGGATAAGGATGATGCTAACTCTCCCACCTTGTTGACACTTTGATCCATCAAAGAACATGGTCACTTGATAGGTGAAGTCTCCCTGAGAGAGGGTCATGATGGACTCATCAAGAAACTCAAAAGGAGGAGCTTAGTTGTTTGATAATGGTGCTTTAACCAATTGGTTGGTAATCAATTACCACTTAATTGAATTTTACTAAAGAAAATTAAGGTCAAACTTAGCTATAATCATGAGCCATTTATCTATACATTGGTTTTGGTATGGTTTGGAGTGCATATACTTGAGTGGGTTGGTATTGGTTATGGCATAGGTCTTGGTTACAACTAACATATTAGATGACTTGATCTTTATGTTGTTCATCTTGATGAGTTAGCATTACCCATAAGGAGTGGTCAGTAATGGAATTATAAAAGTAAAAAATTTGATCTTCCTTGGGAGGAATGAGGATGGGTAGAGATAGAAGGTACTCTTTAAGTGAATCAAAGTCCTTTTGACAGTCATTATTCCACTTGAAAGACACATTATTCTTCAAAAAGTGGTAGAAAGGTTGGCATCTATCTAAGAGCTAAGAGACAAAATAATGAATAGATTAGAGCTTCCCCTTCAAGCTACAGAGCTACTTGAGGTGGGTAGGAGGAGGCATGTCAATGATTGATTTGATTTTGGCCAGATTGAATTCAATTCCCCAAAGGGAGATGATAAAGCCAAGGAGCTTTCCTAACAAGACCCAAAAAATGCAATTCTTAGGGTTAAGATGGACATGATGATAGATGAGTCATTTAAAGATAATCTTAATAATGACTAAATTATCTTTACAAAATTTAGATTTCCCAAGAGGGTCATCAACATAGGATTCTATGATTTTGTGATTAAGGTCATGGAAGATGTAGGTCATAGTGAATTGGTAGGTTTCAACATCATTATTCAATCCAAAAAGCATGAACCTATAGTATAAATTCCCCCACGGGGTGATAAAGGTATTTTTATGTTGATCTTTAGGGGTGATTAGGATTTTATTGTAACCTAAGAATCTATCCATAAGAGATAACATGTCATGGCAGGCTGTAAGATCAACAAGCTAGTCAATGCTTGGTAAAGGAAAGTTATCCTTTGAGAAATCAAGGTTCAGGTCATGACATTATACAAAAATTCAAAGTCCCCCGTATGGATTTGGTGACAAGTATGCTATTTGAGACCCATTGAGGATAGTTAATGGGTTGGATGAAACTGACTTATATGAGACATTGAAGCTCTTCTTTGATGAGAATGGCTATGTGAGGGTGCATTCATATAATTTTTTTCTTAATGGGATTGACATCATGGTTGGTGACTATGTTATGGGTCGAAATGGATGGATCAATTACTATCATGTCACTATAAGACCAAGTAAATTCTATGCTACAGTCTTGTAGGAAAAAGGGAAATTCCTGAAGCTCTTTGCAATTTAGCAATTGGAAATTTTGACAATGTGTGGGTTATCTAGAGTGCCCAAGTTGATATCCATGGTGGATTCATTCAACATTTTCAAAGTATTAGGAATAATATATTTGTTGATAGAGGAATTTTTTTCACCTAGATAGGCAATAATGGAATCATCATTTTGACACTGAACGGTATTAATAGTAGGAGAGTCACCTCCTATCATCTCAATATGGGTCAGAGGAATGGTTATAGTCACCCCATAATTTTTATAAGTTAGGGGTATAAGGATGATCATGTTGATGAAAAAGAAGTGAGGGGGGATGATGTCAGAATCCTTAGTTATTGATGGTGGAGTGGATGGTAAAGATAGGATTTCCTCATCAATGACGGTAATGGGAGGTGGGTTGGTTTGTTGTTTAGGTGCCATGAAATTATGGCCATGTTTTTCATGAGGTTTTTGGGTTTTGATTAGAAAAACTCATGTATCCCATGTTCATACTGCCTTGAACCAAATCCCTTCCAATCACACCTAAAGGTATATCTAGGCAAACTTTGGTTTATCTAGATAAGAGAAAGTGGAGGTGAGAGGTCGAGGCAAAAAATAGGTGGTAGAAGTGTCAAGGGGTTTAGAAATTTCCCCATAGATGAAATTGGTTTGATAAGTTAAGGGCTTAAAAATAATAATGGTTCTAATATTAGGGTCATAACCAGGGTGGTGGTCAATTTTCCCATACTCTTGGCGAGTACAGAAAGTGTCAAGGGTCAAAAGGTGACATTCCCCCAATGAAAGGTGTTGGAAGGTTGATTACAAAGGGTCCATTGTGGGAATTTGGGTAAAAGGGATAAATGAATTGGTGGATGCTTCAATGGTAAAATAAGGTTGGGATTAATCTTTTACTGATGAAGGATTATTGGATGGAGAAAGGAGAACATCATTGGGTTAGTATGCCATGTTGCATGATGTAAAAGGGCTTGGGTCAACTTGTATGGTAACAACTTGATCTTTATGCTCAAATTTGATGCACTAGTGTAGGCTTGATAAAAAATAAACCATGGAACCATTCCAAGGGAATTATATCAAACATTATAGTAGAACTCTCCTTATACTACATAGAAGAGCTCAAGAAGTGTGTGGGGTCTTATGTGAATGTGAAGGATAATAGTTCTTAAAGTCATGGATATAGTATCATTGAATGATCAGAGCATTGCTAAGGTTTCTAACATAATGGTCTTGGGTAATTTGAGTTGGTTGTATGCATAGGAAGAGATAATGTTGATACTAGCTCTCTCTTCAATCATAACCTACTTGATACATGTTTGGTTAATGTAAGTAGTAATGAAGAGGAGAGGATTTGGGTCATCTAGATGGATGAAAGGTATTTATGAATCCTTAAAGGTAACAAGGTTAGAAAGGTGAAGAGCTATGATAAAGGCTGTTAGAGGTTGTGGGTATTTTGGTTACATCTCTATGGATTGTAGAGCCTTTATTATTGCTTAGTAGTGATGGGGTGAGGTATTGATCAATTCATACAAACTCATCATCACTAGTGTTTGGTGAAGCTACTTTAAAAATATTCATTAGATTGATTCAGATGGATTATATTGAGAGGGTCCAAAGATGAACACTTTAGGTTTGGTTGAAGGTAAAGGTTCTTGGTGTTGGCTAGGTGATTGGGTGGTGGAAGAGGGATATATCCATGGAATAGACACTTTTTCCTTTCCCTTATCATTTGGTTGGGCTTGTGATCATGTGACCACATAGATGATATGGATTGGGGAAAGAGTTGGGCTAGAGGGTTACTTCGATTCTGCTTCACTCTAAAATGAGAGTGGGGGAGTAGGCAAGTGTTTGTTGATTGCTCTTGGCTTTTGGATTGGTGTTAGGCCCATAAGAGGCTCATCTAACAATAAGTAATCCTTGTGATATAGCTAATGGGCTAATAATTGGAGAGCCTTATAGTTTTTAGTGTCATGTCTAGGTATTATATGGTATGAACATACTAATTTATCATTATACCAAGAGGGTTTAGGGCTATGTGGGTCAAATGGTCTGATAGGTGGAAAGGTTAAGAAATATGCTTATAATAACCTCTATAAGATATTTGAGTAAGATTTAGGCAAAGTTGACAAAGGCATGGAGGTCTTAGGTTTGGTAATTAAGTTGGGAATTTTTTTAGAAGAAGGCTTGGTGATAGATGTTTTAGGTAAATGAGTGTTCTTGGTGGATGGCTTTGGTTTTTGTAGAGAGGTTGATATCTTAGGTCTAGAAGGTTTTGAGGTAGACATTTAATAAGTAAGTTGTTTATTTATAGATGATTATAAGATAAGAGGTTTGGTTATGGGTGGTTCAGTGAAAATAGGTGTAGATGAAAGTAGGAGTGATGGTGTAACCAAAAGTGATGGTTGGGTTTTGATTGGGATGGTTGGTTTCCAAATTAAGGTAGAGGGATGTGATCCCAAAATAGAGGGAAAAGTGGAGATGGGAGGCAGAGTTTGAGTTTATGGAATATTGGGTGTTTTCACTTCTTTGTTCACTTGGTTTCAGGTTTATTTGATAGGTTTGGTGAAGTTAATTCCAATTTCAATGAGGGGTGAGTAAGGTCTTGACTAGGGAATATGCCAAGGTTTTTGGTAGTCTTAGTTGGATTGGTAGAAGGTGGTTTTGTTATTTTAGGTGGAGTCATTTTGGATGGTTCAGGTATGGTTTGGTAGGTAGAGGTTTCTAATGGCCTAGTTGTGGTAATAGTAGGTTCGATAATGGGAATGAAAGGTTAGAATGATAGTGGTGTAGTTAGAGGTTCTAGATTGGTTTGGTAAGGAAGCTTAATATAGTGCCAAAATGTGGCATGATCTTCATTGGGTTCAAATAAGTACTTCAAGTTTTGAACCAATCCAAATACTAAGCTTAAAGGTCAAACCCATGTGTGGAGAGAGAGAGAAGTTATTACTTTGAATTTTTATTCAATCAAAGGCTCTAAGGTTTGGGAAGATGAGTCTCGTATGGGATATGTAAGTGGGGTAATCACTTCCTTAGGGGTACTTTCCAAAAGAAGAGTAGAGTGTTGTATGATGAAGGAGAAATAAATGGTAGTAATAAATGACTATTTTGGTATGTCTTCCAAAGGTTGGGTTGATGGCCAAAATTCCTCAATGGGTGAAGAAGACAGAGGGCTTATTTCTTGAATTTAATTTTTCTTAGGAATGGAGGGTGAATCCACTAACTAAATAAATGGAGGGGTAAGAATGGTGGTTTCATCAATGGCTTCATCAACAATGAGTTAACTAAGGATTACATTAATAGTATGGAATTCATGGTTGTGAGAGGATTTTTCTCTATTATTTTATTTTTCATGGAAGGGACATGGTTAGGAAATGGTTGCCTGAAGATGTCAAGAGATTGGTTTGGGGGTGCATTGGGGTTATCTAGCACAAGTCCCCCCTTATGAAGGAGATTTTGGACAACATTATTGAAGGTATTGGACCTACTAATATTATTCCCATTTGATGGAGGTGCATAGTTTGTTTTCCTTATACCAATCAAGTCAGAATGAGAGGAATATAATTACTATGGAGGTTTGACGTGGTAGTTATATGATATTCACTTTCAATAACTTCTTCAAGACTGAAGCATATGATTTCCCTAATAGAGTAAATTAATTTTGGTTGTTACAGTTTGGGTTTCTAGTGTTTTGATTGGAGGGATTGGAAGAGTTGGATTGGTTAAATATGGGTGGAAGAGTAGTCTTAAGGACAACCACATTCATAGTTCCCTTGTTTTTAGAGTTAGTGTTGGTTTGATTGTTAGGTTTCGAGGAATAAAGGTAGAGTTCTTATTCCTCAACTTCAGTTTTCCCTCATCAATGGCTATATTTTATAATTTTTGTGCCATGGTAAAATCCTCATCAAATGTCCTAAAGCTTTAAACCCATAAGGTAGAAGAAATATGTTTAACACAAGATTGAGTAAAGAGTTCAATCAGTTTTGGTTGGGGCAAAGAGAAAGAGAGTTAATTTATCAATATTTTCCAATGAGCTATGAATTTGACTATGGACTCATCATCAAATTACTGAATGGAGTAGAGATTGATGATGGAAAATTTCTTAGAGATGTTTATGAAAAAGTGGTCTAAGAAAGTCTAAGTTAGTTGGGCAAAATAAAAGAGGGAGTGCCTTGTAATTACACTATACCAATCTAGTGCTAGACCTGATAGAGACATAGGAAGGGTGTAGAGAAGGAGGGCATCATCATGGGTGATAAAATCACAAGAATGCCTAAATGCTCTTAGGTGCTATTGAGGGTATTATTTACTTTGAAATTTATAAATTTTGGGAAGTTCCCACTGAGGAAGATGGGGTCGAATGGGGATAAATGGGTGAATCAGTTCATTACAGATTTGGTCACATGATATAATATTATGATCTCTATAAATGGATGACTCCAAATTAATCATTTTATCTATTAACATTTTGATAAGGTCCATTTGTGGTTGTGCATTACCATAGTTTTAGGGTAAATTATGTTGGATTTGGGTAGGTATAACAAATGTTTAGTTTGTGGAGGGGTGAGAGGCTACCATATATTGGTATGTGGACATGGGTGGTTGGGATGATGTCACATATGAATACATGGAGATAGGTGGTTGGGTGGAAGGTAGAGGTAAATACCCTTGTGGGTTAGTGATGTAGCTCAGGTTTTGTGCAATGGGTACATGTTGAGAGATTAACACAAGATGGGTAGGAGGCATGGTTGGGTTAGTAGATAAAGGGTAAGTGGTAACTTTGGTATTGATGGGTGTAAGGGTAAAAGGTATGGGAGCCACAAAACTCTAGAATAGAGTTCAGGTAGGTAGGTTGACAATAAGAGAAATGGTGGTGACACTAATAGAGGGTAATCCTATTTTAAGTGGAGTGATGGATCCTAAAGGTTGGGTTTCTCCTATACTAGGAGGTTTATTAGTTGGGGAAGAAGGTGCTTGGATGTTTTTTGGTTGAGTGGGTTTGTTTTGGATGGTGGTATTGATGGGGTTATTGGTAGAGGAGGATGCCTGGGTGACTAAAGGTTGGGTGGAGATGGTGGAAATAAAAGTGTCACCCATAAGGTGGGATGGCATGCCATAGGGTAGGTCAATAGGTGGAAATAAAGCAAGGGTATGGTGGGATATTTTATTAAGGTAATGTTGGAGGGATGTGGGGTAATTATATAAAAATGTGGTGAAATCTAGCTCACCTTAGGTAGCCATCTGAGGGATGGTATGGATTTTAAAAAGATGGGGTGAACTCTTTGTGTCTGAGATGTACTCCATGGATGAGGGAGAAGAGGAAGATTGATGATTTGGAGGTGGGTTTTAGTTTGCTTGGTTTCTTAGTTATTTCCTAGTTAGAACCATTTAGATAAGGAAAATAAGAAGATAAAAACAGCATCACAACTCAAAGAAAGAGAAGACAAGAAAAATTCAAGGAAATAAGACACACTAAAGCACATTAAATCCTAAGGTTTTTATTTTAGTCTCTCTTGTGGCTTATGCCTTAAGATTTAAGAATGTGTGATTGAACTTGGCTTATAGAGTGAGTACTAAAAAATAAGTTTATGGTTGGTTATAGGTTGTGTTGAATCTCTCAAAGGGATCTATATTGAAAATCAGTACATGGCTTGATATTAGGGCCTACCCCTTCACTTCACAAACCAAAATGATAAGGGCATCAGGTTCTTAGCTAAGATACATCAATTTTCAAAGATTATACTCAACTACAGAACTAAGTTGGTTTTCCCTTTGGTGATGAAATACAACTAGGATAGCCAAGAAAGGTGATCACTAGGTAATGAAATCCTAGCCAGGACTTATGTCAATGTTTTTATGCTTAATTAAGTGTAATTGGTTTGGTATTGTGTGTGTGATAAGAGTGAAGCTAATATTAATTCAATTGATTAATTAAGATATGTGAGCTAACATAAGCAAACAAACAATGGATATAGTCAATTTTAAGCCTAAGATGAAATTTTGATTTCATTATATGATTAGAATATAAGAAGAAGTAGCTAGATGCAACTATGAACGCAAGAAAAGACTTAAGGGTCCCATTGGGCATGCCAAAATGTTTCACATAATTTTTTTATACTATTTTGAAGAAATATAGAAGAAACTAGAGAAGGGTATGGTAGAAAAACCTGAGATGTTGTGCACACATTGATCTAGATGATTGTGGAGACTACTCTTTGGCTTGGGAGAAATGATCTATAGATAATAAAACACTTAAGAGATGGTTGATTAGTTATATAGTAGGGTGGATTACCTATCAATATAGATCTAAGAAGCACAAGGTTCCTCAGAGGCTTTCAATCTAGCCTTTTAAACAATCATGTTTTGAAAATGAAAGATTAATTACTTGCATAAATAACAAAAGGTGCTAAAATCAAATACAAGAAGTCCTTGATAAATGAATAGGTGAATTTGAATAATTATAATATTAAAGAATTTGAGATTAATGTTAAATTAATTAGGTGTGGTTTAAAAAATAAGGTGAAATTCTATGATCAAGTAGAGGGTCTAAAATTGGGATTTGATTAAGGTTTGATGGGTGAAAATAGTTTGTTATTAATTTATCACATAATGACTATCGATAGTTGGGGTGAAATCAGTGGTTAGTGTGACCATCAGTAGTTAGGGTGATCATCAGTGATTGGGTAACCATCAGTGGTTATGGATAGACTATCAATAGTCAAGGTGGCCATCAATGGTTACTATGGGTTTGGTATGGTTCAAGAAGTTGGGTTGATAAGGTTAGAGAATGAAATTATGGAAGATGGGTTTAGGATGGGTTGGTTACAAAATAGAGACAAGGTAACTAATTACTAAAAAATAGATACTTAGATTTTTGATCTAAAAAATGTTGGTATGGTTGGTTAAAAAACTCATTGATGGAGTTTGGAGTAATTTTGGTAGAGTAATGGTGTCTGATTGTTGACTGATGGGCAGTGACACTTCATATCTTTATCACACTTACTAGTTCATTAGAAGAAGACCCAAAAAATAAGTTCTAATATAAGAAGCTTTGATAATTTTTAGATATAGATTGATCATTTCTTTGATTCTAGATGCAGATTGATGATCACTCTGATTCTAGATGTAGCTTGATAGTTGATCTGATTCTAGATGTGGATTGATGGTTGATCTAATTCTAGTTGTAAATTAATGGTTGATATATTTCACCTCCTCCTCTCTTTTTATAGAAGGAGGAGAGAGGTAGGAGTGTAGGTTCAATAAGGGTTCTAAATTTATCTTTCAACATGTATCAATTCCCACATGGATCAAGTAAGATAAATATAAAAAAATAAGTGGGAGTTAATTGTTTAGGTGGTTGGACCTTAATCATCTATGGTCAAGATAACTTTTGATGGTTAGGATGACCATCGAGGGTTGAGGTTAATGTTAACTTTGGTCAAGGTGGGATAGTTAGTTAGTTAATTTAACTAAGGTTTGCGGTTGAAAGGTTAAATAATATTCCCTAGGGGGTTTTGAGGGTTAGTTTGACATTTAGAACTATTGTGTGTAGTTTTATAATGTCTATATTATGTGGAAACATGATGAGAGGAACTTGGAATAATTTAGCCACTTCATAATCATTTCAAGTGAAGGCATCATCTTATAGAGAAGGATTTTAATCATTACATGGAGGGGGAAATTAGTGATCTCGTGAATGAGAGGAATAATGTAGTCATAAGGTAATAAATAAGGAGGAAACCACTCTAATAAATAAGGAGGTATCTTGGTAGTGCTAAAATTATGTTGCAATTCATTAGGATCATCATCATCTGAATCAACAAGACTGATTTGTAAATCTAGATTGATGTTGATGAACTTAGGTAAGGGAGCACTATTAATGGTAGGAATGGTAGGGATGCAATATTGAGATTTTGGATTAGGAAGTGGAATAATCCAAGGGTTGGGTTCATCCTCATGATTATACCATTTGAAATTACATAATAATTTAATACATTAGCTATTGGAAGAAGTGATGCCCCTCTATCTATGAGTCCATAGGTGACCAAGGAGTATGTTATAAGATAAAGGCAAATCAAGGACCATAATCTTAATTTGAATGGTCTTATGTCTAATTTTTAGAGGAATACAAATATAACCAACTAGATTTTGATTAGTTTTATCAAATCCATGATAGGTAAGGTGGGTTTTCTTGAGATGATCCTTATTATATCTAAAATATTGGATAAGCCACAAATATATCACATTAATACCAGAGCCTTCATAAACTAAGAGTTTATAGATAAGGGTAGTATTAATGATTATTTTAATGAATGGTGGTAGATCATTGACACAAAAAAGGATTTCATCATTAATCATGTCTTCTTCAAGAAATTAAATGGATGTATTGGAAGGACACATGGTTTAAATGACATGTATTTTGGTAGGTTGAGGTTTGATAGAAGGTGGTTCTTCATCTATAGGAGATAGATATTCAATTTATTTTAATTATTGCATAAGGAACTTGTAATGATAAGGGGAAGTAAAAAAATAACTCCATAAGTGGAATCTTGAAAGGCATGAAGTTAAGTTATTTAAGAAATTTCTAATGAGATTTAGAAGAATAATTAGTGTGATGAGTTTTAGAAGGTAAGGTATTTTTTGAAGGATTAGAAGTTGTTGGGAGTTCAGAAGGAGGAGGTGGTTCCTCATGGGATTTTAAATATGAATTAGTGTTTTTAGTATCTTTGACAATTTGTTCTTGTAAAGATGGCTTCTTAGGTTTTGTGATAAGATCTTTGTGAGCCAGCTTGTGATGATGTTGATCTTAATGATGTTAACATATTGAGAATTAGTGTAATATTGGTCATAGTCAGAATCAATAACACAAACATCCGTAGTATTTTATTGATTATTAGATGTGAGAAAATATTTTTTATTATTGGAAAAAGAAGATTTGGAAGTTTTTCATTTTTGAGAAGCAGTATTGTACTCTTGATGACAAAGGTTTTTCATGGCTTCATGATTGAAGGAATCACCAAGAATATAGGAGACAACAAATTTAGTAAGCCCTCTACAAGATTTATGAAAATGATCAATGTCAGTGTGGAATGAAAAAAATTGATTAGGTTCATATCACTTAGGGGGATTATTAGGATAAGTAAAGGGTTTAGAGGGAGGTAAAAATTGTTTCATTTGTTGCACAGTGAGTGGTATGTGAGAAGATGAGAGAATGTCAACTTTGGCAACTACTAGTTTGGTTTGTGAAGTATTTTTGTTGATAGTATTGGTATAAGTTTGAAAATATCCTTTAATTAATTTAGGATTAGGTTTGAATTGCTTCATGAGAAAGTCTTGATGTTTAGCTTGGTTAAGAGCTTCATTAAGTGTTTGGGGAATAAAAGTTCAAACCTTATATTGAAGAGGAGTTAAAACAATGACAAAAAGTTTTAAAAAATTATCATCAGTCATCTTATGGTTGGATTTATGGGCCAAATATTTCCATATTTTGATAAAATTGTGAGCTGATTCAGTAGGAGATTACTTAGCATTGATGAAATGACTAAAGCAATTTTCAAGAAGTTCATTATGTTGAAACTGTTTGACTAAGGATTGACTATAATTTCAAGTTGCCAAATGTAATGTTGGGGAATTTAGTTTACCATTATAATACATCACCAATGAAGGTTTTAATTAGAAGTTTATTTCTGGTAAAAGTATTAGCTTGAATTCACTCTTTGTAAAGATCACCAAAGGCTTTGAGAAAGGATATAGGGTCTTTAGTCTCATCATACTTGATAGTTGGAGATATATTACCAATATCAATGGACATAATGAAGGAATATAAAGGCTCATTTTGGATTTTTTGAAGTATTTTTTTATTCATGATAGGTTGAAGAAAACATTTCCCAAGGCATCTTGAAGAGGTGGAGGAATAAAGTTTGGGTTGGCTTGAGGATTGATAGTCAAAGGTTGATTAGCCATGTTGAGCAAGTGACACTATAATTACATCATTTGAGAGGTGTTAGTAGTTTTCATTATGTTCATTTTTGGTATGACTTATTCAAGAAGTTGAGTCATGTCAATTGGTGGGATGTTATTTCTATAAGAACTCCCTAAATTGGTATTAGGGGGAGGGTTGTTCGACGATGGGTTATTAGTGGGATTATTGGATATGATTGTACCAAATTCTCCCACATTATGTTGAAGAGATTAAAGATGAAAATTGCCTTGATAGGTATAAAAAGGATTTGATCCACCTATTTCATCTTGAGGTGTGATTTTCACCATGTTATAAGCCATAGATGAAAGAGGGGAAGAGGTGCTCCAAGAGTGAGGTTTATCTTGGGAAAAAAAGAGATGGAGAAATGAACATCCAATATAATATCTAAATGGATTTAGGTTATCCTAGAATATTCTCATAGGGGAATTCATGATGATTTGAGAAAAATTAACAAAATGCTAAGGAAGGATTAATAAAGAACTGAGTCAGATATATAGGACAATAGTAAGAGTATAGAGTCAATTAGGTCAACCTAGTACTATAAACATGGAAAAATAGAGTTTGATAAGAGTACCGATCTGACTAGGTCTACCTAATACTATAATTTGACTAGTAAAAAAGAGATATAGAGTTGATGGGTTGACCTAGTATTATAAGTAGGAAGAAAAATAGTCTATAAGAGATTGTGTCAAACAGAATGACAATGTACTAAAAATAGGGAAAGATTTTAAAATGTACTTGAAAACAATAAATTGAAGTAAGAACATAATCAATTGGGTTAATGAAAATGATCCAATTGAGGCACACATCACAAAACCTTACATCAACACTAGCCAATGCAAGTTTTTGCAATACAACATACAATGAGCAAAGAGCAAGAAGTCAACTAAAAAATAAATGCTAACTAAGTGGAAATTGTGAATATTGTTAGATTATAAAGTGTTATTTTAAATGTGATAAGGAATTTGAATAAAAATAGGGAACTAAAAATCAATCTATTGATGGTTTTAGGATGTTTAAGCTGAAATGGATATTTGTTGGCAATGGTACTAGCTTGGTAGTGGGGCTTGCCCCCTCACTTCACAACCCCAAAATGATAAGGGAGTCAGGTACTTTGATAATATATAACATTAACCATGTGTTTATACTTGGCTAAAAAACCAATGGATTCCCCCTTGGTGATGAAATCCAAGTAGGTATGCCTTAGGTAAACAAACGTTTAAATACATTTTAAAATTATGTGATTTGGTAGTGTGTGCAAGAAAGATAAAAATAGGGAAACTAAATGGTATATTTAAAAACCACCTAATTAGACTATGTGATCTATTCTAATCATACAAAAAATTGAAAGTGAAACTGTGAAGTAATTACTAGCATATAGTTGTTTGTTTATAATTTAAAACATAGTACAAAGTCAATTCAGATGATAGTGTATTCATACATTATAGAAAAAAGTTGACAATGCTGCTATAAGAATTTAAAATAAAGGTTATTTAAGAGATAATTAAACCAAGTTGACCCCTTATTTCAGGTAGAAGATGAAATACAAAACTAGGTCAACTAGGTCAACCTAGTTTATTATATGATGGTAGTTTTAAAGACTGCAAACATTAAAAAATAAAACTATAAAGAAAGATTAAATTAAATGTGAGAGAGAGAGAGAGAGAGAGAGAGAGAGAGAGAGAGAGAGAGAGAGAGAGAGAGAGAGAGAGAGAGAGAGAGAGAGAGAGAGAGAGAGAGAGAATAACCTTGGTGGGTTGGAGGATGTTGATGATTGTGAGATTTATATTGAAGTGCCTTGAATGTTACTTGAAAATTATGCCAACTGTGTCAATTGGGTCAACATAGTTCTATAATTCTATATTTTTAAAGCCTGTTAAGATTACTATAATGGCCTAGTCAACCTAGTATGTTTTCTGGCTATCTAGACTAATATATTGGCCTAGTCGACCTAGTATGTTTTATGGAAGTGAATAAGATTACTATGTCAACCTGTTTGACCTAGTAAACTATATCTGATGAAGACCTACATATAAATAATAGAGTCATTTTTATGTGACTGTGTGTTAAACATGTTAATAATATTTAGAAACTATACCATCTTTATCAACCTAATATTGAAAATATATAAAAATAAAAAATAAAATGATAGAAAATATAAAACATGAAAGAAAAAATGAAAGGGCTAGATTCACATTGGGATCATTAGAATGTATGCAATCAGAAATGTATCAAGTCTATAAATCAATCCTATCTTAGAGAAGATAGATCCTACTTACACTTATAATTGGGGAAACATTAGATAATCAGGTGCATGACCAATATGTGGATCTTCTAAACTTAATTAGTGGATCTCTTATCACAATAATATTATTAGGGAGGGTTCCAAAGCCTCCAATCAAGCAAAATTATGAAATAACCCTAACTAAATCCTATGTTTTCATATTCACTATACTAATAACAAGTAAAGAAAAAAAATCTAATCTATTGCTCACCAAAGCATATGGAAAAATATGGGGTTAGTAAATAAATGAAAATAAACATGCATAAGAGAATATTAATTGAGCTATGTATAGGTAAGACCCTTATGCATATAGAAAAAGTGTAATATTATTCAAAAGCTAATACTTATTCTATTTATATCTACTAAAGAGAGGAATAAAGTTAGATATACTTACCTGAAAGATGAAACCATCGAGACTCAATATCTCCCTTGGATAAAATGGGATTCAAAAGAGGTTTTTATTATTTTTAAGGATCACTAAGAAAGACCAAAGCATCTAAGACTTCTCCACAAGACTAGATTATTTAAGTAGAAACCCTAAGTTAAGACTCCTAAAGTATAATGGTGGAAAAGCATATTATAAATAAGTATAAATTAATAATAAATCTTGATGTATCTCTAATAATGGTGAAATGGATGTGTTTATATAGGTATATCTAACCCTAAATTCTTCCAAAAATTTTAGTTGATAGGGTCAACCCAATCGACCTAGTATTATTATTGAAAAAAACTCACTAGGTCACGAGCTAGGTTAATAGCCTACCTGGACCCTAAATGAGTTTCACCAATAAGATGAAAAGGTTTAATTGGTTAACCTATTAATTTAAATCATCAAAAGAGGCTTTAGGTTAGGAAAAAGGGGTATGGAAGGTAGTAAAATACTAGAGGAGTGTTTAAAATAGAAGTAATAGCTTAGTGGACTATTTTTAGGAGTTGGTTGGATTGGTAATAAGTGTAAATAAGGGAGAAAAATCCTAAAAAGGACAAATGGTCTTCCCACCCCTTTCTTAGTTCACTCCTTAGGTCATTCACTCAAAGAGATTGAGACTCGACGGGTTCCTATAAGATAGAAAACATCAATATTTAATAAAAGTTTGAAAATATTGTGTATATAGGTAAGAATGATAAATTATTTGTAATTCTCCTTTCCCAATATAATAGAATACCACTCCCTAATGGACCTTAGCTCTATTATGAGGCCAACTTTAGAGTTTAATCTTTGATTGGAGATAGTAAATGTGTTATAAATCATGTCTTTTAGTGTGATGTTGACCTTTGAATTTTTAAATTTTCTTTCGATCATTGCCTTTTATTTTTAAATGATTTGGATGTTAAATTTTGATGGAGTTTTCTATTCATCCTCCATATGTATTCAAATAACCAAACATGGGTACTAAAAATGACTATCATTTTAAAAATTGGGACTTAGTTGATAAGAAAGAGAACCCAAAGAGCATAGTGTCTAAGAGTCTTGTTGATTCATGTGAAATAAAAGTGTTATATTGACTTCAACCTTGTATTATCCAAAGTGGAATGGAATAAAATGAAATAAATGGGAATGAACATGAAATAATTTATATTACTTCAAATTGTAAAAGATGTGATAATGTGAAAAGGGATACAATGATAGGTAAGTATGATTCCTTATCATAAGATTATTTGTAAGTATAGGGAAACATGATAACATAGTTTGTTGTGCAAGTTTTAACCACAAAAGAAACAAAAATTGAAGATGAGAATATGGGATGAAAAACTTGTAACCATTTCCTAACATTGTAGAAAAGGAACATTCAGTTGAACAAATGTGTTTTTTTTGTAAATAATATGGTGATTTTATGAGGAGAGTCTAGTCTTATCCATGGTCTTACACTACAAATCATAACATAAAAACTCAATTAGATACAAAAAAGGGGGAAAATGGTATTTTTGAGGATGGTCTAGTCCTATCCATTGTCTTACACTATAACTCATAAGATAAAAACCCAAGAGGGTGAACAGAGTCTATGAAAATAAAATGGTAGAAATGGTATTTGTGAGGAGTGACTAGTCATATCCATGGTATTATACTACAAGTCACAAAAGATAAACCCAAGAGGGTGTAAAAAATCATTGAAAAATAACAAATTTTAAATAAAACTCAATATATGAAAGTGAAATGAATTCATGAGGAAAACTAGGTCCTATCTGAGGTATTACAATGCAACTCATGACATAAAGAAACCAAAGGACCAAGGGAAGGAACTGAGGTTTATATAAAAAGATACTATTGTAGAGGAGTGATATCCATGTAAAAATTATAAAAAAGGTATTGGTAGGATAAAATATATAAATATTATAAGAAAGGAAATATATAATCAAAATATTTCTTAAAAAATTGTGCATTAGTGGGTTCTTTGAAAATATGACATTCATTAGTTTGGAGGTGATAGGTGCTAAGAACAAAATTATTTTTCACTAAATACAGGACCCATCATTTTTTTACATATTTTCCTTCTTTATCATGGGTATATTATAACTTAGGGACTATATCACCAACATTGAATGTTTGGACTTTAACCTTTTTATTATGCTATTTGGTGATACAAGCCTTGTTTTGGTAGTTATGTTCACCAATAAGATACAGAACATGAAGGTGATATTCAAATAATTTTTCATGGGAATGATACCATGAATAGATATATGTAAGGAGGTAAGCTCAATTTATAATGGTAAGATCAACTTATAACCATAGACCAATGAGAATGGCATTACCCCAATGGTAGTATGCATGCTAGTATGATAGGCCCAAAGTGTAGGACATAAATGAAGATGAAAATTAGTTTGAGTTTATTGGATGGTATTTTGGAGGATTTTATTATTAATTTTATTAGTGGACTTAGCTTCACCATTGCATTGTGGATGATAAGGGGTGAAGAATTTATGGTATATTTTAAAATTATCACATAACTACTTCACATCCTTATTCTTGAGATTGTTGCTATTATCAAAAATGACAGTTTAAGAGAATAAAAAATGAAAAATGATCTAGTTAAGGATAAATTTATAAAATTATTTCTTGTGACATTGATAAGAGGCATGTTTCTACTTATTTGGTAAAATATTCAGTAGCAGTGATGATAAAAACATGACCATCTTTTGAATAAGGTAATTTATTGATGAGATCTAATATCCAAATGGAAAATGGCCAAGTAAATTTTTAGTTTGGAGCTCAGATAATGGTGAATGGATTATATCATCATGGTTTTTTTAAGGATGACACTTTTTATCAAAATTGATAATGTCCTTTTCTAGAGTAGGCCAAAAGTATCCCATAGGTAGGCATTTACATGATGTATCGTATACTATAGTGACCATTATTAAGTCCCACATGTTTTTGTTTAAGGAGAGGAGGGACCTATTATTTCATTAAATAATGAATCAAGGTTCCTTATTCATTATGTTAATAAAGGGTATTGTATCCAAAGACATTTAAAATATTATTTTTAAATTCTAGTCTTTTCACAAGAATATATCTAGAGGATAAGTCTGATGTTCAAGAAATTGGATAATTTTTTTATACCATGGGCTCTATCAAATAGTGAAGATTCAATGTGATATATAATATAATCCTATGATTATATATAAGAATAGGACTTTCTTATTTGAATAGGAAATTGGGAGTCACTAAGTAATTGATGTCGATGAAATAAGGATGCCAAAGAAGTAAGAGAGTTAGTGATAGAGTTTTGATCTCTTGGAATGGGATCAATGGTAAAGAGGCAAACTATTTTGTGAGTGTGGTATCTATTTAATGATAAGTGACAAAATTTTCAATTTTACATTGGTAGTCATCATTAACCTAGTAGTAGATAGGTTAGGAGTCACCCAAAGCATCAAGTGCCAATTTCATGCCTAAGATTAATGATTCATATTATTCCATGTTATTAGTAACATCAAAGGTTAGCTTAAATTACAAAAGGATTATTTTACCATGAGGATTAGTTATAATAAAACCTGACTAGCTCCTTAGATGTGTTTAACACCATCAAAGTGTAGTGTTTAGGTGTCTTCGTGCAAATCAATGGTGACTTTATAAAGCTATTTGATAAATAATTTGGATTTATTAGTATAAAGAATAATATAGGTATCTTATTAATTAATTTCCTCTAAATCAATAGTGAAATTATGGAAGTAATATTTAAAAGAGTGAGCCTAATTGAGACCTTTAATATAGAGAATGTTATCATTAGGGAGACTATTTTGAAGATGATTTGTAGTGGGTATAAGTACCATTCCAAGTTGGTTAACAATGAATTGCCCTTTGAAATTTTTTTACATTGTGATGCAAAGGATAAATTTTATTAAGAGAACCATCCCCTTTCCAATTCTATCTCTAGGTATAAATGCTTTGGATAAAATTTGATGACGTGGGTTGGAATGAATAAAGACATAGGTTGTTTGATAGAGCATGTAGTGATGAAGCTTTTCTGTTGCAAAATAGATAGTGAGACAATCATGTTATACTTTAGTATAATTTTTCTTCATAATCAATAAGGGCTCAACTAATCTAGTAAATAACATATTATATTTTGGTATTATCTTGTTGGGTAAGCATTACCCCAACTGATACAAGAGTAGAAGTGTAAAAAATCAAGGGATGATCACTAGAAGGTGGGTAAAGGGTAGGAAAATGGATAAAAGGAATATTTCATGTTGTCAAATTCATTTTTATAGGGATAAGTCCATTCTATATAATTACCTTTTTTAAGAGGGAATTGATAAAATATATATGATAAGCTATTTTGGGGATGAATCATTAAATTGCCCCAAACTTGCCAATGTAAGTACAAATGTCTATAATAGAGTGAGGAATAGGGATGTTGATTATGGAATTGATTTTAGTGAGATACATATTGATACCATGAAGAGAGACTAAAAAAATTAAAAAATTACTAGATTTAATGCCAAAGACACACTTGTAGGGGTTGAGTCTAACTTTGTACTTGATTAATTGATCGAAGATAATGGCAAGATCATAGAGATGGGTTGTGTAAATTTTTTATTTAGAAATGAGATCATACACATAGGTTTATTTAATATTATGTATAAGATCATGAAAAATGTGGGTCATAGCCTCGATGATAGGTAGCTCTAAGGTTTTTAAGGACAAAGGGACATTTTAACATAGAAATAAATGCCCCATTCCATAGTGAATGTTGTCTTATGTTGGTCTTCAGGGGATATGTGAATTTTATTATAGCCTAAAAAACCATCCATGAGTAACAACATTTTGTATCCAATAATGGAATATATGATGGAGTCTATTGAAGGTAATAGAAAAATATCTTTGGGACAAACAAGGTTGAGATTACTAAAGTCAATACAGATGCAAATAACCATGGTGAATTTTTTTAAAATGGGAACAATGTTTGATATTCATTCAAAATGGTCCACAGGTTTGATAACTTAGAATCGAATAGTTTGATAATTTATTTATGACACAGGGTGTAAATTTTGGGTGGAAATTTCTATTATTTTTATCTGAAGAGGTTTAGTGTCTAGGTATGTGATTATGTTGTGCAAAATGATACTTGGGTCAATACCAGGAATATCCTCATATGACCAAGTTAAAGCCTCATGATATTTATCTCAGAATATACTAAGTTATCATGCTCAATTAGTGTGAGTTCTCTAGAAACTATTATATGTTGAGGACATGAATGTGTTCCATATTTTATTCTCGTGGTTTCTTCAATAAGCATAGTATTTCCATCTTGAAAATGATATGGTACATTAGGAATAGAATCAATGGGACTGGTTTTTGGATTGATGCTAGAAATGAAGTTATTAAAATAATATCTTTCATATGAATTTCCCAATTTTCTAATGTTATTGAGGAAGTTGAGGTTCTTAGGCATGAAGAAACTCAAGTATGGCTTCATCACTAGGTAGCATAGGTAAATTTATATAGTATTCCATGTCTATTTCAAGATAAATGATTTTGTTACCATGGTGATTATATTTATAATTTATCTAACATACATCTTTTACCTTGGTATCAAGGGTGATCTTGGGAGTAGGTAGAGATGTGGAAGAAGGTTGATTAAATTTAATTGGATTGATAATTAGTGTATCTTTAGAATCATTGGTGGGGAGGAGATTTGATAAATTCATTGGTGTGATGGGAGGTATATAAGGTTTCATAATTTTTTAATTTGAGAGAAATAATATTTTTTCAACAATATAAGGAGTATCAAGAAGTGGAGAATTAAATGGAGGTACATGACCATCAGGTTATAACTCAATATATATAGAAATAGTGCAAAAATCTCAATTAAAAGCATGTATTTTAGCTAAGGTTTGATGTTAGTATTGAATATCCAAGTCTCTTTATTGATCTTGGACCATGATGTAGTTATCATCATAGGTGGGAAAGATAGAAAATTCTTGTGTCTATAAAATATGGTTAGATTTCTAAATTTATAAGGTGACATGGTTATAGGGTCTTGAAATAATTTCTCAACTCCATAGTAATTACCAGTGAAATCATATTACATATAAGATGTTTCATGTGAATTACATGAAGGAGGAAAATCAATGATTTCATCAACGAGAGGGATGGTACAATCACAAGGTAACAAGGAAGGATGGAACCACTCTGAAATGTAAGGAGATAACTTGGTAGTATTGCATGTGTTTTGTAAATTATTTGGCTCATCATCATCAAAATCCATAAGAGTGACCTATAAATCTAGATTCATATTGATGAATTTAGGTAAAGGTGTATTATTAATTCTTGGAATAGTTTGAATTTGATACTGAGATTTTGGGTTGGGAAGATGAATACTCCATGGGTTAATATTGGCCTCATGTTTATACTATGTTCTAATATGAATAAACTTGATGCATTGTTTATTATAAGAGGTGATAGCCCTCATGTGATGTCTTCATGGGTACCCTATAAGTATATTATAGGATAATGGTAAGTTGAGAACCATAAGCTTCGTATGTATAGTTTTGGGTCCAATAGTAAGATGGAGCCAAATATAATGAGAGGATCCTCTTGAAACAAGTTAATAAAAATGCATGAAATAACAAAATTATAAAATGAGTAGCACTAAATGAATTATATTGATCATAAACCACTTTAAGGGGGAAACCTCCTTTGAGTAAACTCAATATAAATAATTTATGGATGCCTTTAATGGCCTCAACACTTATATGAATTTTAATCTAAGAAACTACTACTTCCCTTGAATGTGGGATAAAATAGAATGCTCATGGGATGACTTACAAAGCATATACATCCATAAAAAATAATAAACAAACAAAGTAAAGAGAAGAGATATCATGGGTTCATAACATCCCATACCTCTTAGAAAAAAGCTTTGTCCTCAAAGCTTCAGATGTAGGAATTAGTGTTGAATCTTAAATAGTGGTTCCTATGTTTCATCTTCTAGTTAAATTCCATGCCATTAAATTAAAACCTTGGTGATGGAGTGAGAGTGAATTTGGCATGTGCACATACCTAGGATTGCCTCTGGCTCAAGAAGAATGGATCCTTCATTATCAAGTTCAAGTAAAATAGTTTACACTTTGATGTTTGTGACAAGAACTTTCTTCAAACAAGAGACATGAAATACTGGGTGAACTCAGGAAGAAAGTGGGAGATCTAATTTATAATCAACCGACCCAATATTTTAAAGAACCTTATAGGGACCATAGAACTTGGGAGCTAGATTATGATGCCCTTTAAGTTCTAGGGAGGATTGTTTGTAGGGATACAGATGAAGAAAAACCATATCACCTACTTGAAAAGTGCACTCAAAATGGTGTTGATCTGCCTATTGTTTCATTTGATTTTGTGCCATATTAATATTTTCCCATAGGATACTAAGGATCTGATCGTAGGTGTAGATAATATTGTTGACTAATTAGATTGATAAACTATTAGGGTTATATAGAAGGAGCACTGGTGGTGCTGGACCATAGCCTAATTCGTATGGAGTCATTTTTGTTGAAGTGTGGTAGGAGGTATTGTACTACCATTCAATAAGAGGGAGCCACTTTTACCATTGATGTTGTTGTTCTGAGGTGAAGCAACAAAGGAAAGTTTCCAAACATTTGCTGATAATTTTAGTTTAGCCATCTATTTATGCATGATAACCAAAACTCATCTTCAGTTGAATGTTATTATGCCAAAATATTTCTATCCAAAAATGGCTGGTGAAGGTTGAATCATGATCTGAGACAATAGATGAAGGAATGCCATGAAGATGGAAAATTTGGTCTAGGAAAATTTATGAAACTATGGAGGTAGTATAAGGATGGCTGTGGGCATAAAAATGACTATATTTAGAGAGGCGATCAACCACAACCAAGATCACCATTTTACCTCTAGATTTAGGGAGCCTCTTAATGAAATACATACAATTATCTATCCAAATCTTGGTAGGGATGGGAAAGGGTTCAAACAACCTAGGGATGAGTGTTGTTTCACCCTTGTTATATTGGTAAGCATTAGATTCAACCACCATATATTAAATTGCCTTTTTTATTTGCTTCCAAAATAAGTTATGTTGTGCCCACTCATAAGTTTTGAGAAACCCTAAGTGCCCTATGGATGGATAAGCATGGAGTTCATAGAAGCACCATCTTAGGAATAATGTAGTACAATCACAGGGTTAATGGCCAAATATTGAATGATTTGAGATAATAAGGAGTCATTGACATACCCCTACTATACAATATCCAACCAATTTAGAAAAGTATGGAAGTAGCTGAAAGGGAAGCTTGATCTACAAATGTATGAGATAAAGCATCAACCATAATATTCTCTTTACCTTTTTATAAGTTATCTCATAGTCATAACCCATGAGTTTGCTAACCCATTTATATTGTGATGGGGAAGAGACATATTATTCCAAGAAATATTGTAGACTCTAGTGATCAATTTTGATGCAAAAATGATTACCCAATAGGTATGGCCACCACTTCTATACTACATGTAAAATGGTCATCATTTTCTTCTTATAAGTAGAGATCACTAAGTTCTTACCAGAAAGGGCTTTACTGGTGAATTTAATGGAGCATCCTTCTTGGAAGAAAATAAAACCTAGTCCATTGATGCAATAATCACTCTTAATAGTTGAGGTCTTGGTAAAATTTAGCATAGCTAGAACAAGTGTAGTACATAACTTATTTTAATTCTTCAAATGCACACTCAACTTATGTCCAAGTAAAAACATCTTTTTTCAACATAGATATTAGTGGAGATGAAATATTCTTGTAATCCTTGACAAACTTGTGATAGTATCTGTTAGTCCCAAAAAACCATGGAGGCTCTTGAGTGTCTGAGGATATGGCCAATTTGTCATAGCAACTATTTTTGTAAGATCTAACTAAACCCCTTGGGATGAAATAATATGCCTAAGATACTCCACTTTGTCCTAGCCAAAAGTAAATTTAGACTATTTTTCATGAAGATGAAGGTTAGAGAGAAGTTAAAATATGAGTTTCAAATGTTGGAGGTACTCAGACCATGTTTTACTATAGATGAGGATATCATCGAAGAAGACCAGAATGAATTTCCATAGGTAGGGCCAAAATATTTTATTTATCAATGCCTATAATGTTAAATTAACATTATTGAGGCCAAAGGGAAAGGCCAAGAACTCATAGTGGCCATCATGCATGTGAAAAGCTATATTAGGGATATCATCCTCATGAAGCGGGATCTAGTGATATCTAGAGTGGAGATCTAACTTGAAGAAAAAGTGAGCGTCATGAAGCTCATGAATAAAAAGGATTGGGAACTTATCCTTGATTATGAGGTGATTAAGTACATGAAAATCAATATAAATGTTCCAAGACCCATTTGTTTCTAGATAAGGAGAATTGGGGAAGAATATGGGTTGGTAGTGGGATGAATAATGCCTTGTTATATTAAGTCTTGAATGAGCATCTCGATCTCGGTATTTTGATAAAATGGGTAGTGATAAGGCCTAATGTTGGGAGGAATGCTTCTTGGAAAGAGCTAAATATGGTGGTCCTCGAGCTGTGAAGGTGGTAATCTCATTGGTTTAATAAATACATGTGAATACCTCTACAAAATGGATTGGAGGTCAAAAGGAGTAGTGGAGACTATTGAGGGTTACATTTGAATGGAATGGAGCTGGGTAATAACACCATGTGAATTCTTCTTAAGAAGCTTTTCTATGCAATGTGAACTTATAATGTTGAGAGATCTAGGTTTTAAGCCTTTTAATGTGTGTTTTTGCCCATTATCTAAAAACTACATCCAAAGTTTAGCAAAGTCCCATAAGATGGGTCCAAGTGTGTGTAATTATTGGGCTCCCAAAATAACATCACATCCACCTAAGGGCAAGGAAAACATGTTATAGCATAATGTATAATTTCAAATAAAGATATGCACATTGTGACACTTCCCTTTACAAGGTAATGTGTCCCCATTGAAAATCATGACTTCAAAGATAGAACAAGGATGGATAAAACAATCAACCTATTTGGAAACATGAGGGTTAGTAAAGTTATGAGTGATACTTGAATCAATGAGTATTATGAGAGGGATATTTTTTAAGTAACCCTTGACGCACATGGTTTATGGGGTAGTGATGCCTACTAAGGCATGGAGAGAAATATTTGGTTGGTCTTCTTGAGAAGTAGGTTCCACAATCGACTGAGCTTCATCTGGATCATTTTTTGTATCCTAAACATCTTCCCAATCTTTAGTTTTAGGTGGAGAGTTCACATCTAATATGTAGAGTTTTTTCTCAACACATCAATGTCCCCAAGTGAATTTATCATCATAGTTATAACATAGTCCTTTTTTTCTATGGGCTTGCATCTCTACTTCAGTCAAATACTTGATAGGATTGGTTCTAGGGGTTGGCATTGTTTGAGATCATTATGGAGCTATATTTTTGAATGGAACAAAATTATATTTAAATCACTATTGAGATACGATTTTGTCCTCTATGAAATTAGCCAACCCTAAGGCTTCCATCATCATGTTGGGCTAGAAAATTTTGACCTTAGATCAAATTGCATCCTTCAATCCAATGATAAAACAACTCCTAAATAATTCATTAGACAATCTCTCTGTATGATTGGCTAGTTTTTCAAATTTAGTTTGATATTCTCTCACTATTCCTATTTTGGAAAGTTTAGTGAGTGTTCTAGTGAAGTCATCAAAAGTAGTAGGGCCAAATCATTGCAAAATGAAGGTGCAAAAATTGGTCCATATGGTTTCATCATGAGCCTTGGTATACCAATGATACTATTGAATGGCTTCAAGTTCCAAACGAAAAGATGTGAGTAGAACCTTATTGACATCAAAAGTATTATGTAGACTAAAATATTGTTCTACCTAATAGATCCATCTAGTTGGATCTGCACCATTAAATTTAAGAAAATTAAGCTTCATCCCATGATAATTATTGGAAGAAGAAAATGTAGTGTTTGAATAAGACTTTGGATGTTATCTATTGTTCATGGTGGTATGTTGAAGACTGAGGCTGATAATTTTTTCTTCAAGATCTTTGATGTGGATTTTGAGGGTGTAAATTTCATTCTCCATGGTTTTTACTCTTGTTCAGGTTACTATTATGATCTGAATAACAATTATTTTTCAATGGATAGGAAAACTAGAGTTTAGACACATTTAGTAAGGAAGGTTTTGAATTTGGGCAAAAAAAAGAAGGGGTAAAGGGGATTTTAATAAAAAAATTCATAGTGTGAGTATGATTGATGAAGGTGAGGGTAATTTTAGGAGTGAAAATTGAAAAACTAGAAAATTGGTCAAAGAGGGACAAAGGAGTAGAATGATTTGATGAACACAGTGGAAAAAATTTCAAGGCAAATAGACAAAAATAGTATTTATGGAAAAACTTGAAAAAGGGAAATTTACAATTTATGGGAATTAGGAGTGGAATTGGGATATGGGACCTCAAAGAAGAAAATGTAGGGAATGGAATTTTAGGTGTCAAAGTAAATTTTGAGGATAAAAGTGGCTAAAGATGGATATATATTAAAAAATAACGAAAAAAATTATTTTATTTTATTTATTTTTTCTATTTTTTTCTATTTCTATTTTGGGTGTTGGTTATTATGCTCTAGAAAACATGTCTACTAGGAATATGTTGAAACAAGTCTATAGATCTGCTATGGTGATTTTTTGATACTCTGATGGTATTTATAATAATATATTCATAATATTATGAAACTAATAGAAATGGACCCCAAGTTTAAATGGTTGCCTAAGGGTTTAAATATATCAGTTTGGTCACCAATGCCATCTAAGTGAGTACCACTCTCCAAAAAGTTTTTGGCCATGGATTTATCTCAGTGACAACTCTTGGTTTTCCTCATGGATGGGAACTACTCAATCAAGTAGGGTTCATTACCCATTTAGATAGTAGGTCCTCTTAATGGGCTAGCTACTTTGGGGTTCCTATGGTACTCCTCATAATGAGTTTTAGGGCTTTCACCCAAGGACTTCCCATAATTATGTGTTCAAGTTTTACCTTGATTTGAAAAATATTATTGTGATGTAGAATAGAGTTATGTAGTAGAATAAAGTTAGGAATTTTTGATGAAAATACTGTAAATAATTATGCAGCAGAATTTTTTTTAAAACTTTTTAGAAAAAAATTATGGCCCTATAAATTTCTCTGATACCAAATGAGAGGATCCTCTTGCAACAAGTCAACAAAAATTCATGAAATAACAAAACTATAAAATGAGTAGAAGTACTGAATCGATTATATTGATCATAGACCATTTTAAAGGGGAAACCTCCTTTGAGTAAACTCAATAAAAATAATTCATGGATGAATTCAATGGCCTCAACACTTATTTATGAATTCTAATATAAGAAGCTACTACTTGCCATGAATGGGATTAAAAAAATGCTCGCAGGATGAATTACAAAGCATATGCATCCATAACAACTACTAAATGAACAAAGTAAAGAGAAGATATATCACCGGTTCATAACATACAAATAAGAAGTTTTTAATTGGTCTTGTTGAATCCACAACATGTTATACTAGTTTTCTTGAGATGAATTTTGTTATACCCAAGTTATTGAATGATCCAAAGATATGTCATATTAATTCTCAACCCTTCATCTACTAATACTTTATGAATAAGTATGGTATTAATGGATATTTTAATAAAGAGATGTGGGTCAATAGTGAAAAAAATAATTTCATCATTGATCATGCCTTCTTAAAGTAAATCTATGAAAGGTTTTGAATAAGGACAAATATTTTCAATGGTATGAACTTCTATTGGTGGAAGTTCGTGAGAAGGTTATTCCATTTTGAGGGAAGATAGTTATTTAATTTCTTGTAGTAATTACATTAGGAATTTAAGATGATAAGGATAAGTGTGACATAACTCCAATAGAGGTATTTTTAAAGGTATAGATTTGAGTTCTTCTAAAAAATTCCAATTAGTTTCTAAAGAGGAAGAACCAACATGAGGCTTTGAAGGTAAAATAATTTTAATAGGAAGATATGTAGTTGGAGGTTTAGATTGAAGAAGTGGTTACTCATTAGTTTCTAAATATACGTTAGTGGTATTAATGTATTTGATAAGTTTCTCTTATAATGATGGTTTATTTGGTTTTGTGATGGGATCTTTATGGGTAGGTTTGCATTGATAATTAATTTTAGTTGCTTTCAAGTATTGGGAATTGGTATAGTATTGATCGTATTTGGCATCAATAATGCAAATATCCTTATTTGATTATTGAGGATTAGATTTAGAGATAATATTTATATTATTAGAGGAATAAGAATTGATGGCTTGTTTCTTTTGAGAATAATTAACATAATCATGATGATGAATTTTGATCATGGAATCATGATTGAGTGTATCTCATAGCATAAAATAAGCATAAAATTTTGTAATTCCATGACATATTTCTTGAAAATGACCTATATTTCATGAAACCAACAATTTTTTTTAGGGTCATACCATAGAGGAGGATTATTAGCATATGTGAGTGGTTTATAAGATGCTAAAAGTTGTTTCAAATTTTTAACAGTTAGTGGCATATGGGAAGGTTTGGAATTTTCCATTTTAGCTAATCCTAGTTTTGGTTGAGGAGGATTTCAAATGATTTCATTGGTTGAATTTAGTAAATATCCATTGATGGTTTTAGTTTTGGTTTCAAACTATTTCATTACAAAGTCAAGTTACATAGCTTGACTGATAACACAATTTAAAGTTTGGGGAGAAAAAGTTTAAACCTTGTAATGGAGGGAAGGTGTTAAGGACATCATGAAAAGTTTGAACAAGTTGTCATAATTCATGTTGTGATTGGATTTGTGAGCTGATTATTTCCATTGTTTGATAAAATCATGAGCTGATTCAATAGGGGATTGCTTAGCATTGATGAAATGACTAAATTTTTTTTTGGGAAGATCATTATTTTGAAATTATTTAACTAAAGGATTTAGTAAACCATCAAGTTGTTAGATATAATGTTGGGGGAGTTGGTGATACCATTCTAATACATCACCTATGAATTTTTTAACTAAAATTTTAGTAGTAATAAAGGTATTAGTTTGGATTAACTCTTTATAAAGATTACCAAATGTTTTGAGAAAAGATGTAGTGTATTTAGTCCCATCATATTTAATAGTTGGAGATATATTAACAATATCAATAGATATAATGAAGGGGAATAAAATTTCATTTTGAATATGTTGAATCATATTGTTATGCATAATAATTTGGGGAATGATATTTCCTATGACATCCTTTAGAGGTGAAGGGATGAAATTTTGGCTATTTTAGGGGGAAAAAATAGGGGGATGATTATCCATGTTTATCAAATGATGTTGTATTTTCATCATTTGAGAGGTATTATATATTTACATGATGTTCATTTTTTATACTATTTGTGAAAGAATTTGATTTATATCAATTGGTGGGTTGGTATTGGGAGGAGGATTATTGGGATTGGTAGGAGGGAGATTACCCAAATTAGAATTAAAGGGAGGGTTGTTAGGTGATAGATTGGTAGGAGGTGTGTTGTTGGTGTTAAGAACATTTCCTATGGGATTATATATTAGATGCGTGTTAATTTCTTGCATAACATAGTAAGGTGCCTTAAAGTGAGAATTATCTTGAGAAGTGTAGAATGGATCTGATTCACTAATCTCATATGTTGGAGTGATTTGGACCATATTGTAGTCAAAAGATGAGGGATGATAAAGGGTGATCCAAGAGTGGATATCCTCTTAGGTATCAAAGGTAGGAATAAAATAACATCCCATATAACATCTAAATGGATTCAGGTCGTCCAAAAATATTATGATAAGGGATGTCACGATGCTCAAAGGTAGAATTTTAAATAAATAAGAAAATAGAAAAAGTAGGAACAAAGTTAACCAAATACAAAATAGTATCATCTAATAGGTAAAAAGTTGATAGGGCCAATAAAGTCTATGGGAAAGGTCAACACAAAAAATTAATAAGACACAGTCAAACTAATCGACTATGTTATGACGATGGTAAAGTTGAGGCAAGATAGAAAAATGCATAATTAGATAGGTTAACTATGTACTACATATGGATAAATTGAACAAGCTAAAAAGATACATAGTAGTATATAGAGACTGTGTACTTAAGGTAAGAAAAACTAATATTCTATAAGATATTGTGTCAATAGGAATGACTATGTTTGGGAAATAGGGAAACTATTTATAAGATAATAGCTAAGAAAATACAATGAATATCACAAGTAATTAAATAAATGTGTTTAATATAATTGTATCACACAACAAGAACCTTGCACTAAAAATGGATATTACAATTTTTACAATATAAAATACAATAATCAAATAAAAATAATTTTTTTTGAAGTAAATGCTAAGCTAATTAGCCATTCTTAAACATTGTTAAGTTATAATCAATTTCAAAATTAATGTGATAGGGAGTTGGTTGTAATAAGGAACTAGAAAGTAATCTACGGATAGTTTTAGGTAGTTTATGATGAAAAAGATTTGTATTGGTGATGGTAAAGGCTTGGTATTGGGGCCTACTTCCTCTCTGCATAATCCCATAGTGACAAGGGTGTCGAGTGATTTTCTAATATATACCATCAATCACGTGTTTAAACATGGCCATAAAACTAATTTAGCTTTCCCCTTGGTGATGAAATCCAAGTAGGTAGACATTGGGAAGAATGTTTTTAATTATTTTAGTGTTAAGTGATTTGGAAGTGTGTGCAAAAGATAAAAATAGTGTGATTAAATCGGTAAATTAAAGATCACATAATTATTCTGTGTTTGTTATTCTAAGTATGCAAGTAATTAAAATGGAAAGTGAATTAATTAATAGAAAAATAGGTTGATTTCTTTGATTGTGAAGAGTACAGAGTTAGTTCAGGTAACACTATATGAAAATAATACAAAATAGAGTCGATAGGGTTGTTACTATTTCTTAGAAGTAATATCTAAAATAACATAGTTGAATAGGTTGATTAAGTATTCTATAAATAAGATAGGATATGTTATTATGTCGACCTAGTTGGCTAGTTTTATGTAGGGTTGTAGTTTTATAAACTAAAATATATGAAAAATAATATTGTAAATGATAAATATAAATGATAGATAAGGTAATAATGAACCTTGTTAATTTTGAAGATGCTTAGTTTGAAAATTTTATCATGTGTTGCTCAAATTTTGGTTTCTATATTTTGTGAATAGGGTCAACTGGGTCAACAATGTCTACAAAACCTATGTGTTCATAATAATTTGTGAATGCAGTTGACTGGTTAGACTAAGTCTAAAAACATGTATTATAAAAAAGAGAACTATGAACATAGTTGATTGGGTTGATGAAATTTAAAATCTTGTATTGAAGAAGAGATTTGTGTCAAGCTAGTTGATCCTATATCTTAGGTATTTGAAGAGCACACAAATGTTTATTAGTTCCTTGTTAGTCAAAATGATTAAAATCCATGCATAATAATACATTATAGCTAAACACTCTTTCCTAAGAACTAGGGGAGTATAACACAATGAACAAGATCACAAAATAGAGATAAAAATAACACAAGTATTTTACCTCCTTTATCAAATTTGATGTCCACTTTTTGGCATAATGATGTTCATGCTAGGTATATGACATTAGATACTCTTGTTAATTATTCTTCATGGTGGTATCACTTCTCCAATGGTCACTTTTGGCTTGGTGTGAAGCTTGGCATAAAATAGGCATTACAACACTACTCTCAATGGATTCTTGAAGGTATTCCAATAGAATAACCTTACACACAAAATATTATTGGCATATGGTGTGGCTAAATGTATTTATAGCTCTAATAAATAACTATAACCCTATGGAAGTTAGTTTAAATTCTAAAAAAGATTGAGTTTAAAGTAAATTAGGTTAACCTTGGGTTGGGTCAAAGCACTCATGAAATATTCACATTTCAGTTTTAGATATTTATGAGGCTTGAAAACTCACTTTAGATATTTCTGAGTTGTGAGTCACCTGTTCAAAATATTTAGTAATTAATAAATCACTTTATTAGATCTTTTAAACTTTGACTTCATATTTGTCTAAAAATTATTGTTTAGATAAATAAAATTCACTAATTCAAATTAGAATTTTTATTTAGGAAAGTTAATTAAGATTTACAATGTAATTAATCTTGATTAGTACTTTTTGTATTTTATCAATTGTCTTAAATATTTTTAATTAATATCTCAACAAGTCAAAAGTGTCAAACTACTAGGTCGTAATTTGACTAGGGTTAAAACTGAACTAGGTTATTGGTGCATAACAGGTAATACCCAAAATAAATAAGCCTCACCATGTTTTTGAGTAATTAAATCCCTTATGTGGTCAAATTTAGGTAATTTTAATGACTTATAGGTTTAAATTATGTCATTTACTAAAAATTGATCTGAATTTTGATTTAGGCACAAAAGTGGCCAAAATTGAGTATCTATAGTTTGCCCCTATTTGAGAATGCATTACAAGAGATAGGCATAGTAACATATTTTCAAATAATGAAAATTTTATTAATAAGAAAAATAAGATAATGATTGAGGAATGATGCTTAAAATAAAATTTGGAAAGCCTATGATGCCCCCTCGAGGGAGTGACTGACACATATGATTGATAGGTGGTCCATTAAAAATAAGAAAGAAGAAAAATTAAATTAACCCATGGTTGAGATTAATATAATCAAGATAATTCTTGCACACATTAATTAAAATATTGATTTTACCAAAGGTATTTATAATCAATAACAGAAGTTGAGACATTGAATTACCCAAAGGTGGTTCTAATCAGTGGCACAAGTGTTGAGACACTAATTTGCTAAAAGGTGATTTTAATTAGTATCAGATAGGTTGAGACACTAATTTTCTCAAAGGAAATTATAATAAATGGAAAATATATGTACCTTAGTAGGATGGATGAGTTGAAATAATGATTTGACCAAAGGTGGTTATAATCATTTTGATGAACTGGATTGAGTAATGATTTATGCTCTAGTAGAGTGGATTTGATCATAATAAATTGGTTATGTCCTAGTAGGGCTTATTGACAAGCATAAATAAAGGATATAACTTGTTATACATATTAAATTTTAGCAAGTGTAAACATAGATTTGATAGTCTAATTAATTTTCAAATATTGAAGAAGCCACAAACAACTAGGCATATGAGGATGTGCAAAATGATAAAAGAGATTATTGGAAGGAAAAGGTGGCTGAGATAATCCAAGAAACATCATGTATCTAAGTGTTACTTACATTTTCCAAATAAACCTTAAGCCAATGTAGTTCACCCAGGATTTGGGAGAAAATAAAATGATGAATGGAATAGAAGAATAAGAATTGATCAATGTGAATGATTGGTTATGCCTACCAATGAGAATATTCTTGTATTTATTAGCATTGATATGACTATAATAGTCAATGGTTGATTTGATAAAGGAGTAGGGGATAACTACTAATTTTCTATAATGGGCCCAAGAAAGCTCACATAATGAACCTATAATAATAGATTGATAGTGAATTGGGACAAAGGATAGGTATGAATTTGGGTTACCTACTAGTATGGAGATGCACATCTTAACTAGTAGGGGTTACAATTCATTTATTATTTAATTACTTAGTATTTGAGTGATGTTTGGGATATGCCTAGTTGTGATCCAAGAGAACTACTACCGTTTCATTGAGATGAAAGGCTCTATATGCCTAATTTTTGTTGCATATTGTGATATTATGCATCATATCTATGAACAACCATAATAAGAATATATACCCTATGCAAGGAAAACTTATTTTAAATGATAATATAAAAAACCTAAGAATAAGATATGAATAATCAAATCCCAAGTGTAATTATAACAAATAAACCAAGTGTAGGACTAAATATAGACAGTCAAACTTAAGTACAATATATGGATATTCACGAATTAAGGCTAAATAAAATGTAATATCCCTAAAACAACCAAGGAAAACACAAATAGATAAAAAGTAAAATAAAAACAAACAAACAAACAAACAAACAAATGAAAAAAAAAAGCATAACCAATAAAATAATTAAACAAATAAAGACAAACAATTAAACTAAACACAAATAGACTATACAAACAAAAAAATAAAAAACCAAAAAATGAAACAAACAAATAAAACCAAAGCAAAGAAAATTTCACTAAACAAACTATTCTAAACACATAAAGGAAAATAGACAAACTAAGATAAATAAATAAAAATATAAAAATAATGGTTAATCATGATGTTAGTGTAAGCATAAAACAAAATATTTGTGTATGTGTAGTAAAGGTGTTACTCTTGGTGACAAGATGACCCCTAAGCTAGGTAGCAATGACACAAGTAAAACAACATAAGAATAACTGGAACAAGGTTGCCCCTAGGGTAAATAGATACAATGACAAAGGGTAAGATGGTAAATATTTTCCCCTAGACTATAGGGAATAATTACACAAATAAGTAAGGAACAAAAGTTTCCCTGAGGTTATATGAGACAACAAAATAAAAAAACAAAATAGGGGGGAATAAAATAAAAGGAATGGGTAGTCAAAATGGCTCCAGATTCACTAGGTAAGTGGATACTACCTAAATAGTTCCATGGACACAAGATTTAACCTAATCTTTAGGTCAAATCTAGTTCTCCCAAGATATGGGATATAATTAAATGGAAGATAAGGAAAACATGATTGACCTGTAGAGGAAAATGTGAATGGTCTCACAAAATGGTGAGTGCATAGGAAAAGTGATGGATGATGTTCATAGTCATGAAAGTATCAACATAAATAAATTACACAAGTGCAAAAGCATGGTTTAATTTAAAACTACACTAAAAGATAAGAGATAGGTATCCACTAATGAAATGAATTGATAATTCATAGTGTTTACTACATCTATGTCTTGGAATGAGAATGAACTCATAAAATAGTGAGAGTGTTGGCTAAGGCTACTCCTAAAATGGTGAGAGCTTTCAAACATAAACTACTCAATAAAAAATGAGAACATAAGAAAATACAAGTGTCATTAGTGCATCAAATTTGAATGCAAAATGCTCATAACATGAACACACAAAATAATGAGAACATATGGCTTAGGATAGTATGGGAAAATCTGATCTGTAAACTGAAAATACAAATGTAGTACATCCACAAAACACTTTTTCATTATTTTGAGATCCTTTAATTTCTCAATTTTTTTGTTTGATTTTGTATAAAGAAATTAAAACCAAAATTTAATTGAAGATTAGAATTAAATAATAATCAAATAAAATTAAAAGAATTCACCATCAAATTGATAACGAAGTTCGGCTTCAATAGCCTACGTCTCTGGGTCCATTCGAAGTGAGGACCATTCTCATTGATTTTGTGTAACAAATGGCTTCAAAAATAAATGGCTTCCAAAATAAATAAAAGTCTTTAATTCACCTTCTCTGATCTCTGCTTGCCTATAATTAGATCTCTTAGACCTAAAAATAATAGCATAAAGCCGTACAAATCAATAATAAGACTCTAACCTTCTTAAATCTCTTTACACAGTCAGCTTCTTCTACCTCTTCAAGTAGAATTTCATTCCTTATATAGCACTTACACCTTTATAGCACAAACGGTCAAATGCTATTCCTTTTACACCAAAGGTGCAAGGTTCAAACCACTGGCCTCCTCTTTAGGTGCTTAGAAACCGTCAGTCTTCCTCCTTTAGCACATTTGAATCTTCTTTTATCCCACATGTGTTGGGTATAACAGTTTTTAAGCTTAAAATAGGTAGGTTGGATTCCTTTTAAATGCCAATGCCTACTTGGTAGGAGGCTTAGGCACTAGCCATTGGACTTGGTCATTGCATGGACTTTGTGGTGATGTGGTAGTTGAGGCGTGTTGGTAGGTGGCATCTTATTTCAAAGTGATACATGTTTGAAACTTAAATACAATTTCTCTAATAACATGTGAATAAAAACAAACACAAAACCAAATTTTTTTTGCACCAAATAATTTTTCCATGTGTCAAATGGCCATTGATCCACTTGGCATATTAAATAGTGCCATGTCACTTTTGACACCCCTTTATTCACCTATCACAAGATTTCTTCAACTAGTTATATCTTGAGCATTTCAACTCCATTTTATGTTCTGGAAGAAGCGATAGAAAGCTATCGATGAATTCTACGATGTGCAAATGATTTGACCAAAATTTGTAGACTTTCAAAAATGGAATGGTACATGGATTCACTTGGATCACTCCTCCCCACTAGGAACTTTTGGACCTCTGAAAGTTGAAATTAATTGGTAATGAGGTGAGGGTATTTTTCCCTCACCTTTCTGACTTCCATCCATCTGGCCTTGCTTGGGTGCATCCCTTTGAGACCAACATGAAGATATTCAACATTAACTCTTTGTGAAGTTTACATATTCCTGTCAAGTATAGTATCTTCCTGCAATTTTGTTAGATATTCAAGAGAAAAATCATCAATGAAAGGAATGGATACACTTTCATCATGATCAATTATCATTGGAGGCTCATACAATTTTAGATTTTCCACATTTACAACTGAATAAATATACATGTAAGATGGTAAATCTAATCAAAAAGCATTTGTGCCAATTTTTTCCATTAACTGAAAAGGACCATACCAAATTGGTTTCAACTTTTTACCTTTACCTGTCAGTTTTTCCTTATTAATGTGAAGCCATACCATATCACCTACAATTTGTTTATCAATACGATGTTTGTCATGCCTGGCTTTGTACTTGGCTTGACTTTTCTCTAATTGAGTATGAACAGTCTGATCTATGAGTTGTATTTTTTTAATGAAATTCTTAGCTCGAATGGCTTCTTTTGGTTCACCAATAGCTGTATCATGTCCATAACAAACATCTAGAGGAGATTTAGGCAAGTATCCATAACAAACTTCAAATGGAGATTTCATAGAAGAATAATGAAGTGCCTGGTTATATGCATGTTGTATGTAACATAATTATTCATCCCATAACTTTGGATGCTTATTGATATAAACCCTATGCAAATGTACCACAGTGCGGTTAACAACCTGTCGGTTTATGGATGAAATGTAGTGTTCTTTTTTAATTTAGTGTCCATTAGTCCCCACAAAGTTGACCAAAACTCCCCAATAAATCAATATTCCTGATCAAAAATAATTGAAGTAGGAAAACCAAAATGAACCCATACATGTTTAAAGAACAAGTGTGCAGTGCCTTCACTAGTAATTTGCTTAGTGCAAGGAATCAAAACACACCTTTTGCTAAATCTATCCACAACCACATATAAATAGTCATGTTTTCTTTATGTCATAGGAAACCCCCTAAAAAAATCCTTGGAGATACTTTCCCAAGGGCGAGTAGGAACAGGTAGAGGAGTGTAAAGTCCCAGTTTCATGTTACTAGGTTTACTTGTGGCACAAAGGGTACATCCCTTTATATATTTATCAACATTTTACTGCATACGAGGCCAGTAACAATACATTTTAAAATGTGTAACCATTTTAGCAACTCCAAAATGACTAGAAATAAGAGAAGTATGTGCTTCTCTAATTATGTGCACCCTCTCATTTTGAGGAATACATAGTTTACCCAAATGATACAAAAGATCATTGTGTACATGATAGTCTAATTATTCTACTTGTATACTACTCACCAAGTCTTTATAAACATCCTAAAAATCAAGATCATTAACATATTGTTCTTTATAACTTTCATGAGACAAATAACCATGTTGTAAAAGAATAGATGCAACAACCATATGAGGCCTAGATAGAATATCTGTAACCTTATTCTGAATTCCTTTTTTATACTTGATCACAAGATGAAATTGTTGTAAGAAACCCTTCCAACTAAAATGTCTAGACTATTGTAGTTTGGTTTGTGATTGGAGATACTATAAGGGCTGATGATCTGTATGTATTATTATTTATTTTCCCATTAAGTAATGTTTCCATTTTTTAACACTTTGAACCAATGCATACAATTCCTTATCATAAGTTGGATATTTTCTTACTGCACTTGTAAAGGTTTCAAAATGATAACAAACTAGTTTCTTACCTTGCATTAAAATAACTCCCATAACATACTCACTTGCATCCGTCTCGATCTCAAATGGTTGTTGTATATCAGGAAGTGCCAAGATCGGAGCAGTACTTGTCTTTTATTTCAAAGTGTCGAAGGCTTTTTGATGTTTGCCTCCCCATTGAAAGACATGTTTCACACTTGTCAAAGAATGCAAAGGTGATGAAATTTATGAAAATTCAGCAATAAACTTTTGCCAAAACTATACTGCACCAAGAAAACTTCTAACCTTAGTTGTGTTAGTGGGTTTAGGCTAATTAATAATGACTACCACTTTTGCAGGATCAATTTTCAATTTACCATGTCCTACAATGTAGCCCAAGTATATCAAAGAGGTCTTGCCAAATTCACATTTGACATTTTTAGATAAAGTTTTTCCCTTTGTAATGCATCCATGACTTTCTTAATGTGGATCACATACTCTTCCCAAGACTTGTTGAAAATCAATACATCATCTAAATAAACTATAAAAAAAAACATCAAGGAACTGTCTAAAAACATCATTCATCAATCTCATGAATGTAGCCAGGGCATTACACAAGGCATAACAAGCCATTCAAACAATCCCTATTTTGTTTTGAAGGAAGTTTTCCACACATCACCTTCATTACTTCTTACTTGATGATATCCACTTCTCAAATCCAGCTTAGTGAAATAAATATCATGTTTTAATTGATCCAATAAATCATAAATATGAGGAAGAGGGTAATGATTCTTAATAGTAATTTTGTTTAAAGAACAAAATCAACACACATTTTCCAAGTGCCATCTTTATTTGGTACCAAAATAATTGGTGAACCAACAGGAGATGAACTTGGATGAATAACAACTCTATCTAATAAATCCATTACTTGTTTTTTGATTTCCTCATTTTCCACCACTAATAACCTGTACATGCCAATGTTAGGGAGAGGAGAATCCTGCAATAGTTGAATTTCATGTTGAACTCCCATTTTAGGGGGAAGCCCTTAGGATCTTGAAATACATCATCATAAGTGGAAATGATTTCAACCAATTCATTATTGTGTCTAGGATCACACTTTTCCAAAGCCTGCGAATATTATTTTTCCTTAGACTTAATCAACATGAGACAAAAAGTCTTGCTTAAATTAACTAGTCTTTTCATTTGCCCTACTATAACCAAGGAAAGACTTGTTCTAATGTGATGTGCTCTAACTATATATTCAATTCCATCCTTAACATGCATGTACTTATTCTCCTCTCTATAAAATATTAATTTTTTATCATAAAGATATGGGCTTCCCAAAACAATCCCACATATGTCCAATAGAACAACATCCAACTTAACCTCATCTGCAAACTAGGATGTGATGGCAAACCTTAGTCTACAAGTTTGTGAGACTTGTAGCTTCACATTGTCATGCACCCAACCTAGTGGATAAGGCTTTGGATGGGGGTTGGTTTGTAAGCCTAGATTCTTGACAACCTCTTCAAAAATTAAATTTTCTTGTGAACCAATATCAAATAGAGTGTCAATCTTAGTATGTTTTGAAACAACTCTAATGTGGAACAATTCATTTCTTTTCTTGTCAACATCCACAAAATTCTAATTAGAAGAAGATGCATCATTTGATGACTTAGTGCTAGAAACTGAAAGAGAAAAATAATTATGTAATCCCATAGCTGTGATCTTAGTTTCATCACCTGAATCTAAACCTAAGTCTTGAACCATAACATTAGCCTTATTTTCTTTCTTTTGAAACCACTTAGGCCATAACTCAGGGTGTAGTTTCCAACACTTAGACTCATCATGATTTTTCTTGCAATGATTACAAAATGGTTTTCATTCTTCTTCTTTTTTAATAGTAAAAGTGGATTTCTGTTTAGCCTTTCGTGATGAACTTTCCCCTTTGGATTGCTTAACATTAGATTGCTTAATTTTTACTTTAGGAAAATATTCTTTTGATTGTTTTCCTCTAGCCTCTAAATGATTGGATTGAACACATACTACATCTAAATTAGTGGGATTGAACATAAGAATCATATGTCTTCAGTAACTATGTAGCCCACCTATATATTTTAGCAGTGTTTTTTGTGTGTATAGAGGAACATTCAAAAGTAAATCTTTTTTCCTAAATTATTGTGTATAATCTTGAACATTTTGGCCTTTTCCTTGTCTAAAACTTTGCCAATCCATCATGCCTTGTTTACATATAGCCTAAAGGATAGAATTACTTTCTGAGTTCTTCAATAAATTCATTCCAAGTAGAAATTGAGTTACCTTTTTGAAGCTTGGCTTCCTTCAACTTACTCTCCCACCAGATAAGAGCTGTGTCTCCCATACGAAGAGTAGCTAAATGAATTTTTGACTCATCCCTTGCAATCTTTTGGACCCTGCAATAAACTTTGATCTGCTTGACCCAATTATCCAACTTTTTAGCATTAACTTTGCCATTAAACATTGGTAATTCAAACTTAATATCCAATTTTAGTAAAGGGAGAGATTCCACATTTTTTTACCATTATTCAATGAAGAAGGTTTTTTAGTTTCTTTACCTTTCGATTCTTATGAATTACCTTCTTTTTCATTCTCAAATTTTCTTTGTTTGTCATGGTATAGTTCCTCAACCATGCTTCTCATGTCCATGAAAGCTTGGCAAAAATCTTGTTCGGATTCCATCTCTTCTTTGGCCATCCTTAAAGCATGCCTTGAACCAATCTCTAGATTATCTCAATGAGTTTTCCTTCACCCTTTTGGGATTTAGACCTTGTTAACATACACTAGCAATCACTGTTAAATAACAACCACTCTGATATCAAAAATCTGATATGTAAACTAAAAATACAAGTGTAGTACATCTGAAAAACACTTTTTCACGTTTAAGAGATCCTTCAATTTCTTGATTTTTTTGTTTAATTTTGTATAAAGAAATTAAAACTAGAATTTAATTGCAGATCAAAATTAAATAATAATTATAGAAAATTAAAAGAATTCACCAGCAAATTGATAATGGAGTTCGGCTTCAATAGCCTATGTCTCCAGGTGCATTCAAAGTGAGGACCATTTTCATTAAGTTTTTGCAACAAATGGATTCCAAAATCAATACAAGTCTTCAATACACCTTCTCTAATCTCTGCTTGCTTGTAATTATATCTCTCAGACCTAAAAATAATGGCCCAAGGCTGTACAAAGCAATAATAAGACTCTAACCTTATTAAATCTCTTTACACAGTCAGCTTCTTCTGCCTCTTCAAGTAGAATTTTGATCCTTATATAGCACTTACACCTCTATATCACAAGTGGTCAAAGGCTATTCCTTTTGCACTAAAGGTGCAAGGTTCAAACCGTCGGCCTCCTCTTTAGGTGCTTGGAAACCGTTGGTCTTCCTCCTTTGGTGCATTTGAATCTTCTTTTATCCCACATGTGTTAGGTATAACATTTTTTCAAGATTAAAATAGGTAGGTTGGCTTCCTTTCAGATTTTGATGCCTACTTGGTAGGAGACTTAGGCACTAGCCATTGGACTTGGTCATTACATGGACTTTGTGGTGACGTGGTAGCTGAGGCATGTTGGTAGGTGGCATCTTATTTCAAAGTGATACGTGTTTGAAACATAAATACAATTTATCAAATAACATGTGAATAAAAAAAAACACCAAACCAATTTTTTTATGCCAAATAATTTTGCTATGTGTCAAATGGCTATTGGTCCACTTGGCATATTAAATAGTGCCATGTCACTTTCAAAACCCCTTTATTCACCTGTCGCAATATTTCTTCAACTAGCTATATCTTTAGTATCCATACTTTATTTTTCATTTCGAAAGAAGTGCTAGAAAGCTCTTAACAAATTCTACAATGTGAAAATGATTCAACCAAGATTTGAAGACTTTAAAAAATGGAATGGTACATGGATTCACCTGGATCAAAATTAAAGGATAAGTGGTTACTTATGAAATAGTTAAGAATCTGAGAATTCTTAAGGAAAATAAGTGGTAAAAAAGAATGGAATGTGGTTGAGCTATCCCTTGATACCCCATCTATCCATGTGTTATCTACATAGTCCGTGTAGACCTTAGGCTAATGTAGTTCTCCCAAAACTAAGAGTAAAAAAACTAAGGTGGCCTAGAAATGAAGTTAAATAGATAAGATGGTCCATCCCAGTAAAATTTGATGACTTTGTATATCATGTTGAAATTCTAAGCCAATTTTCATGATTTTATGAATTTTTTAGGATTTTTTAAGTCCTTTTAAATATTTAGGGGTTTTAGAGGTATCTTAAATCAATTAAGAATTATGAGATACATAATGGTCTAACTCACAAAATGGTGAGAGCATTCAAACTTAAAATTCTTGAAAAATGGTGAGAGCATAGAAAATGGGTGACTAAGTTGACCTCAATGTGAATCAAGCATTTCCTACATAGTTTTACATGACCTCAAGTCACTATATTTATACTTATATAAAAGGCATCTGACTAAGTAACAACAAGTTTAGGTATAGTTAAATGGTAAGGTATGGCAATAATAATGTCAAGGCTATGTGGAAATTCATGGTAAAGATGTTGTTCCTAATTTACCCAAAGGTGGTTATAATTAGGAAATAATGACAATGGGTTAGTGTTACTAATTTTACCATAAGTGGTTATAATTACTAGCATGAGTATAAAAACATAATAAAAAATGAAGGATGTAATTTCCAAGACCACTATCATATGCTTTCATATACTACCATTCAAACATTTAATTCTAAAATAACTACTATAATTGAATTTGTCATCAACCATTAAACATGATTGAAGTAAAAATGAATCATAACCAAGTCCAAACATGATATATGGGGTTAGGTAAAAAGAACTAGATGGCAAGGGGTTAATGACATGGTAGTATAGTATAGGTTAAAATACAAAGAATGGGTATAATGTGTCATAACTTAAACTATCCTTATAGATAATAATTTGAGTCCCTCAAGCTTAAAAACATTTGAGGTTCATTATGTTCATTAGGTCATCAAGTTCATTTCCATCTACCATAGTGAGCTTGAATGCTCCAGAACTGTAGTTAGTAACAACTACATAAGGCCATAGCCAGTGTGGTTAGAACTTTACTTTTTCTCTCTCTTTAAATTGACATTCTTATGATTTTATTTTAACACAAGGTCACCAATCTAAAATTCATGATGCTTAGTGCACTTATTTTATTAGCCTTTAATATTTACTGATATGAATGAAGATTATTCAAGGCAACTATGCACTTTCTATCAAGTAAGTCTAGCTCCTATAAATGAGATACTCTATAGTCCTCATCATCTTTTATCTACTACAATGAAATCTAGAGAAAATGAAACTTGAACTCAACAAGAAGAATGGGTTTAGTGTCATAAAAAAGTGAATATGGGGTATCTCCTGTTGGAGTACAAAATGTTGTACCATATGCTTAGAGGGTGTTAAATAGCTACAAGTTTTAATTATGACTAGCATTATTGAAAATCTTATCATAATATTAAAATTGATTATATTATAAGCCTCATCTTTGCCATTGACTTGAGGGTAGTAGGTGGTAGAGAAATGTTTGATACAATATTGGGTACAAAGTGCTTTCACATATTTGTTTTTAAATGATTTACCCTTATTAGATATAATCTTAGAGGGGATAGTGTAACAAGATATGAGATGGTTAAATATGAACTTGGATATCTTCTTAATAATGATGTAATTAAGAGGAATGGATTCCACCCATTGAGTGAAGTATTTGATAGCAGTTAAAACATGTTTATGGCCATCAAAAGATGTAGGATTGATCTTTCTTATGAGGTCAAGTCCCCACATTGAGAAAATATATGGTGTTGTCAATGGTTTGAGTGTACTTATTGGGGCATCAATTATATTAACATGATTTTTACACTTGACACACCTCTTCACATATGCAGCTACATCTACTTACATAGTTGGCTAGTAATAACTAGTACACAATATTGTTTTGGCTAAAAATGCCCCACTAGTGTGGGTTTTGCACAATCCTTTGTGAACTTCCCTCAATGTTAATCCAAATTTTTATAAAGGTAAATAATTAAATAGAGTTCCATCATATCTTTTATAATTCAAGGTAGGTTATATTAGGGTATAACAAGAGGATTTGTGGAAGAAGGATTTTTGTTTCTTAAATGATAGGTCAAGATGCATAGTTTGGTCTTGATGATATGAATATATGTCAGAGTACCTGGGAGACATGGGACCAAAAATGTCACAAACCATCTCAATATATGATTATTCATGTACCAATTCTAAGATATGTTCAATAATTAATTGATAATCACTTTCTTTATCTATGATTTGAATCATGGAGCCAATAGTGGCCTTGGCATCAAAGATTACATTATTGGCTCGAGGTATTCTTTCTAATTGTTTTTTATAATTCTGTTACTTGAGAGTATTGACCATATACTTATAGGGTAAAAAATTCTCACCCTTAGTCTAGTATTGATCAGTAACATAATTTATGGTTAACTAATAATCACCATGAATTGATAATGTTATATGTTCCTTTGTACTTCTTAAAAAAAATCCTTGCAATGAGTGCTTCATACTTGGCCATGTTATTGGTACAAATAAATATAATATGAAAGTATTTGGGAATGATATCCTATTTCAGCATAACAAATAATATTCTATCACTTGATCCATGAGTTATGAATGAACCATCAAAGTACATCTTCCACTTTTCTACCTCAAGAGGTGCTTTTGCTTCTATAGTGGTCATAATGAACTCTATAAAAATCTAAATGTAAGAGGTTGAGTATCAAGAAGAAGAGATTATGCAATCCAATATATGAGTACTTTCCTCTTAATAGCTTTCTAATTGGAATATTCAATTTTAAACTCACTTAATAGAATGATCCATTTTTCCATGTAGTCTTATAAAACTATTTTGGAAAGTAGATACTTGAGCGGATATACTTTGGCAATAAAAAGGATCTTATTATTAATCATGTAATGACACAACTTTTGGGATACAAAAACCATTGCTAAACATGATTTATCAATTGGTGTATAATTATGTTCATACATGACCAATATTTAGCTCAGATAATAGATGGCATACTCTTTACCCTATTCATTGCATTTTGCTAAAAATGCCCCTAGGGTATTTTCATTTGATGATAGGTAAAGTAACAATGGCTTGTTCGATGTGGGTGGAAATAGAATATATGGATTACAAATAAATTCCCTAATATGATTGAATGCTTTTTGGCACTTTTTTTTCCAAGATAAAGTAATGCCTTTTTTTAGAAGGTGTGTAAATGGATGGTATTTATCAACCAACTATGATATAAAGTATTAGATTGACTAGATATTACCCTATAAACTACAGAGCTACTTCAATGTAGATTATATTGGAATTTTTGTAATGGCTTGAACTTTGGATGGATAAAATTCAATACCCCTTGAGAGACAATGAAGCCTAATAATTTTCTAGAAGTTATGCCAAACACTTATCTATATTAAGCTTGACATTGTACTCATGAAGTATCTAAAATATTCTTTGTATTATAGTTAGATGGTCAACATGGGTCTTTTATTTACCCAAAATGTCATCAACATAATCCTCAATAATGTCATACATCATATCATGAAAAATCACTATCATGGCTCTCTGGTAAGTAGCTCTAGCTTTTTTAAGTCTAAATAACATCTGATCATAAAACATTATCAATGGAGTGGTAAATGCTATCTTATGCTGGTCTTCTGGTGTATCTAAATATACCTTGAAAATCCATCTATAAGATAAAGCATTTCATATCTAACCATTGAGTCGAATACCATATCAATGTTAGGTAAATAAAAGTCATCTTTTGAGTAGGCTTTGTTGATATCTCTAAAATCAATGTAGATTTTGATACCTTCTAGTTTTTTTCTCATTGGCACAATCTTTAAAATCCACTCTAAGTAGTCGATTGACCTAATGCATTTCACATATAAGAGTTTTTATAACTCTTTCTTGAATAGCACAATAATACGAGGATGCATCTTAAGAAATTTATGATTAATGAGCTTGGCATCAAGATGTAAAATGAGATGGTTTACAATAAAAGTATATTCCAAGCTTTGGATGTCTGAATAATCCCATACAAAGATGTCAACAAACTCCACCAAAAGGGCTATAAAAACTTCACATTCCTCCTTAGTTAGGGATGCACCTAATTTGATCCACTTTGGGTCATATGGAATCCTGATATTAACCTCTAAATTTTATTTCACAATAAATGTAGAATCTTATACTAACATAGTTATCAATGAGTTAAACTGGTTGGCAATGGAAAAGTCATATAGCCAGACTAGATTGTCTAATTCTCCTAAGTAGATCAAATAATAATTTTATAGTGTTGGTAATGGACATGAAATAAATAATTTAGGGAACTCTTGAAAAATCTATGCCATATATTGCCACTCAGTATTGATTTCAGATCCAAAAATAAGATTTAGACTATAGGTCTCCTATGCTTCATAAGAAGAGGGGTGAACATCCCCATATAATGGCTCCAAAAATTGGTTTTCACCAAGATAATTGCCTTTCTCTTTACTTTTACCCTAGTTAGAAAGTGCCTCAAAGAGGTTTTCACTTTTAGACCTCAATGTTTGATTTTCTTTTTGTTTTTGGCCAAGGAAGTTCACCTGCTCTCTAAAATAGATGGAAGAATCTAATCTAATTTGAAATATTAGCTTATAATCTCCAAGAGGAATGTGATTCCTCAATCCCATAAAGTCACATTTGGCCTCATCATTTTCAAAACCATCTAATGGCATTATTGACTCTTATTTGTCTTAGTATATCAACTATTGGTGATAAATGGTTAATGGAAAAGGTTGATAAACAAGGTTAACAATACAAATGGCATGGGGGTTAAACAAATTTATGGTAGTAAGGTCATCATAGATGCTATAATCACACCCCACATCACTACTAGCATTACATTTGATAAAATATTTATATGAATGATTATGAATCTAAAAGAGATTTAATGAGCAAAGAATAATATATAATGAGCCCAGATCAATAAACACAACACATATCCTAGGAAAACCTCAAAGAGGTAAAAAACCCAACAAAGTGATATTCAATATTGAGAAAAAATAATAACCCCAATACATCAAATATTCTTCATCTCACTCCTTCTCAGATAAATTCTTCACAAGTTTGTCTCAAACAAGTATTTGCCACATGCAAGAATACTTGAATATTTTTGTGTTTGAGATATTTTACAATAGGGGTAAAACCTTATTTTTAATGATTCATAAGGGGATGTGACCATTGTAAAAATAATGGGTCCATCCACCCTGATAAATACAATCAATAAACATTTGGTAAATATTAAATAACTATAATAAGATTATTTATTTTCCCAAAGTTTACACCTTGAGTAAATAAATAATATATTATTATTTATTTAATTACTTACCAATGTAAGCTGAGGGTTAATAATAACCACTTAGACATTAATTGTTCTAATATTATTCACTATTTGATGGTGTTAGAACATGAATAAGGTATGTAGGGTCACCCCTAGGTAATTTAAATCTAATACCATGGGCTCCCTTGTACTTGGTCATTGAGACTAGTTCAATCATGCCTTGCTAATTTTACAAGCTAAGTGATCCATAATCCAATTAGGGATAGGATACTTTTCACTTTGGTAATAGTTAGCTAGCTCATAAATGTAAATACATGAATCTTATTTGGCTAAGGGGTCTTATTCTAAGCCAAAGGTTAGTTTTATAACAATGGGGTTTTTAGCTGATATTATCCCTTGGTCTTCAATTCTATGTGAGTAGTTTTAGCCTTAGGTCTCCCATAAGATTTGGGATTTTTTAGAAATTTGTAAATATGTAATGCATTATGGGTATTATATTCTCTAAGACCTTTGTCAATTATATAAAAGTGATTAGAAATGTTTGGTGGAGGCATGGATAAGGTAGAATCTATGCTATTTAGGTTAATATAATTAGCTTATGGTCCCAATTTAATAGCTTTCCCATTTTCAAATCTTTATTCATTAGATTTGGGCATATGATTAAAACCAAATTGATAATTGTACCTATTATACTCAACCTAAATACATTTACAATAATAATATGGCTAAAGATAAGTGGGTATAGTCACTTCCATTCTTGAATGGAGAAATTTTATACACTAATGTAACATGGAAGGTATAGCCCTAATTTCATGGATCTAAGGTTGGCCCAATAATAGATTGTAGGATAATTCTACATCTAAAACATGGCATAAAGTGTCATGGTTCAAGGTTCCAATGACCATTGACAAGATAATAGTACCTTGAGATTCCCATTATTCATTATCATATGCCTTGATAATGATGGTATTTGGATATAATTCAAATGTTGTATATCCAAGATGTTTGATCAAATTTAGAGACACAATGTTGAGTCCTAAACCATTATTTTTAAATACAAGTTTAACTCTATGTTTTGTTATATTGACCTTGATATACAATGGGTTATTATGTAAAAGTCCTAAGGATGACATATCACTTTGGTCAAAGGTAAGACATTGGCCAGGGGTCAAGTGTCCTACCATGGCTTGAATTTATCTAGAGTTATGCTATATAACATGAGGGATTAGTTCAAGTACTCATTTAAGATATATTTGTGGATACTTAATGTACATAGATAACCCATGATGAAAATATGATCAAGTGTATTCTTTAGCTAATCTAAAATATCATAGGTCTTCCCTTTAATTTTGTTAGTTGGTTTATTTATAATAAACATGAAAGGTTGAATGGGCTCACTCATAGTAATTGGATGTTGTCCTTTAATAGTGACCTTGGCTTGTCAAGTTGTGATTGTGAAATATTAACATGGTAATTATATTTGATAATTTATTGAATAGGTAATAGAACCTAGAATGGTAACTCTAGGGTAGTGTTGAGCCTAGTTGCTAACATGGTCTAAAGAATAATTACCAACATAAGAGGGTTAGTAGGCATTTTTTGGTAGATAGATATTATTAGGCGAGGGTCTAGGTCTATTGGTAGTTGATTGAGGGTTAATAGTGATAGTGGTAAAATGACCACCTAAGATGTGTCATACAATATTTTTATAATTATATGCAATGGCATGATGGCCTCTTTGGTTGGTTCGGTCACTTTTCCCATAGTTCTAACCATTTTGATATTGTTGTTGTGGTTGATATTATTGGTGTTGATTTTGAGGTGTATTTATATATCATTTTTATTTTTTTTATTGGTATTATTGTTGGTTATTTTTATTATTATGTTGGTTGAATGGATTCTAGTATATGACCAAGCTATGAATGATTGTAGGAGCATGGTTGTTTCTTTCTATCTTTCCATTTTAAAGCATATTCTCAATCAAATGCTTGAGTTGGATACACCATCATATGAAATTTCCTATGATGTGATGATACTCATAAAACTCATGTTATTTGTGATAATAAAGTAAAGGGATCCCTCTAAGAAAGGTTTTTGGTATTGGCCAATTGATCATATTTGCTAGAACCAATATTCAAAACACAAATTTAATAGGCTCACCAAGGTTACTAAATTGTCAAGTAATGGGTGGCTTTATCCTTGGAGGAGGGCTTGTAATTGATTCTAATTTTGTGATTATTGGTTTTGTATAGGTCTAGAATGAATTTATGGAGGTGGTAGTTGCTGAATGGGTGGAGGTAAATGAATAGCTAGTGTTTACATCATCTAAACATGACATGATTCAGTTACCCCTTTTCTAAAAACTTTATTATTATAGTTGTAGGGTTTTTTTATCTAATTATTGTTGGCCTAAGGTGGTGTTTAATCTATTATTTAAATTAGGTTTTGATTATGGTTTTGGCCTTGGTTCTAATTCTGGCTCTACTGGCCTTGATGTTAATTCTAGCTTTAGTTAGAAGAAGATAGCTTTATTATCCCTTTATTGAAATGGGATTTCTCAGCATATATTCCTTTCTATATAACCTCTTCTATAATATGAGAATATTTTAGCTCAAGATGGTAAGATATATCACTATGTAGGCTTTTGGTAAATATCATGGCCAACTATTTATCTGGCATATTATGAGTAAACTAGCTCATTAGTGCTCTCAAACATTATAATTATGTAGTGAAACTTTAATCAATCTTATTTTTAACTTGGCATAAATACATAAATATAATTTCATGCTCAAGATTATATGAAAAATGGTGTATAAACTTCTCCAAAAGATCATCAAAATCAGGTACCTAATTCTTTAGAAATTTCAAAATCCATTCCAAGGCTTGTCTAACTAGACTCCTTGGAAAGAATAGAAGCAAGTATATGCTGGTATATACCAATGGATATAAAGAAACAAAGAATTATTTTAGATTTTCTTTAGAGTCACCTTTACCCTTATATTTGTCAAATTTTGGGTGACTCATAACCTGGTAGAAATAATATTTATAGATAATCCATACTGAATGTATAAGAACATATTTTGTCCAGTTTTAATTTATTTAATTAATTTTTGATATGTATATCTTGAATTTCATCCTTGATTTATTACAACTCTTGGGAAAGGAAGTCTGATAGAGTGGCTTGTTGTTATTGAGTTTTTGTGGTTAAAGGTGTATTACCTTGATTAGGGTAGGTATATTATGGAATATTGTTTGAATTGGTTAAATGATCAGGTGTAAATATCTATGAATTAAGATTGTATTATTGATACAAAATATGCTGAAGTTAAAAAAAATTCTAGCTCAGATTGGATACATAACCTTGGCTAAAAAATTATGTCTATGGTAATATCATTTAAATCTATGGGACGTGTTGGTATTATTGGGTTTGGGATGAAACTTGTTACCTACTCATCAAACCCTATTGTATATTGGGAACTTGTTGTGACTAGAAACCTAATTTTTAAGGTGTTGACAGTTGGATCATTATTGTACATGTGATACACATTGGGTGAAAGGAAACTATTTATTGATACCTAGTACCTATTATACATAGGAACCTTATTGTTGGTTGAACCCCTGTTGTTGGATAGGCACTTGTTGTTGGTTAGGAAATTATTTGGGGTTTGGAATTTATTTTTGTTTATCAATTGGCACTTTATTACCAATAGAAACATTTTATGCATTAGGAAACATTTGTGATTATTGAGGTATATTTATCTATGATTTTTGTGGCATAATGTGCATTTACCTTTGTTGAGGTGGCCTAATGTTTTTTACTTATTGTGGTGGTAAGTTGGTATGTTTTTGGTTCATTTACCTTGTTACATACTCAAGGAAATAACTGGTTAAGGAGTGGAAGTTACTTGTTGATTTTTGTAAATAGGCATAACTACCCCATTTTGTTACAATCCACTTATGGAATTGGTTGGAGGAATCTACTGTGAGCTACTCAGAAATAAATTAGACACACTTTAGTTTAAATAAGAATACATTTGCTTGTTATTCAAAATGTTTTAAGTGAGGTCTTATATTTGAGAGACAATCTCTTTTATTGAAATGGGGATATTAAACATATCACTAACCAATGTGCTATTGCTAAATGGGTCTACGTTTTAGTTTGAATATCCTGAACCATCTACTTGTTACCTTGTTGATAGAGAAAACTCAATAAGTGGTATGTTAGAAATAGCCATTGCATTAAGATTAAAAGCTATATTGACATAGTTTTGATATGCTTGATGTACCTATTCTATTTGATCATACATAATACCTTTCCTTTTTTAAGCATACTTTGGTTCTACTATGACATTTGGATGAAAGTTTGACTATAACTAGTTGATGCCTATTCAAACATCAATTTTAAGGCACATTACTAGGAGTTCTAATCAAAATACTCATACTTTCATGTGGGAAGTCTACTAGGAATTTAGATTCTAATATAATGGATCTAATGATAACTAGGTCTTTATTCTCTAACAAATTATGATCAAACAAGTACATATTATAATTTATCTATGTTGGTTTTATAACATAATAGTGCTCTTATTGTTGGGTTTGTTCAACATTAGGCATCACTTAAAGGTACATTGTTGTTTTCTCCTATTCTTGGCCTAGATAAGAAGGTACATTCACCAAATACTATGCTAATGGGTCTGACCTTTGCTCAGCATATGCAATATTATAATGTGTATAGGGATCCATCTCATTAGATACATCATTGTCTTACTACTCTTCAACAAAAGGGACACTAGTCATAAATTTATCATAGTCAAGATTATACATAGTCCCACTACATGTGTAACAAGGCATGTTAAGATATGTTACTAAATCTCATGAAAAACAAAGGTCCAAAAGGTAACAAATTATCAATGTCTAAAAAACAAACTTTGGCTCTATAAAAGAGGCCCAAAAGATAAAACAATCAAAATAGGTAAATGTAAAGACAAAGACAAACTCAAAACTAGTTTAACAAATGATATTGATTTTCCCAAAGGATGTTATAATCAGTGGTAAATATAACATAAAATCTCAAAACTTGTATATGGATAAGGTATTGATTTGCCCAAAGACAGTTATAATTAGTGACAAAAGTGTCTAAATAAGGTAGAAAAATTGTTAGCTATGATCAAAGGATAACAATAATTTGCCCAAAGGCAGTAAAAATCATTTAATGTGAAAAAATAATGCTATAATAAAAAATAAGAATTAAAAAAGGAATTTCAAAATAAACTAAACTAAAGGAATTGGCTTGGGTGACACTTGATAATTGTCTCACTAAAAATTGATATTTAATTCACAAGAGACTATTTGAACAATGGAAATAAGAGGTTTTCAAACTCAACATAATAAATTTAAAATAAGGAACATGGAAACAACTTGGCTCAAAGGACTCTCAAATAAGGCACAAGATAAAAAATAACTGCTAAGTCTAGGAAAAGGGGTCTTTATATCAAATAGGAAATCAACCCAATTAACAAAATACAAACACAAAAGATAGACAATATAAGCCAAAATTAGACTAAGCCTTATCATAAACCTAATTAGTTTAGGATTTTCACTTTGAAAGGTTGAGATTCAAATTTAATTCAGAAAATCTTGGATGTTCTAAGGCAATATAGCTAGACTAAAATGGGTAGTGTAACCACACATTTTAAATAAGAGGTATAACAATGGTTTCAAGAATAACAAGTGTTTTGGAATGATTTAGTAAATGTAACAATGTTCATTCAAAAAAATAGCATGACAATGGTTTTGGACTAAAAAATCCAAGGTAAATGTTTGAGACAAAATGGGAAACATAATAATGCCCCATTTAAATAAGTGACACACAAATGGTTTTGGAAAAACTCTAAGGAAAAAGTGTAACACAAAATGGATAGAGTAACACCTTTTAGGCTAAAGTGGTTTGAAAATAATATGATGGTTTTGGACTCATTTTAATTTGATATTAAAAACAAATAATTTTAGTCTAAGATACACATGTAAATAAAAAAATATAAATAATACTAATGGCTTGTCCTATCCCTAAATTTGACATGAGTGTGCATAACTTCTAAAAAAACTTTTGTCGATATACCAATTCTTGTGAGGAATTAAGTGTTTATCTAAAAATTAAAGAATAGGTGCAGGTAGTGTTTTTACACCCCTTCTATCTCTCAAGCATTAGTACATGGCATGAACTTAGAGTAAGGAGTACACATAATTTGGTAAGACATTATATGGCAAGTGGGGCTGACTAAAATTTATAAGTTTTGAAATGTAATAAATGGTCCCAAGTCTTGCTGACATAAGGGAAACATCATGTCAATTGGGTTCATACTACTAAATTACTATGAAAAGGTCTGTTCCTTTACACAATGACTTTATCCATGTGCTGCTTATTAAAGTTTGATGTTTAGAAAGACCTAACTTGGATTTTTGTTAGGATCAAATAGGCTAGTTACTCAACCCCTAGAAATCCTAGTATCACATGCCTAATTTATATACCCTACCATAGAGTGGGGATGGTACAATGTTTGGAGATGAAACCTCAGGTCAAGACATCCCTAAATAACGTATGAGGGAGAAACAAGTTCCCACCCATAATCCAAATGTAATAAAATAAAATAAAAAGACTTTAGAGGTCCTTTTTAGGTCACCTAAGTCACTCAGCACTTAGGGAGAGCATATACGACATTTTTTTATAAGACTAAATAAAAAAGGTAATAAACCAATTTCTTTTGGTCAACCAAGTTCCCTATAGGGGATGGGGGAGTATCATACATGTAGTAGTTTTATATTTTCCACAAACCAAGAGTTTAATCTATGAACTTTGAAACTAACTAATAAATAAATAAATAAAAGTGAAAAAGATTTTAAGATATCTAACTAAAATTTATGTAATTTCTAATATCACCAACTTAAATATGATTTGAATTTTGACCCTTTGGCCTTGTTTAAACTCGTAAAAACTTTGAAAATACTAAAATAAAAGTGTGATTAGGTTGATTTTAAGTACCAAACAAAAGTGTATGTGATATTTATAAGTGTTTATATCTTTCTCTCTCCACCTTGGTTCCTAAAAAACTGTTAGTGGGTTTTCTTATCTTTAAGACAAAAATAAAATTATTAAACAACATTCCATTTTAAGCTCTTGAGTTTCTAAAAGCATAGAATGAAGTTGTCATTTTTACAATAGAGTGAAGCCACTATTTTTAGCAAAGTCACTATTTTCTTGAGAAATAATTACAGATGACGACTAATTTTTGGTCAACTTGTCATTAAACATGGACAAGCTAATGATTATATTTGATAAAATCAGTGATCATAGGCTTAAAATAGGCAAAGTTACTAAAATAAAATGTGAATTTACTAGAAATGTCACCATTTATAGGGTTGAAGTTACTATTTACAAATAGCAAATCCAACATTTAGCATGCCAAAGTCATCATTTTGAAGTTGTTATTTCTACACAAATAAATATCTCAAATAGATCATGGGAATACCAAAGCCTCCATTACATAGGGTGAAGCAACAATTAGAGAAAAAATAGGATGATGAGATTTCTTAGCACAAAACTCTAAACTTGAAAAATTAAATTCTTTTGTTATAAAAATTAAAAGTTTACATCATTATCCTTGGCTATATGAGATGCGTGGTCCTATTGGGCATGAATTTATGTATATTAGGTGATCTAAGAGCACATAAATGTTGATTAGTTCCTTGTTAGTCAAAATGATAAAAATCTATGCATAAAAATACATTAGAACTAGACATTATTGCCTAAGAACTAGGGGGAGCATAACATAATGAATAACATCATAGGTATTTTACCTCTGTCAAATTTGATTTCCACTTATTGGCATAAGGATGTTTTTTATTAGTATATGACATTAGAGACTCTTGTCAATGCTTCTCTATGGTGGTATCACTTCTCGAATGATCACTTATGGCTTGGTGTGAAGCTTGTCATAAAATGGGCATTATAACACTAGTCTCAATAGCTTCTTAAAGGTATTCCAACATAATAACCTTAAACACAAATTCTTGTTGTCATATGGCATGGTCACTTATATTTATATATCTAATAATTAACTCTAACCCTATGGAGGTTAGGTTAAATTCCAACTTTGGTTGAGTCTAAAATAAACTAGGTTTAGTCAAGATAATCCTTGGTGAGGTCAAAACACTCATGAAACCTTATCACTTTAGTTTTAGATATTTATGAGGCATGAAAACTCACTTTAGATATTTTTGAGGTTGTGACTCACCTTTTTCAAATATTTAAGAATTAATAAATCACTTTATTAACTCCTTTGATCTTTGATTTCATATTTGGTTAACAAATAATTTTTAGATAAATAAAATTCACTAATTCAACTTGAAATTTTTGTTTAGGTGAATTAATTAAAATTTTTAATGTAATTAATATTGCTTATTGATTTTTGGATTTTAGTAATTGTCTTAAATGTTTTTAATTAATATCTCAATAGGATAATAGTGTCAAATTACTAGGAAATAATTTGACTAGGGTTAAAACTAAATTAGGTTATTGGTGCATACAAGGTAATACCCTAAATAAGTAAGCCTTGCCACATTTCTAAACAATTAAATCTCTTACGTGGTCAAATTTGGGTAATTCAAGTGATTTTTAGGATTAAATTATGTTATTTGCTAGAAATTGATCTACATCCCAATTTAGAAACAAAAGTGGCCAAAATTAAGTGTCTACAAATCTAGTCACCTATATTTGGAGAAGACCTATATAAATAAAATAGAGTCAATTTTGAGCAACTATGTGTTAAACATGCACACACAATATTGGACTATATCAATAGGTTTGATAGAGTTCTCTAAAAATAAAAATATATAACATGATAACAAAATGAATATGTTAAAGAGAACCTACAAGGTCTAGATTCATGTTGAGTTCAATAGAATGCATACAAGGGAAAATTTAGCTAATCTAAAAATCAATCCTAGCTCAAAAAATATAAATCATACTTACACTTCCACTTGTTAGCACATTTAGATAATCAGGGTCATGATCACTATGGATGTGCTAGACCTAACCAAGGGGTCCTTTACCACAATAATGTCATTAGAGATGGTTCCAAAGCCTCTAGTCAAGTAACACAATGCAATAACCCTAACTAGGTCATATGTTTTCTATGTTCACAAAGTAAATGTAAAGTAAAGTAAAATCTAAACTAGTGCTCACTAAAGTTTATGGCATAAAATGGGGGTAATAAACATGAAAGTAAAAATACATTCAAAATAACCTTAATACATTACTTATATATAACCTTAACGCATGGAGATATAAATACATTCAAAACACATTACTTATGCTACTTCTATCTACTAAAATAGAGAAGTAAATTTAGAGATACTTACTTTCAAGATGAACAAGTTGAGACTCAATATCTTCCTTGGCTAAAGGTTATTTGAAAGATGTTGTGATTTTTAAGGATCACTAAGATATTCCAAAGCATACAATAATTTTACACAAGACAAGATTCTTCTCCAAGTATAAAACCTAAGAAATAAATCCTCAAGTATAATGGTGGAAGATTAGATTGTAAAGAAGTATAAATAAATAATTAAATCTATCTTTCTTTCTAATAAATGGTGAAAATGATGTGTCTATATAGTTGGATCTAATCCTAAACATTTCTAAAAAATTTGTCGATAGAGGTGGCCCAATCAACCCTATATTATTAATTTATAAAAGTAATTTAGGTCTTAGTTTGGGTTGGCCAAGGTTAACCTAGACCCATAATGTGGTAATATAATTTTAATATAGGCTTAGCCCATGATGACATTATTTAGTAAATGTCAAAAAGGGTTTTTAGCTTAGATAGGGGCTATTTAATATCATTAATTACTTAAATGACTGTGTAAGGGAGGTGTTAAATCTTAGTGAAGTGTATATGGGAAGGTTTGTGTTGATTAAAAGTGGTGGTATAGGGGACAATAATCTTGTGAACCACCAATGGTCTTCTCACCCCTTTCCTAGTGTACCCGTTAAGGCATGAACCTAGAGAGATTCAGACTCGATGGGTTTTTATAAGAGAGAAAGCATCAATAATTGATAAAATTTGAAAATATTATGTGTAAACAAAATATGTATTTTCTTTCATATGAGTTCAATGGGAACAACTATTAGTAATATCACCAATACATAGACTCCATAATACATATGTTAAAAGGTTGATCTAATTTCCCACATTCAGTCAAATTAGAGATATATGGATCTTATACTCAACTAATTTATTTGAGGAAAGATTTATCTTTCCTTGAATGTCAAAATTTATGTCAATGAAACTTCTATGGTGCATGCAATCAGAATGGTAGTACGAGGTAGGCCTTTGGGTCCTTAAAAGTCCAAATCCCCACCTAATTTTCCAAGAATCTATGATGTTTATATTAGATAACATTGAAGGATTCCCATGGAATATATTCAATCCTTGCCTATTTGCATTCTCCTAGAATGCATCACTACTAAATTCTAGCAAACAACTAAGGCCAATAAAGAAGCCAAGTAGGGAATCATTGATATCACCTATCACATGATAAATAGAAGTGAGGAATTCAATTAAAAAGATTTGTTAGTCTCTAAACTCATTAGTAACATTGATAAAATCATGACATCTATGAAGAAGACATTATAGTACCAATTTTTGGTTTTATTATTAGTATTTACATAGTGGAAATATCCAAAGGGTGTAAAGCATCCTGACATTGACTATTGGTCTGATGTATCATTAAATAAATTAATATAGACATGGGAGAACACATATTTTACACATTATCAGCTATTTAATTCATGGTGGGATTAATTAGTAGAAATTTTTATTATCAACCCAAGCATTACTCCTTATGTGATGAAGTATTTGGGCCAACATGTAACATCAACCAAACTCCTTCACATAATAGTCATTTGAATTCATGAAATACCTAAATCAATATGTAAACCTTTACTATTTTTCATTGATATGTCCATCACACATATAAAGGTTGAACATTAGGAGACTCTCAATGCAAAAAGAGTGACTCCTTTACAAACCACTTTTCCAAGTGTTCCACTCACCACAACCACAAAAATAAAAAATATAACACCAAAATATTGATGGAGATGCAAGCCTCCCATAGATTGTATATAATATTCTCCTCTAAGCTACAAGACATGGAGACATAAGACATACATATATATATATATATATATATATATATATATATATATATATATATATATATATATATATATATATATATATATATATATAATCCTCATGTTCCTCGGATTGTAACTCAATGTCAGTGGTTTAACCTCTAGACAAATTAACAAGAGGTGTATCACATGATGATGGCCAACATGGATGGAGATTTGTATAAGAGGGAGGAAGAGAAGGATTTTTAATTCTATAAGGTGGTGAACATGGTTTATATATATAATATGGTGCCACATATTTAGGTGGAATTACCCCTTGTCTTCCTCCAGTTATTATTGACATGATTGAAGAGGAGGCCAAACTCTAAAATATTCAAGAAGTGATTTCTACATAAGGATGATTTGGTATCTCCTCTTAGCCACACCCCTTTTATCCTCTCCATAAAAGTCCTTCAATATCCCTTATATGTAATAAGTATATGTTATGACATTATAGATGATACATTGAAGATGAAAATGAAACAACACCTCCTGTAATGGCTATGCACAAAGAGGAATTAGTTGTGAAAACTTCATTGACCACTCAACCTATGCATAAATAAATGTTGTAAAGGTCAAAATGGATACTCTTTCTTATTGGTTAGAGTAAATATTATGTTAATAAGACCACTATGAAGACATCTATCATTTATTATTCCTCCCCATAGTCTGAGTATTGCATCATTGACACTGAGGAGGTGGATTTAGATACATAGACATAGGATGAATAACAAGTTATGCACAAAGAAGCATAAATTAAAGATCACATATGGGTTTATTATGAAGAGTGTTGATGTGACAAAGAATAAGTTAATTTAAAATCTAAAGGCGATTAAGAATCTCAATTTTTTAAGCAAGTGCAAGTGCATGAAGCATATGTTTCATAATAGACAAGCCAAGATATACATGTGGAAACTTCTCATATGTATAAATAAGTAGAAGAAGTAGTTAAGACCTAAGATCAATGCAAGGAGGAAGCCATATTAACATAATAATTAAAAAATAAGGACATTTAGGAGATGTTGAAGATAAAATAAGAAGATTGTGAGGTAGATAGGACTCAGAGAGCAACTGAAGAAGTAAAAGTTACAACTACACTACCAACTAAGGTTATGTAGGATGTAGTAAAAGTTAAGACCCAACAATTAGAACATGCATCATACATAGAGGCCACCAAGTAAATGGCACCTAGTTTCCATTCCACCACTGATACAATGAATGGAGCTATTGTATCCATGTTTCATGCTATGATAGATGTGGAGACATCATAGGACCAAAGGGAGATTGTGGGCTCTCGAGTTGCAAATGTGCTAATGGGAATTTAAAGTCTCATAATTTTGGATATCCTTATGATGTCCACTAGGATAAATATTTTATATTTTCCCCTTGCTCCATTATAGTCCATTCCAGATAGCTCTGTGATGACTACATTAGTTATGGATCTATATACAATTGATGCTTCTTTGGGTGTTTCAAAACTTACTTTAGCCAAATAATTTGAAGGGACATTTGTGTTCTAAGAATACATTACATAGACAATTATCTCTTTGGAGAAGCAAGTCATTAAACTAGGCCAAGAAAATATTGACCTTTGATGGTAGATAAGTAACATCAATGCTTTAATTGAATATTCTTGCCCATCATTTTATAACTAGGTTGTCCAGACCAGATCTCTCTCCACTCCTCAAAAAATTCCTTTGCTAATTTCACAACTCATTAAAGATTGATAGACCCTCCAATAATTATCTCATATCATGCAACAAGGTCAAGCAATTAAAGTTGAAAATGGAAATCTTTATGAACTTATTATTATATACCAACTTGATATTATAGTTACACTTGGACAAGCCACATAGTTGGCTCAAAAAATGGTAGATTAGAATTATCAATTAGATACAATATAGAGTGGTGTGCAACATAATTTCATTAATAATACTTCTTTGAAGGCCACTCTATACAACCACTCTTCCACTTATGCTAGCATGGATATAAATTTATAAGCCTCCTTATATGATTAATATTCTATCATGTAACAATTATAGATTGAGTGAAACTAGATGTTATGGAACACTTTTATAGGGGTTCAAACATAATGTCATGCTAATAAAATTCCACATATCCATACATACATCACCACCAAGATGGATACTAATCATGCTACTTTTATAACCACTTTGGTTAATAATATTTGACAAATTCTATATTCTCAAGTTCCTCTACATGAATTGTTGCACAACAAATTGGAATTCTTTCTTGCATGGTAGTCTTATAAGACTGACTGAGCTAGTATTGATAGTTATCTTTAACCATTGGTTTATGTACCTTAGTTATTACATCAATTTAAATATAACATAAGGTCAAACAAAACAAGACTATTGTATCCAACTCATCATAGAGAATACCAATGTCAACATAGTATCATTCCATCTCTATTTGCTATCAAGATAGTTTCACCATGAGAGGGAAAGTTTTGAAATTTTGCTATTTAGTTTTATTATAGATTGGATCACATAAAATTGTAGAGCCAAGTTGGTTAAAAACCCAAAAGGGCACCTCCCTATTTCCTCTAGCTTATTAAAAATCCATAAGGGTGATAGGTTGGCTTATTATTTAGTTGAAAACCCATTAGGGATGTTAAGTAGTGTGTTACAGGGTCAAAATTGGTAAAATGGAACCTTGAGTGATCTAAAATTCTTGTGACTTCAACCTATATTTTGTGCCTATCCACCATATTTGAGGTTATCTTGAGATGAGAGAATAGTTTACGTCTAGGAAATTATTAGTGAGTGAATGTGTGAATCAATGTAATTCCCATGAGTATGAAATCACAATTTTCTTCTATTGTATAAGTTATTCTACCTTGTTCCATTGTTAGTCTATTTTGGTATTGATTGTATTACAAATAAATATAATATGAGTTGACATATGTGTGTATTAAATATTGACTTAGAGGTTAGAATGATAACAAATTTTAGACTATATATATTTTTAGAATGAAATAGAATAGATTCAACTTTTACATATTTTTTTAGTGAATTTACTAGTTCTAGGTATATTCGAGAAGGTTGTAATAGAGATTTACATTTAGAACATAGGAATATATGTATGATCAATGTTCCTATTATTATAAATAATTATGATGGAGTGTCCATACAACATCTAATATGATTTCCTTATGTTTATTCTACATTTTATGGAATTCTATGTATAAGAGTGTATTTCATTTTTAGTAATTTTTTAAAGAGATTTGTTTAATAGATGTAACTATTGTGTATGTGAATTTTCCTTAGTATAATATCTATGATTTTAATCTAGATGCTAAAAACTAGTTTTATCTAAAAATACTAGTAAATTATTCCTTAGACTGTAGTGTTATTGCTTTAATTAGCATGTGTATGCAATAGGAAAGTAAGGGAAAAAATAAATTAGTCTCTCGTTAGTCAAATCAAACATCTAAAAATAAGATAAAGACAAAGCATTCCATATCCTAGATACTAGGGGGAGCTTGATGATAACAAAACCAAATGAAACACAACTAAAAGGATAAAAGACACTTTCACCTTCCTTATATATCCAAGTTGCTTATCTAATGGTAGTTGGCTTGCTCATGTTATGTCTAAATTGGAGTGTTTATCAGTACTCTTTCTATGTAAGAAAACTATCCCCTTTGTCCACTATGGTTTTAACTTTATATGCATTGGTCTATGAATCTTCTCTTAATAAATTTGGCATTATAACACTACATAAATAAGATTTTTTCAAGTGAGTAGGAGGCCTTGTATTTATATTTTTTAGAGTAACCCCAACTAGGTCTAGTTAGGTCTATACTAACCTTGGGTCAACCTTGGGAATTTAAATGAAATAAATAATGTCCTTAATTATGAATTTATGGAGTAATAACTCAACATTTCTAATTTGTAAGGCATTTATATTGATATTTTGAAATTTTTAACTTTGAGGATCAGATGTCACCATGACCTCATTTCCCTTTGATATTTATTGATTTTTATTTTTTGGAAATTATATTTTCACTAATTTAACATGGAATATTTAACTAAGCATTTAATATAATTTGCTTGCTTAATTAATTTTGATTAGGATTTTGGTCATTTTAATAATTTGATCAAGTACCCCACTTAATTTACCTAAAAATCTTAGTTTTCTAGAGTGCAACTAGACTAGAGAAGAATCTATGGGAGGTTATCATTGTGTACAGGGTAAACCCCTACATAGGGATGCTTTGATGTAATTATAAGAACTTGCATCCAATGTGAAAATGAATTTAGGATGTTCAATGATTCCTAGGATTGTTTGCATAGTTTGGTATAATTCAATCTAAAATCCATTTTAGACATGAATTTGGATGAAAAGGAGTGTCTACATTTTTCCCCTATTTGAGTAGGTGTTACAAGACATAGAGACAATAACATATTCTCAAATAATGGAAATGTTATTATGCTCTAGTTAATGATTTATAGGGTGGTTGATGAGCCCTAGATGCCCTCATGATGGATCATATAGTAAGTAGTTTCATAAAATAGTTCCTCAAAAAGAACAAATGACACAATGTATTGGTAATGGGGGTTGAAATATTGATTTACCCAAAGGTGGTTATAATCAGTGGCATAATGATTTGCCCCAGCAAGGTAGATGGATTAAAATAATTATTTTTACCAAAGGTAATTATAATCATTAGTGTGGTGATTTTTCTCTAGCAGGGTGGATTGCTCATGGAATAATGATTTGCCCAAAGGTGGTTATAATCATTAACATGATGATTTCCCCCAATTTTTTTAATTGATCATGGAATAAAAATGGTTCTACCCCAATAAGGCAAAATAAATCATTAATTAGTTGGAATAATTTTCTACATTTGGTCAAATTGGTAAAGGAGATTTCATATAATAAAGTTATATTATGTATGAATGATGAACTAGCATAGAATAAAAACATAAATCAAAAAGACTAGCTAGTATGAATATGCATGTTCGAATGAACATGTGGTATGACTAGAAAATAGTGTTATTAAATGGGTCACTAAAAATCCCAATAACATGGTCTGGTAAAAAAATAATGGATGAAATAATGAATGACATGAAAAATATGCCATAGAGCCAAAAATAAGACTTCATAGAACAAATGGGAGGGAATATTAGGCTCTAGGGGTGAAAAATTAAATTTTTAGGCTATAAATTCACGCCATGAGGTAAAAAATTTTCATCCAAACCCTTTGTAAATTGGAGTTATAACTTAAAGAGAGAGAAAGAGAGTTAACAAAAAAATGGTGTGTAGATGAGGATAGAGGCACATAAGCGATCAAGTGAGGGAACACGAGCATTCAACAAATGATTAGCTACTATTAAGTCACCTCATCAAAAATTTTAAAGCATTTATTATTATTTTTAGGAGGAATAATAATAAAGGTTATGTTTTCATGGTAGGGAAAATGGTAGCTTTTCCCTTCACTTTTTGGCAACTTTTCCAAAATCTAATGTAAATCATCGATTTACTTATTTCACCAAACACAGGTGAAGTCACCTTTTTTGTGAAAAATGAAAATCATGACTTAGCTAATTTTCCTTGTAAAATTCTAAATTGGTGACTTCATGAAAAATATGCAAAGTCACCATTTTCATAAAAAATAAAAATGGTGACTTCGTCAATTTTCCTTAGAAAATGGTGACTTCATCTAAAACATTTACTAGGGCAACCCTAAGGAAAATATGCACTAGGTCTGATAGAAGTTAAATAGTATCATATGCAAAGATATGTGTGTGTGTGTGTGTGTGTGTGTGTGTGTGTGTGTGTGTGTGTGTGTGTGTGTGTGTGTGTGTGTGTGTGTGTGTGTGTGTGTGTGTGTGTGTGTGTGTGTGTGTGTGTGTTGTGTGTGTGTGTGTGTGTGTGTGTGTGTGTGTGTGTGTGTGTGTGTGTGTGTGTGTGTGTGTGTGTGTGTGTGTGTGTGTGTGTGTGTGTGTGTGTGTGTGTGTGTGTGTGTGTGTGTGTGTGTGTGTGTGTGTGTGTGTGTGTGTGTGTGTGTGTGTGTGTGTGTGTGTGTGTGTGTTTATAAAATTGGCTCAAGGTATTTATGGGATGGGAGTAACACTCACATTGCCTAAAAATTTCATAGATTTAGACCAAACATATGGTGGCCTTTCTACAAATTTTAGGTCTACATGACATAACATATATGCCCATCATTAGAGTAGATTGGGCCTACCTAAGTGCACTAGTAGAGTGATGGCACTTAGAGACTTCCACTTCCCACCTGTTGATATGATAGGTTATAGTGACACTTGAGGATACTTGGTGTATCCTCAAGTTACCTATGAGAGGTCATATGTAATTATGGATAGAGCTGAGACAATAATAGGTGGTGTTATATGACTTAAATGGATATAGAAACATTCTCATGGTCTATAAGAAGGTTGACATTGAAATTCTAAAGATGTACACTGATATTTGACTAGATGACCTACTCTATAATGATCCATTACCACCATCCATTATTAATAGAGAGGTCATTGTTCTCATGGCTATTGTTAGTGGCATATTACTACCTAATAAGAACAACCAATTATTCCATATGGGCCTAATTGGAGTGATCTTGTTTATGATGGATGACACTAGTATATTTATGTGGGGGATAATAGCATTGTCTGAGCTTTACAGATATTTACTCATGGCCAATCAAGGAGGCTAGAGCATTGGTGCTTCTAATTTATTTTAGGTTTGGGGATGGGAGCATATTTATATCAAGTGGAAAGTTGGCCAAAGATGGGTATAAGTCCTACAAGATCCAATTGCATATTATTGGTTTTATATTAGAGTATACCATAGAGGACATAGTGATGAGATATAATTTTATCGACATATACAAGATGAGTTAACACTTGAGTTCTTCATTTGGTGGCCTTACATACCCTATCAGTTGTATTGGCCACATGATAATTGATATAAGATGTTTATGACTACTTTATGATTCATGATAGGTAAATAGGTAAAATTTATTTATGATTATAAGCTTGATAGAGTACTACAATAGTTTTTCATGCTATAAGATGTCCATGCTGACTCGAGATACTTTGCACATAATACTTAATATATTAGTAGTGATACTCTAGTGATTATTAGGAGCATGATTGTGGGTAGTTAGAGGAGAGTTCCATGTATTATATGGGCCTATGATAGTGGCCTAATAAATGAAAGTGTTAGTCCATCCTATGTTCTATGGTGGGTATATGTTTGTCCTCTAATATTGATAGTACTAGTTTAAGCACTTGGATAAATTCAAGCTAGATAGGTACAAGTTTTAAAGGTATAGGTTATGTATGTATAGGCTGGATAGGTATAAGATGGAGGTGGTTATTAGATGGACATTTATGAGGAGAGTGAGGTCAAGGCTGAGACTAGTAGTGGTGAAATCAGTATAATCAACTATTGGCGTAATAAGCAGGGTGAGGATGATGATGATGATGGAGGGAATGAGGGGGATGCTACTATGGTTATTATTATAGACCCAAGATCAATAGGTATATCAAGTATATTTTTAGATCCAATCTAGTTAGGGACATATATTATAGCTAAAGTAGCTAAGGATAGTGTTATGTTAAAGGAGGAGATCATGGCTAGGGTAAGTAAGATTTAGGACCTACAGACTAGAGTTGGCTAGTTACAGGTGCATGTGACCCACAAAGATGGTCATATTATTAACCTTTATTTAAATAATGTGTTGAGTTCAACATACCCCCATTTTTGAAAATTAGGACCCTTGAGACACTTTGAATTTTAACACTAAAAACATGGCATGTTTTAATCATTGTTAGAATTTGAAGATCATCCACTTTGATAAAGTTGGCCTACTAGTTTATGGTTTTATTTTAAGGTTACCTAATGTTGAAAACAATTGCTCTTCATGTGATACGTTTTAGGTTTCATGAAGCCTTTATGAATGGATCATGCTTAGATCCTTACTATTTATCTTCATTCAAGCTTTTACTAGCCTTTGATCTAAAGAATCTCATTGTTGGATTCATACAATGAAACCTTCCTTTCAAAAAACCCTAACTTTAACCCCTAATTAAAATTCAAACATTGGTGTGAACACTTTTGGTAGGAATGTTTCTAATTTATTTTGGACTTAAGCCCCAATTTTCATGTTAAGGCCTTGTCATGTTTCTTAACATGACAAAACCTTAGCCTAAAAATTATGCCTAATCCCCTTTATTTTCCCCCTTTTTATTCTTTATATTTATAACATAGTCTAACTTTCATATTAGTAGGGTCCTTTTAATTTTTCTAGCATGGCCCCCTTTGTTACCCTTTTAGCCTAAAGTCTTAATTTTAAGGCCCTATTCATGTTTTTCAACATGAATGAGACCTTAGCCTTAATGCTTTAGCCTAATTTTCTTTTTAATTGAGTCCTAATTAAATACCTTGATTCTTTATAGATCCAATGGTTTATGCCTCATCATGAGTGAATAATCCAATGGAGTGAAGAAATCCCATAAACCTGAGAATTTGGTCCTTCAGACCAATAACATGTGAGAATTTGGATCACAATCGATGGCTCATGCCTCATCAAGATCGAGGATCTAATGTAAAAAATATATAAATGAAAAGACAAAAGCCTAAGAAACCCCATGGGGTCACCACATGGTGCTCTCACATTCAAAGCTTGATTATAAAGGGTTCCACACATTAAATTAAACTAACAATGTGTAACTTCTTGGATCATGATTGATGGTCGTTGTATCATGGATTTTAATTGAATAGAGTGAATTGAATTTGAGATCTATGGAATATAGTAACTTTATGAGATTAACTTTGACATTCTTATGAACGTCATTTAATGTTTGTGAGGCTATCATTGACATTTTTGAGATAATCAAATTTAAGATCATCTAACATTTTGTCTAAGAAAATAGATGTATTTTATATCATTTAAAGGGACTAATTTTATACCATGTTTTAAAACTTAGCATAAAATAATTTAACCAAGTCTAATATATGTTTTATTAACATGAAATAAATTTAGCTTAAAATATTTTAGCCTAAGTTATTTTCTATGACCATGCACTGATTAAAGTTTCTACATCTTATAGGATCAATGGCTCATGATTTATTAGGTCTAGATGATTTAATGACATGAAATCACTGATGACTATTCAACAGAGCTTCAAGAGTTGATGAGCTTGACACGTGGTGGATTCATGCTCAATATGTGACTGAAGTAGAATAAAGAGCTCAAAAAACCTATCAAGGTACCAAGTTGCACAACCATAGGGCTTGATACAAAGATGGCCAATAATAAGTGAGATCTTGGATCATGATCAATGGCCTGCATTGATCCATGGGGAATGATCCAATGACATAAAACAAAATAAAAAATTTCAAATAACAACATCTAGTACTTTTAATGCATTTATTAAAAACTCCATACAATTTATAGATAGATACCAAGTAAGCACCACACAAGCACAAAGTGATAAAAATAAAAATATTGTGTGCAAACATGTAGAGTCAAGAAGGCCAATCTAGGGTAGATAATAGTAGGATCATAAACATGATCCTCAATGTAGGAGAAAGGATAATTGATGCCAAAATAATTAACGAAGTTATGGCTAGGAATGATAGGGATTTAAATGATCTAGCTGACAAAGAATAATAGTGTCTCTTAAGGCTAGCTATGGACTTGGGACTCATTAATAATGAACATCAAAAGGATATGAACATCCTTCAGTAGCAACAAGCAAGTTACCAGGCATAGGGCCCACCAACTAGTTAGTTAATATTCCACCTTTGTGAAGAATTTTAACATATTGAAAATGGAATATTATTTTGTAAAGGCATATGCTAGTTTGTTATCATATTTGCCTCTAGGTTAGTCTATTTTAGAAAAGCAAGTGTATTCTAGAACTTTTTAAAAATAGGATAAATATCGTTACTTGTATATTTGTATCTTACAATTGATTGGTATACTACCTTGTCCTTCTATAAAATGTAGTACTACAATTTTGTAAAAGGGGGAGTTCTTAGAGCCAAAATTACTTTGTAAACTTGGAGCAAGCAATACAAGCAAATAATTTTGTAAAAATTGTTCAGTATTTGTCTATGTGTTTTCTATCATGGCTTCTCTCTCATTTGCTTATTATAATTTTTATATTTAAATGGTTCTTATGGATTTTTGGTGTGAACTTTTAATTATAGAGTTGTTAACTTGTGCCAATAGTAGGTTGACTAAAAGTCTTTAGTTTCATTTTGTTTAATTTACTCTTATTGAATTTGGGCCAATGTTGTTTGCTTGCGAGGGTAGAATCTTTAAAGTGAACCTAATTCTTATTTTAATTATTTACACCTTCCTTAGTATTTTAACTAATGTATGGTAAGATTTGGGCTCAATTTTTTTCATATCATACATTGGTTTTAAGTGCCTACTTGGATGAGACTTGAACTTTGTCATGATGTTTAAAATGAAGAACAATAACATTTATTTCTACCTTACCCTTCCTTTTGATTTTTTTTAATTAGATCACCTTAGTTTATCTTGTCATTGTAAATATCCATCCTAAATTAATTCTTAATTTAGTTCTTGATCATAATTTAGTATTCTTTGCATAGTTACTACATATTCGACATAGATCTATTGTTTGGCCATGGTGGCTCCCAACCATCAACTAATATAAATATTATGAAACAATCAATTGTTTTACCTATATTCCACCAATAGGTATTAGGATTGCCTAAACCTACAACTCATTCATTGGATTATTAGGAATTCAAAAATTAGAAGTGTTCCCTATATACTTTAGGCACCTATGTTACACATTTAGGCATCAACAAGAGGAGCTTCATTGGTGCTAGAAGGAGGGCCCTCAATAATTTTTTTGTGAATTTGTAGTATCTTTGTTGGTTTTGGTGTATTTTTATCAAATATCACTCTATTATTTACATATTTGTGTTTCTTTTAGCATAATTGTGTAAAGGTTGGTGATCTTCACAGTTTTAGACTAGTCTTTGGACTTATTTAGACAAATATTGACATTCTTTGAATACATATGTTTAGTTATGGTAAAGATAGCTTTATATATATGAATCAAACTAATTTTAGGTTAGTAACATCTATTTTGATCAAATATTCATAAATTATTTGAAAATTTGAGTTTATTTTGGCTTGAACATGTAAATATTCATAAATTCTTTGTAAATTTGAGTTTATTTTGGCTTGGACACTTATTTGAGATAACTTAGTTAAAGAGTGTTGTCATTTATTGTTCTTTATATTAATATTTGAAAAAATTGCTTAATGTGAAAATATAATAATTATTATTTATAAATATTTATTTGACATATTATATTTCAAATAGGTTTCAAGGTTACAAACTGGAATTACCTAAGGCAAGGCTTAGGTGAGAAAAATTCCCAACGTCTCAAACACTTCACCATTTCAAAGTACTCATGTGTTCAAGGTATGTCTTGGATATGTGGTTCTTCAATCAACATGCTAGGTATAGTACATGATCTTCCTTATAATATTGAAATATATTTGCCTTTGTATAGTCCTAATAATGTTGTCATAGCTAAATAAAATGTTAGAAGTTTTAAAGTTGCTTTGAGATTACTGAATGTGATTCTTGTAGATTATTTACATTTACTTTTAAAGATACTACCTATGATGGTTTCTTAACCTTCTAGAGGATTGCATTACTAGCTGGAATGACTTCAACAATATCTTCATTGATTAATTTGGCAAAATTATTAGTCCCTATGTCTTGTATCAATAGTTCACCATAGTTAAAAAGGATGTTAGTGAAACCATCAAATCCTTTAATGCTCAGTTCCAAAAAAATTTTAGTAAAACTATAGCCCCTTATAGACCCAATGAGGCTTTAGCCTTAGATATTTATAAGGATGCTATAGATCCCTTGACCTTTATGTTCTTAAAAATATCTCTTCCAGTCATAAACACATTGACCTAGGCCTATTCTAAAGTTATAGTCATTAATGACCAAATGCATCCCCAAGGTTAGATGGTGTATTCTATGCCTAATGCCAATTTGAATTTGCCCATCTAGAATGTCATTCCTGATATGCCTACTTTAACACTAGTTTAGAACCATTTTTCCTTAAGTCATACATATCCTAGCCAAGACCTAGATTTTGAATACCACTACTAATGGATTTCATCCACAAAATCATGGAACTATAGTGCCCACAACCAATAATAATTCTCCAATCCATGAGCTTAAGACACAAAAAATTTCAAATGACTTAATATTAGAAACGATCCAAAAATTAAGTACTAAATTTCATCAGTTATAAAAATAAGTAGGAAATACAAGGGAAGGTTATGATAGAACCTATGATTCCTAAAGGTTTGATAGACCTCTAAATGTGTTTCATGATACCAAAAATAAGGTATCATCTAATCACATACACATGAGTTTCCATGATATTATTGTGGCTAATTATTGTAATATTTTTGAAACCTCTAAAATTGTGCCTAATTAGGACTTTACTGTAGGGACATATGGATTTATAGGAGCATCTCAAGGTTTCATGCATGTATTTGATTTTTTATTTTAAGATGAAGATGAAGAAAAATATGAGCTAATTGAATAAATTTCATATAAGGTAACTTATATTCTTGAAGATGTAAAAGAGATTGCAATTGAAGATCAACAAGACGTCATCATTAGTACATCTATAGATGAAGGAAAAGAGTTGATAGAAATGGATATAGATCAATTACATGATGATATTTATTTATAAGGTAGCTAGAAATACATCCCACACACATTTATTTCTAAAATAAATAATACCCTGGAAGAAGATGATCACTGGCAGAGGTCATTCTATGATTTATTAAATAGAATCAAAGAGTCAAAGATGGTAGATGATGCAATAAGATAACACATGGATGCTTCATTTGAGGTTTTCACCAATGATCATGGAGTCCCCAAAATATGATATTATTTTGGAGGCCCAAAACCAAGATAAACTAGAGCCTGAGTAGATAAAAGAGCTACCTCCCTTCATTAAAAATGAAAATGGAGTGATTAAATCATATCAACAATTGTCATATGACTTTATTAAGAGGTTAAGAATAGGGGACCAGCATGTCTCTGATGATGGGATTTGAAATGAGCATCATAAAATTGACCAGGATGAAGAAGCCTTTTGGGATGACTTATAATAATTTTTTACAAATATTGGTAGTTCATGTCTACCTCAGAAAGAGCATAATGAAGGCACCATTCTAAAGATACTAGTTGAGCTACCATTATTGGTTGAAGATGATATAAGTAACTATCTGTCTATGGATTAAATAAAACTAACAGTCCTAATACAAAGTAGGAGAATTTGGGATGAAGATGATTAGGTCTCAAATTCATATTTTTGATCCACGCATTTGAGGGGGCTGATAGGAGATCAATCTACATCACCTAGAGTAAATAAGTATACAAGTGATCCCATCCACAAGAAAATGCCATGGGATGGGAGTAATCACGCTTACAGATTCTATAGTAGATTAAAGAATTTTACATTTGATTCTAGAGGTAAGTATTTCATGAATTTAGTATAGGGCTTAGATTAGTTTCTTTCCTATTAGTTTCTTCTAGATTTTTTTTGTTCCTATCCCTTATTTATACATAGGCATGTATATATTTATTTGATTCATTTTTTTCTTCCTTCTTTGATTATTTATACTATGTGTTTGTTTCTTATTGCTTTGTTCCTTACTTCTAATAAGTCCTTTTGACAACCCTATGTTCAAAGATCACTTAGTTTTCTTGAAATTCCTAATGTTCAAAAATGTAGGTATGCACCTCATGCACATGTTGACCATGGATTTGAAATATGAACATGATGTTCTAATTTATAAGAACTAGCAAGGAGTGATGAATATGTTAACTATTTTATGATAACTTGAACATTATTTTGATCTAAACTTGGTTTTAAGAGGAGTTGCACATGTGCAATGAAAGATTGAGCTATTAGGGCATAGTCATGTTTGCACTTAATAAACATCCTTTCCTAGGATAAATGTCATAACCATAGGTGAATACCTAAAAATAAAACACTCAACCAAATCCTTCAACCTAGCTACCTTGGTTCCCAACCTTGTTAAAAGCATAAAAGATCTAAAAATACAAAAATAAGAATTCAATGCAAAATCAAAATATTTTCAAGCATAGGTGATTCTGGTAATATCTACTAGGGCTATGAATTCCTAGATGGTAGTGGAACCAAAGGTATCTTTGTTAGGGCTATAGACACCTAGATGGTATTAGATTAATTCCTAGACCTTCCCTGAACTAGAAGCATGGTCCTTAATGGATATCTAAATAAGCTCTAAGTCAATGTTAATGATTAAAGGCATGAAAATTAGAAGTTGTCCCCTGAGTCCCATGGTAAATAGTAAATGAATTCAAATCACACACACTACATGGTTATGTCTTAAGGTTTGACCATAATTCTGCATGTGCAAATCTTGTTTAAACCATGAACTAATCTTGGTCATGGCATAGATCAAGTAAAATAGGTGACCCAATCACTTGTCCAAAATGGAGACTCTAAGTTCTAACATATTGCTATGTTCCCATAAAATTCGCCAATTGTTGAGGTCAACATACCCCCATTTTTTTGAAATTGGGACCTTTGAGACACTTTTAAATTTAACACTAAAAACATGGCATGTTTTGAACATTATTAGAATTTGAGGATCATCCACTTTGATAAAATTGGCCTACTAGTTTATGGTTTTGCTTTAAGGTTACCTAATGTTGTTAATAGTTGATATTCATGTGATAAGTTACAGGTTTCATGGAGCCTTTATTAATGGATCATGCTTAGATCATCATTGTTTTTTTTCATTTGGGTTTTTACTAGCATTTGATCTGAAGAGTCTCATTGTTGGTTTCATGAAATGAAACCTTCCTTTCATTAAATCTTAAGTTGAACCCTTCTTTCAAATTCAAACATTGGTGGGAACACTTTTGGCATGAATGTTTCTAATTTATTTTGGACTTAATCCCCAATTTTCATGTTAAGGCTTGGTTGTGTTTCTTAACATGACCAAACCTTAGCCTAAAAATTATGCCTTGTCCCATTTATTTTCCCCCTTTTTTTGTTCCTTATATTTCTAGCATAGTCTAACTTTCATATTTAGCATGGCCTCCTTTGTTACCATTTTAGCCTAAAGTCTTAATTCTAAGGCCTCATTCATGTTTGTCAACATAAATGAGACCTTATTCTTAATGCTTTAGCCTAAGTCTCTTTCTAACCAAGTCCTAACTTAAATACCTTCTTATTTGTAGATATGACAGTCTGTGCCTTATTACAAGTGAATAATTTGAAGGAGAAAATAAAGATTGACAAAACTAAGCATTTGGTCCTTTGTACCAATAATGTGTGAGCATCTAGATCATGATCGATGGTTCATGCCTCATCAAGACCTAGGATCCAATGGAGTGAACACAATGATGAAAAGTCAAAAGCCTAAGAAGCCCCATGAGGTCACCACATAGTAATCTTACATTAAAAGCTTGATAACAAAGGGTCTTGTACATTAAATTGAATTGACAACACGCAACTACTTAGATCATGATCAACTAATCTCACTTCATCATCAATTTTAATTAGAAAGAGCGAATTGAATTCAAGATCTATGGAATATAATAAATTCACAAGATTAAATTTGATGTTCTTGAAAACATCATTTGATGTCCATGAGGCTGTCATTGAAATCCATGAGACTATCAAATTCAAGCTCATCTAACATTTTATCTAGGTAAATGGATTTATTTTATATCATTTTAAGGGGCCACTTTCATATCATGTTTTAAAATTTGGCATAAAATACTTTAACCTAAATCTACTATGTGTTTTCTTAACATGAAATAAACTTAGCTTAAAATATTTTATCCTAAGTTCTTTTCTATGACCATGAATTGATTAATTTTTTTGTATATTATAATATTAATGGCTCATGCTTCATTGGGCCCAGATGATCCAACAATGTGAAATCACCGATGACTATTTAATAGGTCTTTGAGAGCCCTCAGGATTAACACATGGTAGACACACATTTAATATGTGACTAAGGTAGAGTACAGAGCTTAGAAACCCCATAAAGGTGATAAGTGGCATAACCATAGGGATTGATACAAATATAACCAATAATAGTCAAGATTTTAGATCACAATCAATGGCCCATGTTGATCCATGGGAAATGATCTAATGGTGCAAAATAAAAGGATAAATTTTAAATAAAAATAGCTAGTGCTTTGAAGGCATTTATGAAAAATGCCATGAAAGTGCCAGATAGATTCCAAGTAAGTGCCACATAATCAAAAAATGATAAAAATGAAGATCTTGAATGTAAATGTGTAACTGAAAGAGTTAAGGACAGTCTAGGGTAGATAATACTAGGATCTTAGATATGATCCTCAATATAAGAGAAAGGATAATTGAGACAAAACATTAAGGAAGTTATGACTAGGAATGATAGTGAGTTGAATGATCTAACTGACAAGAAATAAGAGTGTCTCTTAAGGCTAGATGTGGATTTAGGACTCATTAATGAGGAACATTAATAGGCTATGAACACCCTTTAGTAGCAACAAGCAAGTTCCCAAGTGCAGATCCCACCATCTAATTAGTTAATATTCCACCTTTGTGAAGCATTGTAACATATTGAAAATGAAATATTATTTTGTAAAGGCATAAGCTAGTTTGTTATCATATTTACCTCTAGGTCAGTCTATTTTAGAAAATCAAGTGTATACTAAAATTTTTTAGAAAAAGGATAACTATCCTTCTTATACATTTGTATCTTACAACTAACCGGTATACTACCTTGTCCTTATATAAAAGGTAGTAATACCATTTTGTAAAATAGGGGAGTTATTAGAGCCAAAATTAATTTGTAAACTTGGAGCAAGAAATACAATCAAGGAATTATACAAAGATTGTCCATCATTTATCTATGTGTTTGTTATCATGGCTTCTCTCTCATTTGTTTGTTTTTATTTCCAAATTTGAATGGTTATTATAAATTCTTGGTGTGCACCTTTAATTGTAGAGTTGTTAACTTGTGCCAATGCTAGGCTGACTAAAAGTGTTTAGTTTCATTTCATTTCCTTTACTCTTCTTATGTTTGGGCCAATGCTATTTGCTTGCAGGGGTAGAATCTTTAAAGTGAACTTGATTCTTATTTGAATTATTTACACATTTCTTAGGAGTTTGTTTTATGTATGGTAAGATTTGGGTTCAAGCTATTTTGTATCATACATTGGTTTTAAGTGCCTGCCTAGATGAGACTTGAACTTTGTCATGATGTCTAGAATGAAAATTAATAACATTTCTTTCTTCCCTACCCTTCCTTTTTCTTATTTTTTAACTAGATCACCTTAGTGTAGCTTGTCATTATAAATGTCCATCCTAGATTAATTATTAATTTAGTTCTTGATCATAATTCATTGTTCTTTACATAATTTTTGTATATTTTACATAGATCTATTATTTGGCCATGGTGGCTCCCAACCACCAACTACTATAAATATTGTGAAATAGTCACTTATTTTACCTCTATTCCACTAATAGTTAATAGGATTACCATAACCTACAACTCATGCATAGGATTATTAGGAATTAAAAAATGAGAAGTGTTCCTTAAACACTTTAGGCACCTATGGTACACATTTAGGCATCAACAAAATTATTGATTAAAGATAAAGGTGGCTCAGATGACATAAACATAGGAAAAACTATAAGTAGATTGTTATCATGCTATATCATATAGGGATCAAGACCTAGCACATGTATAGAGGCTCTAGTGTGAGCAAGATAAGGCATGAGGTATTGAATCACATGAAAGATTATATAGGATGTTGTTGGAAAGCCTTCATGATAAGGATGAGGCATCATATTATCAATAGGCATATGAGACTCTATCTTTAAAGATAATTATATTCCTATGTTTGAGGTATGGGATGCATAGATGGATGGTATTAGGTCATCATGGTCTAGGACCAAAACACATGGGATAGTAACCTTATGTCAGCTAGTACATCAACCATGACCATTGCCACCATTATGACCACCAATACCACCTCCTACAAGACCTATGGACTCATATATTTAGAGATAATATTCTATAACTCTATCTTATTTTCTTATTTTGGCACTATGATATGTATATATTTATGATGTATATGACATTGTTTTATGAGATATGTGACACTCATTTTTGGTCTATGGACTTATACATGGACTATTTTTTTGATATATATGTGATGCTCTAATTATTTGATTCATCATGTTTGGCTATATTTATATGCTTAGATTGATTAATTCACAATTTTTATGTTTATTTTCATTTAAAAATATATGCTATTTCATTCTCTATATGCCATGTATATGAGATGTTTTACTATGCTTGTATTTGCTCATGTTGATGACTAGTAGTATATGCTTACTCAGAGATGCACATTTATATCAACACATAATATAGTCACTGTGATTTGGTTATTATGGTTTTGGATTTGTTTTGGTAGGTCTAATTTATTTATGAACAAGGGGAAGTACTATTGATAGCATTGTTTGATAATTCCATTTGGCTTGATTTTTTTTGTAGATTGTGATGTTATGCATCATAGTTATAGACAAATATAATAATGATGTGTATCCTAAGTAAGTATAAATTAGTTTAAATTTAAATACAAATCACTTGGGCATAAGATATGAACAATCAAATCCCATGTATAAATATAAGGTAATAAACTAAGTCTATGAATGAATATAAAATTCACAACTCAAGTACAAGATATGGTTAATCAAGACTCAAGTATAACTAAAATTTAATAATCCTATAACATACAAAGAAAATAAGGAAAAATAAAATACATTAGTCACCAACCAATTAGAATAAACAAACCAATCAAATAAATAAAAAACATAAGAAAATAAACTAAAATACTACTAAAAGAAACAGTGTTAGTCATCAACCAATTAAAAAATGAAAATGAAGTTAATAACTAAACTAAAGATAACGAAATAAACAAAAAATATAAATCACTATAATAAACACTTAAGTTCAATCAAGAGTAATAGACAACCTAAAGCTAAGTCATAATAAATAAACAAATAAGTTAAATCACAAACAATAAATAATTAAGTTTAAGTAAGAGATATAGACGACCTAAGTTAAGGCATAATGAAAAAATTACTAATCTTTAAATCAAACAACTAATCTAATGAAGATTAAATAAAACAAAAATAATCTAAATCAAATTAACAAATAATTAATTTAACTATTTGTTCACCTATAATAGAAGTGTTATGCTCAGTATAAAAAGGTTTCCCCTAGGTTATAGGGAACAATGAAAAAGTTAGGATGACAAAGTTTGCCCTTATGATATAGGTAACAACACCATTATAAATGTTGAGGGAATATAATAATAAGGAAGGAGTGGTTAGACTATCTTCAAATGTACTAGACAATTATATGTTACTTACATAATCTCAAGGACATGAGTTCCAACATGGAATTTCAAATAAATATAGTTCTTCTAGGATGTGGAATAGAAGAAAAATGATAATAAGCAAAATATATTTCTCATATAAGAAAGTGAGAATGGGCTCTCAAAATGGTAAGAGTGTAAAAAAATAGGGGTTGATGTTCATGATTGTGAGAATGTTAGGCACAAGAATTCATGAAAATACAAGAGTGTGGTTTAGGTTAAAACCACACTAAAATACAAAATAAAATCATTCACAAATGAATTTGGTTCATAATGTTCACTATGCCTAAGGCTTAAAATGAGAATAAGATCACACAAAAGTGAGAGCATAAAGGTCTCACAAAAAGGAGAGAGCATGAATGACTCCTAAAATGGAGAGAGCATGAATGATTCATAAAATGACAAGAGCATGAGAGGTCTTATAACTTGAAAATTGATGAGAGTTTTTGGAGACAAACCTAGAGAGGAATGGTCCAATAAAATAGTGAATGAAAGCAATCATCAAGACTGGCTGAGCTAACTCCAAACATACTAGGCAAGTGGATGTTTCCTGCATAGTCCCATGAACATGAGGCCCAATATAGACTTTAAGACAAATGTAGTTTTCCTAGAAATGGGATGGAACACTATTAAAAAATGGAACATGAAAATAGAAATGGTCATGATGTGACCCATGTGACAACTTTAGCTATACCTACTCAGTAAGAGATGTACATCCTAAATAACATGGATATAATATGAATGTCCTAGTGTTGGAGGCTTGTTTAGGAGTTTTATGTTATATTTCCATGTTTTTATATTTTTTGTATATCTCAAATCAATTGATAATTATGAGATACAAAATGGGTTAACTCATACAAAGTCAAAATCATTGTATTAAATGACTTATAAAATGGTGAGAAAATTAGAAGAAAGGGGGATAGCTTAACCTTAAAAAACATTAAGTGATATTTATATAGTCCAAATGGACCTCAATCCATTATATTTCACCTTACAACTAGGAATATAAGTAACAACATGTTCATGAGTAGGTAAATGGAAAGGTATGAATCAATGGTAAGGTAAGGCATAGTAAAAGGCTTATTCCTAGGCTATAGGAAACAACAACACAAGGTGAAATAATGATTCATCTAAAGGTGATTATAAGCATTGGTACAATGAAGGTTCCCTAGTATGGGGATATAAAATGTTTGATAAAATGAATAATTTCATTAACAAACCACTATTATACTACCCCAAAATAATACCCCTGTGTGAATGAATGTGCTTAAATAAGTCGTATAACTAAATCAACCTACTGAAACTACATTTGAATCTAACCGCTAAAGGTGTTAGAAGGATCAATGAATTAGAACCAAGGTTAAAATGGGGAATAAGGAAAGTAAAATAAACTTAAACCAATAGGGAACGTATGGGAGGAATAATATATGGTATAATATAAATAAAGTGATGTTATGACACAACTTAAATGATCCTAATAGACATTACTTTGAGTCTCTCAAGAGAAAAAGTGCTTGAGATGTATTATATTAATTGGTTTGTCAAGTTTATCTCCTTTTGGTATAGCCAACCTATATGCTCTCAATCCATAATTATAAATAATCACATAAGGTCTTAAACAATTAGTCTTGAACTTGCCCTTTTTCTTGCATTCAACATTGGTGTTCTTTTAGTTTTATTTGAGTACATGGTTATTGTTGACCAAATTTGACTTTTAGGTTACATTGGGGTACCCCTAGGTAAAAACATGGTCTTTTTGGTGTTTTAATGGGTTTAATATGTTTTCATAAGGTTAATTATAGTTCAATTGATGTCAATTTATATTATATTGGATTTGGTCCATTAGTTTTATGTATATTTATCATTCTGAGTCATTTTAGGCATAAAAAAGGGTACATTTAATGAGTTATTTAGGTTTATTTGGAAATTTGAAGGTCTAAACAAGTTATTTCAGATGACATATGGCCTAATATGTCTTAATCCACTATTGGTAATTTAAATTTGAAGGTTTATCAGAAGAAAAGTCATTTTTCTTAAAGAAAAGGAAGAATTTGGCACTTGTATAGCCTCTTTGGGAAGTATGCCACTTTGAAAATTTTTAAATGTGACTTTTAATATCCCCTACACTCATATACATATTTTAATTAAACTGTAAGTTTCATTTCTTTTTCAAAATTGTTCATCTCTCTTTTCACCCTTCTTAGCAAGCAAAAGTGACTTGTAGGTTTGTACTTGGTACGGACAACTCATGAGGTTGTAGGAAAAATTTTATTGGGAGATGATAGTATGATCAGATAAATTCATTTTAATATAAATATTTTTAAAATATTTCAATTGTACTTTATGAACCATTGCTAACAAGTTGACTTTGCAAATCTACTAGCTGTTTCATGTACCCTATGGTTTTTGCTCTTATTTAAGGTATTATGTAAAATGTAGTTACTAATGTTACTCATATATTATTTTTAATTATTTCTCAAATGGTTCCCATTATTTTTTTCATGCTTTGTGGTGTTTTGATGAGCCAATAACCTCAAATTTGTAGATTGGTCTCTTTTGAGTGCAATGGGTAGTTTTTACCACTTTTAGGAACTTTGTGCTTCTACATGGATTCATATGGTTATGTCAGTGTATATTATATGTTTTCAAGGTAATATTGATTCTACCTCCACATTTTAATCTCTTTTCCTAAAGAAATACATATAGAGTTACAGTCATATGCTACTTGTTAGTCAATCTACCAAATGCTCATTTATAGGTGCTTGAAGGGAATTTTTTCATTGAAAATAGGTTATATTGACTTGACCCAAGTATTAAAAATTTATATAAAATACATTCTCACAATGGAAGGAGTTTTTTATTATTCATAAATCTTTTCACCATGCATATTGTTCTAATTCTACCAACTGTTTGTGTATGGCTCCATCACCACCTACAGGTGGCCTAAGCAGAGAGATTAAAACCCATATGGAAATGTTGAAACCATATTTAAGGTATTATAATGATTAAGGATCATGTTAAACTTGTATATAGAGTTAAAGTTTTGAATAAGGTTGAAGGTTACCTTAAAAAATGATATGACTGGTCTTAGGGATCAAATCCCTAAATAGTCAAAATAGAGATCCTAAAGTGTTTTGAGAATAAAATTTGGCATGGAAGAATGAGATATTGATACATAAAAACTCATATAAATTGTATTATCTACATTGGAGAATAACTTTTCCAATTTTTAAGGGTAGAATACAAGTGGAAGATGGTGTTTGAGAGGCTGAAGGTTGCTCATTAAACCACTAAAATCAAAGAGTGGGATCTATAAATTTTGAGTTTTGACTGGATTTTAACATCCTAAATAACAATTGAAACATAAATTAAGGTTTTTAATAAACAAATGGATGTAGTTATGTATATATGAACATGGAAATCATTAGGATGATGAGTATAGGTAATGTTTCAAGTCTCAAGTAGCACCTACATGTGGCTTTCCATAAGGGAAAATCACCTACAATTGGTTGCAAAGTCTCAATCCATGCTATGTTTTGAGTAAGGTAATATAAAAATGTATTATAACAAATTTATTCTTAAATAATTAATATTATTATTATATATCACTTGACACAAGTTCCAAATTTTAAGTCCACCTACAATCCATACACTATGGAGACACACACCTACAATAGGGTGCATACCAGTAAGCTAGATTTGATGATTTGGTGATGGTTTAATGGAATTAATGATGAGTAAAGTTATAAAAATTAACCTTTTAAACCCAATGGAAATAGGTGGAGTCATTAAATACCATGATGAGCTTAGATGAATCCCATTCACACCTACAAAAAGGTGTCACAGTTAATAGGCTCAGTTAAATAGAGAACAAGGTTTTGATTCCTAAAGTGATTATCTAAGATAAGAAAGGTGAAAATGGGACCAAAAAGTGATAAGTGAACATGGAATAATTAATTAAATACACTCAGGGTTGAGAAACCCAGTCTTATAAATACAAGAGTATGGAGGGTGTTTGAGAGGTCAAGGTGTTGGATGGAGATTTGAGACACTATATTATTATTTTTAAAACATACATAGACTTATTAAAATAGATATGTATCAGAGGAGAGGGATCAAACAACCAAAACATAGTCTATTAAAAAGCACACCCTGCATAGTCCTTTTCACACTAATAGTCTTGGTTTCTTAAAGAGTTGGAGGGTCATATGAGATGACTAAGGGATAATATTTTGAGGATAGGATATTTTAAACTTATATATGCCTATAATCCTACACTTTTTTTTATAAAAATATTGGAAGTACCCCCTAATTTGTCTCAAATAGGGGGTACTTCTCTTTGTGCATAAACAAATAGATTTGAGGAAAGAGGGTGATAGGGTGAATTGGAGGTTGTTTGGACAATATAAATATTTGTGTGGAGTTTATTTACATAAAATAAAACATGAATAAACTTTTTTAATGGGATGAAACTCAATAGGGTGCTCCATACTCCTAAGGTTACAATCAAACCTAGTAGGCATGATTATGCCTAGAGGCCAAACAATAGATCATCTTCATTTATAACTATTGAAAAACTTTTTAGGATATTTTAATATGTTTATAATATGAATATAGATGTGTTTTATCTATTTATATTAAAGGGAACCATCAAAAGGATAGTTTAGGCTTAAGTTGCACTCAGATTTACTGGGCAACATCTAGGCCTAGTTCATTTATGGGGAGACCAATCACACTCTTATCATCATATGAGTTATATCATATTTAATCATGATCATAGGATAAATAAAAGTGTGTTTCATATTATATATTTTAGATAAAGCATCAAGAAAATAAATTTTGGCTTAAGACTAGCATTAGGCCTATTAGAATGGAAGGAAGAGCTCAAATAGGTGAATTCAAGTTTTCATATCTCATCTAAGGATTTGAATGGATGAAAAAAAGGTTTAGAGGATATAGAGGTAATACTAAACAACTAATTTGTGGATTTTTTTTGTAGTTCCAATGTCTAACCTTCATGAATAATGTTTAAGAAGAAAAATAGACCTAAAACTCTATTAAACCCTCAACCAAGACTTGATGGAGAAAATGGAGTTGGATATGAAATATAAGGGATAATTTTAACTATAATATCTATTGAAAATTGTATATGACTCAATATCCTTCACATGCCAACTAGTTGTATGGATGGGGGAAAAGACAAGGTTTTTCTCACTATTTTGTGTGTTTTATAGGTTGTATGAGGCTGAAATATATGAAAATAACATGGATTGAAATATTAAAAATTATAATAACTCTCAATATAATTCTCATGCCTTAAAACAACTCTTAAGTGTCCAAACTAGGTGCTTTAACTTAGGTGGTCAAAACTGGCCTATTGGACAAGCTAGTGAGAAGTATGAAAAATCTAAGGGAAAGTGATTTTAAAGTGTCCCTAATGATTCCAAGGACATGTAGGGACTTTAAAATTGTCATTAACTCCATCCCATGGATTTTCATGGAAAACTAAATCCAAATTTGAGGCCAAGTGTGCAGGGTGTAGGGAAGATGAGTTTTTTGGACAACAGATGATGATGGTTCACTTCTAGAGGTTTCCAAAGGACCAAGAATGTAAAAAATGAATGTATAGGCATGTATGAGATCATCACATTCAATTAAAATCATTTGAATTGTTACTAATTAGTTAGGAAACCTTAAAATAAGGCCAATCATGTAGGTAGTTTTTTTGAGCTAGAATGAGGTGTTTCTTGCCACTTTCCATGAAGTTTATGCTTCACATGCCTTTTGTATTGACCATACAAATGATTATGGTATACCTAAATACTATTTATAATGTCATTTCATTTTTCATCTAGTATTTTTAGCTCTTGCAAATGAGCTACTCTATAATACTCATCAAGTATATGTTTTAATGAAATTCATAGAGAAGGTAACTTGACCTCAATAGAAATAATGTCCCTAGTGCCATAAAATAGGTAATATGGGGTGGATCCTATTTAAGTTTGTAAATTGGTTCAATAGGCCCAAAGGGCATGTAATATTTACAAGTGCCAATCATGGCCAATATCATTAAAAATATTATTAATAATATTGAAAATGGTCTTGTTAGATGACTTTAATTGGCCATTACTATGTGGGTAATATGCACTGTAAAAATGTTGGGTAATGTTAAATTAAAAAAAAGAGGGTTTTGGTATCCTAGTTTTCAAAATGAATTGCCATTATTAGATATATTGTCAGAGGGGATACCATAGTGGTAGATGAGGTGGTTGAAAATGAATTTGGAGATTTACTTTCTTATCACATAAGTGAGGGGAATGGCTTCCATCCACTTAGTGATGTGATTAGTGGTGGTAAGTATATTTTTATGGCCATGTGAGGATGTAGGGTTAATCTTCTCTATGAGGTTGATTCCCCACATTAAAAATGGCCATGGTGTAGTGATCAGCTTGAGAATTCTAGCTAGAGCATGTACCAAATTAGCATGCTTTTAACATTATTTAAACATTTTAATGTAAGCATCTACATCTGATTCCATGGCTGGCCAATAGTAACATGTAAATAATAATTTATTGTCAAGGATAGACCCACTAGCATTGGCCACACAAAACCCTTTGTGTACTTTTCTCAATGTTAGTTTAGATTTTATCAAGCTTAAATAGTGAAGTGGAGTTCTATCAAAGCTTATAAGATAGAGCATAGGTCCAAGTAAGGTATAAAAAAAAGGTTGGTGGGTGAAGGCCCTTTATTATTTATGGGAAAGTTCTAGTGGAAGGACTTGGTCATGGAGGTAATTATATAGTTTAGAGTACTAGGTGGAAATGAGACCAATAATATAATAGATCATTTCAATAGTCAATGGTTCATGGGATAGTGTGATAATATATTTAATGAGGAATTTATAATATAATTCATTATTTGTAATTTATATCATAAAACCAATGGTATCCATAACATCTACTATCTTGTTATCAACCTAAGGTATGTGTTCAAACTAAAGATGAGTAATTTGTTGCTTGAAAGTGTCGACCATGGCCTTACAAGGTACCAACTTGTCATCCTTGGTCTAAAATTAGTTTTTGACTTGATTAATATTTTTTTTTAAATCTCCATAAACCATAAGATATGGAATCTTCCATTGTAATTATAAATAAAGCCTTGTAATAAGTGCTTCATACTCAACCATATTATTAGTACAAGAAAAAATGATACTAAAGAAATTGGGAATGAGACCCACCTGGTGTTATGAATAATAATATTTATCCTAACCTATGAGATATGAAAAAACCATCAAAATAAAGCTTCCATTATTTATCTTTAAGAGATGTTTCTACCATGGTCATGAGAGACTCATCAAGAAACCCAAATGTAAGTGCCTAAATTTTAAGAATATGAGCTTTTACAAGCTAGTCTATAATTATTTATACCTTTATGGCCTTTTGTTTAACATATTCAATCTCAAACTTACTCAAAATCATAAACCATTTATCCATATGTCTCTTTAAATATATTTTATTCAGTAGATACTTGAGAAAATCTACTTTGGTAATGATAATGGTCATATTTTTAAGCATGTAGTTATGTAGTTTTTGAGCTATAAAGACCATAGCTAAAAAATATTTCTCAATCATAGTATAATTATGGTCTTACATGAATAATGTGTGGCTTAGGTAATAAATTACATGTTCCTTACCTTGGTCATTATTGACGACTGGAGATTGCACCCGGTGGCAGGAAAACAGGTTCATGCCCTCTCTCCGCAACATGGAAACTCCTCTCTCACCTATGGGACGGTGAAGCAAGAGAGGAGAGTATCTAGGTATGGGCTAGTTCCCTCTGATGTATCTTTCTTGTTTCAGGCAGTGCAAAATATAGATATATAGATATACTGGGGAGGATGAAAAAGGAGAAGAAATGCATGAAAACAAACAGCCTACTCTTAAGAGGTGATACACCAAAATAACGATTTGACCCTCCTACATCCACCCTCAGAATCAAGAAAATGCAAATATACTCTACACATCTAGCAGAAGAACCAAGACGGTAGGACTAACAGGGAGGCTATAATGGAAAATACATAACAGAGGTTTACCAAGGTGCTGTGGAATGCACACTTGCAGGCAACTTCCTCTATTCTGTCCTTCTCAAATATTGCTTTTCTCCTTTCAGCTGTAGAAATGGTGCCTTGTAGATGGCTGGTCTGTTGGCATTAACCTATGAAAGCATCAAAGATAATGACTAAACACAAATAATGCTCATGACATACACAACAAATCTATCTAAGATGGAGGCAAAAAAATTGTATTTTATTGATTCAGGTGGAGAATTTACAGAGCTGTGCTCTTTACAAAATTGGAGAAGATCCTTTAAAATGACCAAGTCTACCCATTTATATGGGAAAAGCCAAGAGGAGTCTCATTGGCAAGAGGGAAAACATTGTAGTTGATGCCAAAAATCTACCGAGACCATGCTTGTTGCCTCATTTTGCGTGCAGCTTGCTCCTTTGTTAGCTGGTCGAGCCTTTTTTTGTGTTCTATGGGCCTTTTTTGTCACTTTATGTTGTGAGTGGTAATTTTACCACTCAATGTCATGGACTGCATGCGGCAATTTTGCCGCCATCGGCTGACTTACTGTCATGCACGGCAATTTTGTCGACGTCGACAGAGTTCTCTACTGTGCGCAGCAATTTTGTCATCGTCAGCCGATTTATTGCCATGCACAGCAATTTTGATGACGTCAATAGAGTTTTCTATCTCCTTTTCTCTGCTTGCTGCTTCCCACGGCAATTTTGCTGCTTACTGCTTGTGTTGGTGGTCTCTTTTTCCCCGCTGGCCGCTGTGCACGGCAATTTTGCCACCCATTGCTTAAAACTTTGATTTTTTTGTGGGACTTAGCCAATTTCAAAATAAAATGGACTTTGAAATGCTTCAAAATGAACCTAATTCCCTCACAAAATATGAAGTCTGTGCCACTTTGAAAGGGGATTTTGACCTTTGTGCATTAAACCATTAACTTGAACTTTTTCCTTTGAACCAAGGCCGTTGAACCTTTCGGTTGAACTGAGCATGAACTTGAAGATGGACTGCAACCCGAAATTGACTAGCCTTTCATAGCTTTTGAAGAGGGTGACCAAAATTTTGCCAGAGGGGCAAAATTGGTTCAACAAATTGGTGACTCCCAGGGGAAGCATGCCTGCTATGCTTAGGACCTAGTTGCCTTTAAATATCCATTGGGCATAGAGTCAGATGCAGCTTGAAAGAATTAATAACAGCCCAAAAGATCCCAGGATCAAAAATAAAGAATTTACCCCCATACACAAAGGGAAACACACAAGACTAAACACAACTAACTGTGCAAACTGTACTTAGGGAAAACAGGAAAAACAAAGAAAATTATGTATAGCTGAACCAAAAAATTAGTAGCAATGCTTCAGATGTATCCCGTTAACTAGAATACATAGTTCTTCGCCATCTAACCTGGAGAGTTGGAACGCGTTATGTTGCTTGCACTGAATAATCATGTAAGGACCGCTCTAGAGGGAATCAAATTTTGCATATTTTCCAGGCTTAGCTCTGTCTTCATCCCATTTCAAAATAATGTCTCCTTTAGAGAAATCCTTTGACAAAGATTTCTTGTTGAAGTGTCTTTTTATTTGCTTCTGGCGACTAGACATGGCAGCCATGGCACGGTCCCTTATCTCTTGGAGCTCCATTAGTTCACACAATCTGACCTCCATGCTGCTTCCTTCTTCTAACTGCAGCTGATGAGCAAGGTCCAGTGTTGGTAATTTGAGTGAGATGGGAAGCCTTACTTCCCTTCCATACACAAGCGTATATGGAGAATTTATGATTGCTCTCTTCGGAGTGATCCGATCAGCCCATAGAGCTGTCTTCAACTTGGCATGCCAAGTTCTCTGATATTCCTCCATGGTCCTCTTTATAATTCTGATCAAATTTTTGTTAGTGGACTCAGCAGCCCATTCCCCTGTGGGTAGTAATTTGACGAAGTGCTGAGGTATATACCATACCTTAGCGCCCATTCACTAGTTTTAGTTCCCAAAAAAGCCAAGGCATTGTCTAAAATTATAGTGGTCGGGACCCCAAAACGTGTCACTAAGTCCTCATATAAATCTAGGACTACATTTTCATTCACTTCCTTCAAAGCAATGGCTTACACCCACCTGGTGAAATAATCCGTAGCAGTTAGGACCCATTTGTGTCTAGCACTGGAAGGAGGATTGATCATACCTATAAAGTCCAGACCCCACTACATGAATGGCTATTCCACCTAGATTGGTTGTAGGGGCATGACAGCCAATCACTACTTTCCATCAAAAAGCACACACTTTTGGCACTTCCTTACCTAGGCATGGGTATCTTTGAAAAGAGTGGGCCAAAAATAGCCAGCTCTCATTATTTTAGCCGATGTGGTCTTAGGGGCGAAATGGCCGCCTGCTGGCCCATTGTGAAACTCAGCCAATACCTTGTCAACCTGACTGAGGTCAATGCATCTTAGGAGAACCCCAGAGAGATCCTTCCTAAATAATACTCCATCAATCAAAACATAAGGAAGGGACTGAAGTTTAAAATACCTTCTTTCAGCCCTACCGAGACCCTATGGACATTCGCCCGTAAGAAGGAAATGCCTCATGTCCAGCATCTAATCTCTTATGACAATTGGTTCTTCTGCAGTGGCTGCATCATGGATCAACAAGTTGTCTTCACCCTTTTGTCTCAAATCTATAGCTAGCTATTCACACAGGCCCCTTCCTCTCACCAACTTGGCAATTTTGATGTCTATGTCATACTCCATCACTTTAGTGATCCATCCCACTCTTTTCTCATTTAAGTCTCGATTGGTCAAGAAATCCTTGACACCAGGATGTGGAACTATGAGATGGATCTTACTGTTTGACAACATATAGCTAAATTTCTTTAGGCTGCACACTACTACCAAGACTTGCTTCTCTACATAGGTGTACCTGATTTTGAAGTCCTCTAACCCTTAGCTGAAGAAGGTGAGTGGTTGCTCGAGGTCATCACTGTTTGCTTGAGTAAGCATAGCAGATATTACTTCTCCATTGCTGAAGGTATAGATATTGAGGTCTTTATTAAAGTTAGGGCTGATTAGAGTGGGAGCCTGGGTCAAAGCCTATTTGATAGCTTCAAAGCTATCTTTTCTTGGTGTTGTCCATTTGAATTCTTCACCCTTCCTTAGCATAGAGGTTAGGGGTTTAACTATTTTAGCAAAATTTGGAATGAACCTCCAAATGAAATTTATCTGGCCAAAGAAACTCTGTAGGCCTTTCTTGTGCTTTGGTAGGGACATTTCCAGAATGGAGCAGACTCTCTCAAGGTCAATAGACAAACCTTCCTTGAACATAATGTGGCCAATAATTTTCCCGTCATGAATAGCAAATACGCATTTATTTGGATTTAGGGAGATGCCAAATTCCCTGCACCTCTCAAAAATCTACCTGAGGTGCTCCATGTGCTATCCCACCTCCCTGGAGGAAACCGTTATATCATCGAGGTACACCAGCACATTCTTATTTATCAAACCACTAAAAGCCATGTCCATGGCTTGTTGGAAGGTAGCACCAGCATTGGATAGCCCGAAAGGCATTTTTTGGTAGGTGAACGTTCCCCATTTAGTGGTGAAGGCTATTTTGTATTGGTCACAGCCTCACACCAGAATTTGATTATATCCCAAATAACCATCTAGGAGGGAGAAATGTTCAGAACTGGTTACCTTTTGGAGGATCTGCTCCATGTTCAGAAGGGGATAATGATCCTTTAAAGAGACTTTATTAAGGTCTCTGAAGTCAATGCACAGCCTGATCTCTCCATTTTTCTTTCTAACTGGAACCAAATTGGCCAGCCATGAGGAATGTTTGATCAGAAATATAATGCTAGACTCAATCAACTTGACCAATTCTTTCTGCATAAGGAGTTTGATCATCAGATTAATAGGCCTCTATTTTTGTGTGACTAGTTTTGTGCCTTCATCTAATTCAATGGTGTGCTGGTCGAGTCTTGGATCAAAGCCTTTCAAGTCTCTATAATTCTAGGCAAAGACGTTAGCGAACTCATGACACATCAAAATGAAAGCTTGCCTTTCTTGAAATGTGTAGACCTTACCAAGCGCTAGCAGCTTGTCTTTGAAGATTTCAACTTTTTCATAATTTTCCTCTCTGGTAGTGATGCATGCTTTGTCATTTCTTAGTTGGTCATCTCTGTTGAAAATAATTTCAAGTGTGACCAGACCCTTAGGGAGTTTATTGTTCTTCAATTGAACAATCTAATTTCTGTATTGCTACTACAATTTTGCTTGATTATGGACTGCAAACTCAGCTTCTTCCTGCAGGAAGAGAGCTATCTGTTGGTCACTTTCGAAGACCTGCCAATTCGTAACATTGTCTAGAACTGAAGGCCGAACCACCACTTTTAAATGGCGTGAACCACAATCCCTGCTTATCTCTTTTGAAACATCAAATTGGGTGCCAACAGCTGCTAGCCTGTTAGCCTACTTATTATGTTCTCTAGGAATCGAGGTAATGTTAAGAGCAAGAAAATCCTCCATCAAGTCCCAGACTCTGTGCTTGTAAGACTTTAGCAAGGAGTTCTTGGTCAAGTTCAGGCCTCTTATTTGGTTCACAATAAGTTCACTGTCCCCCAGGATTTGCAACTTCCTGATCCCTCTCTTTCTTGCCCACTCAAGTCCATGAATCAAAGACTCATATTCTGTAACATTACATGTGCAAGAGAATTGGAAATGGAAAGCTGAAAAGTACCTTTCTTTAGAAGGGGAAAATAACATTGCCCCACCACCAGCGCCCAATTTACTTCTGGAACCATTAAAGTATAGCTGCCACAGGCTGAGGTCTTCTTTGTTCTCCTTCATTATATTGGGCATGACGGTGCCTTCTTCATGCAAGCAATAGATGCCAAGGTCTACCTCTTCAATAAACTTATAAGGATTGTGCTCGAAGTTATCGCTTCCCCACTCATCCAAGAGTAGATCTGTGACTCCTTCAAGAGCAGAAGATGAAGATCGGTCCGTCTGAGATTCTTTTGGATCGATGATAGTGTAACTGACATTCACTACCTTAGGTGAATAGGGCTTTATATGGTCCTTGTAGAGTGGCTCGGATTCAATTTTCACTTTGGTCCCGTACTTGGTTCTGAAAACTAGATATGACTAGTTCGCTACTAGATAGCCACCTATCTTGGACGTAAAGTCCCTAGACAAATAGATTGTGAAATATGGAGGAACGCCCGCTACCACTATATCATGGGGGATTGAGAATATTACGTAGGCATGCAATGTTAAACTTAATCCCTTCAGGATTTCAGCTATCTTTATAGGTGTCCCATCTAGTTTTAAGATTCCTTTGTTCATTGCTTCATACTTTAATCCCATCTTATCAGCAATGCACTTGGGCATTACTGAAGTGCTGGCCCCGCTGTCAATTATGCAATTGTGTACTAAGAAATCCCCTATGATCAAAGATACATAAAAGGGGGAGTCCTTTCTTCTTTCTTTACCTGATCTGAAGTAGAAGGCTACCCATTCATCATTAGGATGTTATTAGTGTCTGTTGGGACGCCCTGTCGATCTAGTTCATGTAATTATTTCTTCAATACGTCCCTTTATCTTGGAAGAGACAACGAATCCCATAAAGAAATGATCACATGTAATTTCTTCATTTGATCAACAATATTAGCTTGGGGGCTGATTCCCTTCGTGCTTTCCTTTAGGCTGATCCCAGCTGGAGCTGTAGACTGGGGAGTTGGAGGTGCAAATGGTTGTCTGGAAATTAGGGCCCTTTGAAAAGGGTGTGATGGAGGATTCATTGTTGCTGCCTGAGGGGAAGCCTGCACTTCTCCAATTGCTCTTATTTTAAATCTCATGTTGGCTGCAATGCAATCAGCCTGATTGTCTGCAGCATCCCCATGATTAATTGCACAGAGCTCACCCTCTTCATGATTTATCAGAGTAGAATCTGGCTGAGCCTAATTGTTACTCATGCTGGGCTGAGCTGGAAACTCAAAAATCTGGGAATGATCAGCAACCTAGTTTTTTGAATTCTAGAAAAAATTCATCATATCATTCGTATGGATAGCTTGCTCTTGACCATGTCCTATGGTCAAACAACCTAGCTGATCTTGCACTAGATTGTTTTGAGTAGACACCATGGCTTTAAATGACAAAGAGGGGCCTGAGTTATAATTTTGATAAGGCCTGGTTTGAGTAAGCTGACCCTATCTTTGATTATAGCCTTGAAAAGGGTTTCTAGGTGCTTGACCATAATGTTGATATCCTGAATTTGGCTTATTATTTTGAGCTTGTTGCCTTTTAAGAGCTACAAGTTTGTTTGACATGTTTTGTAATAGGATTTTTACCTCATGTAGTTCATTTGATGGAATAGCAGCTGGCTTCTCAATGCTAGGCACAGGGGCTAATGTGGGTGCAATGGTTTGTATAGGGGGCAGCATCTCTGGGAAAAGTGGCATGTGGGGCCTAGGGGCAATTTTTCCCGCTTAAACCAAGCAATTTTTGGCTGCTATGGCAATGTCGTAAGTAGCTGGCAGTATATGTCCTCCCATAGATTGGATCATCACATAAATATCACTATTTAACTTTTAAATAGTACAAGAAAGCGTATCTGGGAGTCGGCCTTACCAGGATGGGAATCCTATCCCACGTCTTTTGAAAATGTGTGTTGAAGTCCTACATATACTCGCGTGGAGCTCTCTTTATAGTCGTCAGCTGCTCAGCAAGAGAGAGGCCATCACTTTTTTCCCCAAAATAATCAGTTAAATGGGTGCCCAATTCATTCTAGGAATGTATTGAATTCACAGGCAAGGTGTCGTACTAATCAAGAGCCTTGCCTTTAAGGGACAATGCCAACAATCTGATGGCAATATTTTTTCTGTTATATTGTGAATATTGCAAAGGTTGGCAATATTCTTGATATTCTCAACAAATGTAATAGGTCCCACTCCATCAAAAGAAGGTACATTCTTGAGAGTTGTTCTTGGAATCGGATCATAGCGTGGGAGGTTTAAGGGGCTCTCACTGCGAAAAGTTGCAAAAGGCAATGCCATGGCTGGAACGAGCTGTAACTATGGCTGAGCTGGGTTGGTGTTCCTAGCAAAAAGTCTAGGAGGATTTACTAATGGATAAGGGTGAGTTCTTTCAAACCTGAGCCTTTTAGCAGAGTTTTAAAGGTAGCTCAATGAAAACAAAAGGGACCCCCCTTGAGGCTAGCCTTGTGGTGAATTTTGGCATAGAAGTTTAAGTGACTGGTCTTAAAATAAATAACTAAGCTCTTACCAGTGGAGTCACCAGATGCTAGAAATCTTTGAAATGACTATAGCAAGACTAGCATCAATCCTAAAATACTACTGCGTTAGAGACTGATAAAAACACAGTCCCATCGGGCATGCCAAAATTGTTGATGACTGGAGATTGCACCCGGCGATAGGAAAATAGGTTCCTGTCCTCTCCCCGCAACATGGAAACTCCTCTCTCACCTATGGGACGGTGAAGCAGGAGAGGAGAGTCTCTAGGTATGGGCTAGTTCCCTCTGATGTATCTTGCTTGTTTCAGGCAGTGCAAAATATAGATATATAGATATACTGGGGAGGATGAAAAGGGAGAAGAAATGCATGAAAAAAAACAGCCTACTCTAAAGAGGTGATACACCAAAATAATGGTTTGACCCTCCTACATCCACCCTCAAAATTAAGAAAATGCAAATATACTCTACACATCTGGCAGAGGAACCAGGCTGCTAAGACTAAAAGGGAGGCTATAATGGAAAATACATAATAGAGGTTTACCAAGGTGTTGTGGAATGCACACTTGTAGGCAACTTCCTCTATTATATCCTTCTCAAATATTGCTCTTCTCCTTTCAGCTGCAGAAATGGCACCTTGTATATGGCTGGTCTATTGGCATTAACCTGTGAAAGCATCGAAGATAATGACTAAACACAAATAATACTGATGACATACACAACAAATCTATCCAAGATGGAGGCAAAAAAACTATATTTTATTGATTCAGGTGGAGAATTTATAGAGCTATGCTCTTTACAAAATTGGAGAAGATCCTTTAAAATGACCAAGTTTGCCCATTTATATGGGAAAAGCCAAGAGGAGTCTCATTAGGAAGAGGGAAAACACTATAATTGATGCCAAAAATCTGCCAGGACCATGCTTGCTACCTCATTTTGCATGTGGCCTGCTCCTCTGTTAGTTGGTTGGGCCTTTTTTTGTGTTTTGTGGGCCTTTTTTGCCACTTAATGTTGTGAGCAGTAATTTTACCGCTCAATGTCATGGACTGCATGTGGCAATTTTTCCATCGTCAGCTGACTTACTATCGTGCACAGCAATTTTGTCGATGTCGGCAGAGTTCTCTACTGTGCACGAAAATTTTGCCACCATCAACCAATTTATTGCCATGCATGGCAATTTTGCCAATGTCGGTAGAGTTCGCTGTCTCCTTTTCTCCACTTGCTGCTTCCCATGGCAATTTTGCCGCTTACTGCTTGTGTTGGTGGTCTCTTTTTCCCCGCTGCCTTCTGTGCACGGTAATTTTACCACCCATTGCTTAAAACTTTGAATTTTTTATGGGACTTATCCAATTTCAAAATAAAATGGACTTTGAAATGCTTTAAACCGAACCTGATTCCCTCGCAAAATGTGAAGTCTGTGCCACTTCGAAAGGGGATTTTGACCTTTGTGCATTGAACTGTTAACTTGAACTTTTTCCTTTGAACCAAGGCCGTTGAACCTTTCGGTTGAATTGAGCATGAACCTGAAGATGGACTACAACCTGAAATTGACTGGCCTTTCATAGCTTTTGAAGAGGGTGACCAAAATTTTGCTAGAGGGGAAAAATTGGGTCAACAGTCATCATGTTGTGCTAATAGTGCCTATAGGGTATTTTTGTCTACAAAGAGGTAGAGTAATAGTGGCTTATATGGCATAGGTGGAAACAAAATAGGTAGATTATCCAAGTATTATATAAATTGATCTAAGGACTTTTATAAATCTACATTCCATGAAAAATTAGTGTCCTTATTCAACAAATAGTTAAATGGATGACACTTATTAGTTAGTTTTGATATAAAGCATCTTATTGATTATATTTTGCCATGTAATATGTAGAGCTAATTCAAAGTAGATAGAGGTGGCATCTTAATAATTTCATTGACTTTGGATAAATTGAATTCAATTCCCCTACAATAGATAATTAATCCTAGAAATTTTCTATAGGTTACTCTAAAGATGCACTTTTTGGGATTGTTTTTGACTTTATACTCCTAAATTCATTCAAATATCTTGCAAAGCATGGCTATATGTTTGACATGAGTCTTAGATTTAACCAATATGTAATTGACATAATCCTAAAATATATCATGCATATTATCATGGAAAATTACTATCATGACCCATTGGTATGTTTCCCCAGCATTATTGAGACACAAAGGCATAATCTAATAGCAAAACATTCTAAAAGGAGTGGTGAATGATGTCATGTGTTGGTCTTCTAGTGTGATATTGATTTGGTTATATCATAAAAAACCATCCATGAGGGAAACCATTTCATACCCAACTCTAGAATCAACTATCATGTTGATGTTTGGTAGAGGAAAGTCATCCTTTAGGCATGCCTTGTTAATGTCTCATAAATTAGTGCATAATTTGATACCTTCTGAATTTTTACTGAATGGGAAAATATTAGAGATCCACTTTGAATAGTCAATAAGTTTAACACATCATGCATATAAAAGTTTATCTAGTTATTTCTTGACCAAGATGGCAATGTGAGGATGCATTTTTCTAAGTTTTTACTTATTATCTTGGCATCATGATGTACAACAAGTGAAGGAGGGGTCCAAAATTGGCACATAGGAATGATCCCATGCAAAAATGTCAACAAAATACCTAAGAAGGGATGTAAGGAATTAACACTCCTCCTCAATTAAGGGTGCACTTAATTTGATCCACTTTGGATTGGTCAGTGTTCTAATGTTGACCTCATAAGTGTCCTCTATAAGGAGTTTAGAACTATCTTCTAGGAGAGTCAAAAAATATATGAACTGGTTGGCAATACAAAATTCCTCTCGATAGATTGGATCATCTAATTCTCCAAAATAAGATGAATTAGAATCACCCAATGGTGGTAAGGGCCATGTAAGAAATACCTCAAGACATTCTTTGACAATCTATTCAAAGTCAAACTATTATTTTTCACTAATTTTAGACCCAAAAATAATTATGGAATTGGTGGCATCATGAAGTTCATTCAAACAAGGGTGAACATCCCCATTTAATGGATTTTGGAATAGGTTTTCACCAAGAGATTGGCCTTTTTATTTACTTTTACCCTAGTTCAAAAGTTCCTTAGAAGAGAGGTTTTCACTTTTGGTCCTTGATGTTTGATTTTATTTTTATTTTTGGGAAAGGAAGTTCACCCACCATCTAAAATAGGAAATAAGACCAATATGATAAAGAAACCTTATTTGTGATATGGAAGTGGAATATGGTCCCTTAGGCCTAGAAAGTTTCCAATAGCCTCATCATTCTTAGACTCATCAAGTGACACTATTGATTCTTATTGGTCTTAGTTAATGTGTTTTGGATGATGAAGGAAAAGTGGTGAAGGATGAATAATAGGTGTGATGGTACATATGACATGTGGGTTAAATAGGTTGGTATTTACTAGGTCTTCATATATGTTGTAATTAGACTCTACATTATTACCAACATCATCCTCACTAATCCTAGGTGTAAGAACATGGATATAATATGTAGGGTCACCACCAAGTGGCTTAAATCTAATACCTTGAGTTCCATTATACTTGGTCATGAAAATTGGCTCAAGAGTGCCTTATTGAGCTACCCCTAAGACTTTACCTTCATAAACTTGATTATCCATGATTTGGTTATGTATGGGATATTTTTTTCTTTGATTCAAATTAGCTAAGTCATCATTATATAGCCAATAATCATATTCAATAAGTGGGTCTTGTTCTTAGCCAATATTTTATGTGAAAATAATAGGGTCTAAGGCATTGAACTTGTTTTTATCTCCATTCCATGTGATTAGCCTTGGCTTTGGGTCTTACATAGGATTTAGGGGCATATATAAGGTTAACCACATGGAATGATCTATGCATGAGATATTCTCTTGGGCATTGGTTATAGATGGTAAAATGATTTTATATTTTAGGAAGGCATGCAAAGGAAGTAGATGCAAGGATCTTTGGGTCTATATAATTAAAATCTAGCATTTAAACAAAGAGGTCTTTGTATTTTTTAGGCTTAGGGCCTAGGCCAAAATTATAATTATAACTTTCATACTCAGCCTTCATATATTTATAAAATTCATATGGCTATAGGTCAACATCAATAGTTAAATCCATATGAGAATGGAAAAATTTAATATATTTATGCAATATGGATGGTATTAAATGAATTTCATGTATCCACGGTTGGTCCAAAAGCAAGTTATGTGGTAAATATAGGTCTATCACATAAAAAAGTGTGTTGTGGGTTAGTAAAAACTATCAAAAATATCGTTACTTATGATTCTCACTGTTCATTATCATAGGCCTTGATGGTAATATTATTTGGCTAAAGATAGACCATTACATATCCCAGATGCTTAACCAACCATAAAGACACAATATTAAGGTCCAATCCATTATCTATGAGGACATGCTTAACTTTGTGACAAATTATAAAAACTTTGATATATAATGAGTTATTGTGGAGAGGGCCTAAAGATGACATATTGATTTGGTCAAAGGTTAATTGTTAGCCTAGGGATAGGTGTTTGACCAAACCTTGAAATTTGTCTAGTGTAATGTCATTTGGGACTTAGGACTGGGTCAAGAGTTTTATAAGGATATTTTTATGGATTGTATATGTATGTAATACATATAAAATATAAATTTATGTGGGTATATTTTGTATTTGTTCCATAATATCATACATTTTCTCCTTATCATTAGTAATTGGTTTACTATTAGTTAGTAGGTGGATATAATAGGCTCACTGGTAGAAGGTGGATGTGGTCTTAGAATATTGAATTTAGTTCAATGAGTTGTTATTACATAATCTAGATTGGTTAAAGGGCCATTATAACAAGAAGAAGAAGGAGAAGTTCTTGGGATGATAATCCTTGATTGTTGTTACACTTGGTTACAATCACAAGTCAAAGGAGGATTACCAGTATAGGAAGGTTGATAAACATTGCTAGGCACTAGTCTTGGTCTATTATTATTTGGTCTAGGGTTGATTATGATGGTATCTATATGGCCACCTAAAATAGAACCTACAAATTTATTTTAGTTGAATGTAATGAAATGATAGGATTCTTAGTTAGATGGGTCATTTTTGCCTTGGTTTTGACCATTGTATTATTGTTGCTATCATTTATATTATTATTATTGTTGTTATTATTGCTATTGTTACAAAGGCAATCTTAGTTTTTAGTGATTTGGATTGGTAGCATTATGTTGTGGAAAAGGATCATGGTAAATACCTTTATTTTGATTGTAAGTAGAATCTATATTATCCAATTTGATCTCTCCATTTTCTAACATGTTTTGGATCAGGTGACTTAATTACACACATTAGCATATATAATGGTCTTTAAATCAATGATAATCATATAATTCATGTTCTTTATACCAATAAAGAAAAGGAACTCCTTAAAGGAATGAATTTGGCATGGGTTAACCAATCATATTGTAGTGACTAATTTTATAAATACCAACTTAATTGGTTATCCAAAATCACAAAAGACTCTATCCTTAGGTTTTCTTCTTGGAGGAGTTATTTACAATGGAGGAGGTGGAAATGATTTCATGCATGGAAGTGAATACAATTATGGATATAAATGAGTCTATGTAAATGGTTTTGTATATATAGTTAGTTTGTTATATGGATTTGGTTGATTAGATAGTGTTTACACCATTTTGGACATGGCATGATTCTGTAACTCCATTACCAACAACATTCTTGTAGAAATTATAGGCCTTATGTTTCTCAAAAGTATTGGCTTGAGGTGGTGGAGGGATCTACATCTAAATTATAATTTTGGTTTGGTTTTGGCCTTGATTATATTTTGGATCTAGTTCTAATCATTATTAGGATAAGATAATTTAATTATCCCCTTATTAATAAGGGACTTCTCAATTTATATACCCTTTTCAATGATATCCTCAAATGTATGAGCACAATACACCTTAAGTGATAATATATTTCACTTTGAAAGTTATTGGTAAACATATATGTTAAATTTTTATCAGGTAGATTATATGTGAAATAACTTTCAAGTACTCTCTACCATTACAAGTATCTTTCAAAGCTCTCACCAACCTTTTATGTATCCTAACCCAAATCTACCATAGTAATCTCATGTTTGAGATTATAGGAGAAATGTTGTAAAAAATTGTTTGATAGGTCATCAAAGTCAAATAAAACATTATTTGACATTTTGAAAATCCACTCCAAGGCTTGTCAATTAAAATTTTAAGGAAAAGGAGAAGTAAGTAAATATCATTATTGGCCACTAGCTAGAAAACAACAAAGAACTCCTTCAAATGATCCTTTGGGTCACCTTTGCCCTTTTATTTATAAAATTTTGGTGGATAATAACCTTTTGGAAATGGTATTTTAAGGTAATCCATGTTTAATGGATATGAACATACCTCATCTAATTTAAACTTTTTCTTATGCTTTTCTAATTGAATGGCTCCAATTACATCCTTTATTTGTTTTATTTTTTAGGCTAGGAAGCTAGATGGTACATTTTTATGTGATTGTGGTTGATAAATAAAAGTTATATTTCCTTGATAAATGTATTATGGAGGAATTTGGTACTATAAAATATTGGTCTGGGATCGATTGACCTAGAATATACATCCCTTGTCTAGGATTATATTGTTGATGCAATATATGTTGTTGGTAAGTATTCTAGCTAGGATTAGCAAAATGACTTTAGTCTGGAGGGAACTATGGTTGAGATGGAGTCATTTAACCTTATATAATGTACTATGTGTTTTGGGGTTGATTAAGAACATGTTATTGACTAGTCAAACCCTATTATATAAAAGACACTAGTTGTTGGCTAAAGGTATATTGCTAAAGGTATTAATATTTGGATCATGCTAAATGTGAGGTATTTTTTAGGAAAAAGGAAATGATTTAATAGTAGGATTAAACACCTATTTTTTGGTAAACAATTTTTACCTATTTGATGCTTATTTCTAACTAGAAACCAACTATTGTTAACTAAATATGATGCATTATTTTATAGATGATGTTTATAATGGATTCACCACTTGATATGGTGGCACATTAGTTTGTATCTATGGTATTGTAATATTGATTACCCCCTATTGGGGTGGAATATTTTTCACCACCTATTGATGTGGAGGGTTGGTCACCCCATGTTGAGGTGGAATATTGGTCTGCACAGGGTTATTTACTACCTTTTGTGTGGTTAAGGAAGTAACATATTGTGGAGATTAGTTTTTGTTGCATTTGTGAGATATATGTGTCTTACACTATTTTTTTGAACCAATTAAGGTATTTTTGTGGGAAAATTATTATGAGGTGATCTATTTTATGTGTAACTCAGGTTGGTGTATATTGGGATACACTTGCATGTTATCCACCATGTTATGTGAAGGGTCTTATATATGGGTCATAGTTTCTTGCTTAATTACTAGGTTATTATACATATCCTCAACTTGATTAGTTTACATGAATGGGACCACATTTATGTTGGTATATCCTATTACATTATTTTCACCCCAATGGATAGAGTTATATCAATGAGTGTCATATTGGTCATGGTCATTACCTTTAGGTTTCTATACATGTTGAGGTATGTTTGGTATGATTATTGTATTTGTGTCATTTATTCAACAACTATACCCTTTATTTTTGTAAGCGTATCAAGTTCTTAGTTATCCATTGGCATGAGGGATTGACTATGGATAGGTGATGCTTGTTCTAATGGTTTAACGACCAATATGTTGCTAAGAGATCTAAACAAGCTAGATAAAATTTCATGGGGAAAGTCAATCAAGAATTTAGTGCCTATTTTTATTGATTTAACAAAGATTCATCCATATTCTCCAAAAGGTGATGATAAAATAGGTAAGGATTATAAGTGGTCTAAATTAAACAATCACATAGTAAGTGTATTATTTTTGGACCTGATCTATGTTAAGAGGTACGCTAACAAGATATTGTGTAGTTTGATATTGGTCTTGCCCTATATATGAAAGTGTGTTGGTAGGATAATGGGATAATTGGTCTTAGACTTGCTCTATATAGTGGACATATTATGTGTTATATGGATCCATTACATATGTTATGTCATCTCCATAGGGATCTTGAATAAAAGGGTAATTTAAGGCAATGTTTTCATTCTTTACATTATGTGTGGTCATGTTACATGTATCAAGCAAAGGTAAATGCTTGATAAAAAGAACTTGGTCTATTACTAGAAATGAATAAAATTGGTCTCTAAGCATATTTGTCTCTTATTGAAAATGTCTTGAAAATTGGCCTAAAATAGAAACTTAGTTTATTGTTGTAAATGGTTGAAACTTGGTCTAAAAGAGAAACTTGAAACAAAATTGGTCTTGGTCTAAAAACTTCATGGAAAAAACACTTATCTCTTGGAAAGATGTCTAAAATTGAGACATGAACATGGTATTCACTGAGGTATTGAACTAGGTCTAAGTCAAATTTGACATGTAAATATGACACTAATTTGTGATAAAGGTCTTAAACCTTGTCTAAAGTAAAACAAACTTGGTCTATTTGAAATAAATTAAAATTATGATAGGTATTTGGTAAATGTCATAAATTTAGTCTAAAAAACAAACTTAATCTAACACCTAAAAATTGAAAATGAAACTAAGTCTAAGGTAATCAGTCTAAATCAAAGAATGCACTTGGTCTAAGTGAACTTGGAAAACTTGGTCTAAAGCGAAATTGGTCTAAAAGGATATCACAATAAAAAAATAAAGTTCTAAATTTGTTCTAAGTAAACCAATTAGAAAGCCAACTCAAGTATCAAAAACTAAGCACAAAAATTGAAATGTTCAAGCCTAAGTGATAGACAAGACTCAAATGTAAACTAGTTATGCTTAGTTTTATACTTGGAATGGGGTATTTAGATTTGGTTTGAAAAGAAAACTTAACTCTTAGCACAAGTGTAATAGGTATACATAAAAAACATAACCATTCTAGATTTGAATATTGGTTTAACACTTCTAAGATGTTTAGAACTTATTCTAGAGTAACTCCAATTAGTTTAAGTGAAAATGACCAATGTAATAATGCTACTTGGTAACAAAAGGCATAAATGGTCTAGGTCACATTTGAACAAGGTAAATGGTTAAGAATTTTTTTTTAAGCATAAAAATTCTTGGTGAAAAATGGTGTGTGTAACATTTGAATATTTGATTTGTTTTTTATTTGACTAAGTAATTTTGGACTCAAACAAAAAAAAGTAAAAAAAGTATCTCCTAAGTACATGCTCCTATGTTAAAACTCACATGATGTATGCATAGTACCTACTAAAGTTTCCACCAGTATACCAATATTAAAAAGAATTAATTATTAATACAAAAATAAAAGAGTGCATGTAGGTAGAGTATTTAATCCCCCCTCTATCTCTCAAGAACTGGTATGTGTCAAGGAACATAGAGTTCCTAAGTAACTCAGCATTTGGTAGAATGTTCCATGGAAAGTGGGGTTAACTATTCTAAATTTTTGACTTGGATTATCTAGATGGTCTATAAGTTATTAAAAACACTTTGGCATATAATTCACATCAATTGGATCCAAAATGTCTATTTTGTTATGCAAAGGTCTTATCCTTTACACAATAAATTTAGTCATGTACTACTTAGTGAAGTTTTATGTCTAAATCATTGCATGACCAAAGGAACCATTGGAATTATCAAGATAACTAATTATTCACTATCTAATCCAATGGTATACCCAATTTATATACCCCACTAGAGAATTGGGTTGGAATAGTGTTGGGAGATGAAACCCTAAATCAAAGTCCTCCTAAAGAACCTATGAGGAGGCAATGAAGTTTTGATCATAAGCCAATGGAATACAAATAAATAAATGGAAGAACTAGATCATTTCTAAGCCACTCACCCCTATGAACATGAGGAGAATATACATGACTTTTCTTTAGGTTTTTTGACTCAACAAAAAGTAAAACAATGGTTTTTTGGTCACCCAAGTTTCCTAAAGGGAACAAGGGGAGAGCATATGCACAAGGTTTTATGAAATTAAAACTAAGCTATAAAAAAATAACAAAAATAAAATTTCTCTTAAGATCTCTAAATCTAATGTGTTTTTCTTTTTAAATCACTTATCAAAATATGAATGAAGTTTGGCCTTTTGTTGTAAACTTTGAAATGAAAAAAATAAAGTTATTTACAAAAGTGTTTTAAGCACCAAAAAATAAGTGAAATGAATTTGTTAGCTTTTGAAAACTCTTATTATTTGTTTAATTCCCTACACAAAATGTCAGATGATTTATTTGTGCTTATTTAAATTTCTTTAGCAAATATTTTTTTTTCAACTTTTAAGGTCTTGGGTTTTTAGTCTCAAGGTGAAGTCACCATTTATCAGATAGGGAGAAATCACTAATTTACCTATAACATAAAAAAGATCATGTAAAATTCACTAATTAGTAAGCATAAAGTCATTGAATAGAATTATCAAATTTTTTACTTTTTTATAAAAAAGTAACAAAGTTGCCAAATTCATAATAGACTATTACCTAGCAAAGTTATTATTTTCACATGTCAAAGTTATCAATTTATTTTGTCAAAATTGTTGTTTAATGCAAATTCATTATTTTTCATCTAAGTCATAGATACGTAGTAGAAAATTCATTGATATAATTTGAAAACATATTCATACACAAAATGTAAAAACTAGTGAATTCATAATTTCTCAGGTCAAAGTCATTGATTAGAAGCAAATAAAAAATATGGGGAATTGAAGGAAAAATTATAAAACTAAGGTATAATTTGAGGTTTTATTGGCTCCAATGAGGTCCAAAAATGATCTTAAGACGAGTTTGGGGTGTATTGTCCCAATGAGCATTCCATTATGTATGCAATAGTAATCCAAGGTAAAAATTGTGTTAGCCACTTGTTAGTCAAATCAAACATCTAAAAACAAGATAAATACCAAGAATTCATAATCCTAGATACTAGGGGAGCTTGATGATAAAAAAATCAAATGAAACACAACTAAAAGGATAAAATATACTTTCACCTTTCGTGTAACTCCAAGTTTCTTGTTGAATGGTAGTTGACTTACTCAGCTTATGTCCAAATTAGTGTATTTATCAATGCTCTTGATATGCAAATAGAACCTCCCCTTTGTTCACTATGGTTTTGGATTTATATGCATTGGTATATGAAAATTATCTTAATCAATTTGGTATTATAAAACTAAACAAAGAATCTTATTATAAGTGAGTGTGATGCTTTATATTTATAGGCTTCAAACTAACCCAAACCTAGGTCTAGTTATGTCTAGGTTAACCTTGGGGGTCTAAATGAAATAAATAATGTCCTTAATTATGCATTTATGGAGGCATGTCTCAAAATTTATGATTTTTAAGGCATTTATGTTGATATTTTAGAATTATTGACTTTGAGGATGATGATTTCACCATGCCCTCATTTTCATTTGATATTTGTTGAATTTTGATTTTTGGAACTTAAATTTTCACTAATTCAACATGGAATATTTAACTAAAAATTTAATTTAATTGATTGATTAATTAATTCTACTTAGGCTTTTGGTAATTTCAAGAATTTGATCAAGTGCCCTATTTATTTAGCCTAAAAATGTCAATTTTCTAGAGTGCAACCTAATTGGGGATGAATCCATAGGATTTTATCATTACATACATCATAATACCATAAATAGGGATGATTTGATGCAATTTTGGGCACTTACATCCAATATGTAGATGGATTTGGGATGTTCAATGATTCCAAGGATTGATTTGCATAGTTTGGTAGACCAATATTTTTCTGACCAATATTTTGTTTCTTCAAATGGTGGACCAGTCGGTAACGAAACTAGAGGGGACTATAGAAAATCTTGAAGTGCTAATAGAATCTTGGGAATATCTAGTAGATTTCATGGTTTTGTAACCCAAAACAAAGAATCTAAGATATCCTATAATCCTAGGTAGACCATGGTTGGCTAATATAGCAACATTGATTGATTAAAGGTTAAGAGACATGACCATTTTTAATGGGTTAAAATATAAATTTTGTATCCTCTTGCAAAACCATCAACAAATTGCATACAAGAACTTTGGGTGGATGAATCAGATAACACATTAAAGAACATTTCCTCTTTAGCCATGATCATAGTTAAAAAACACTTGGAAGAATTGAATGGAGACATATACTAAGAATTTATGGACTCTGCCAGTCCAGAAACTATGGACTTTGCCAAGCCGGAAGCTACGAACTCTGCTAGTTTGAAAGCTACAGACTTAGAATGTCCAAAAATAATGGACTACCTTAGTTCAAGATTCTTGGGACAAATAGAATATTATAAAACCTCCACTTCTACTTCTTCTAGTACTTCATCATATAATCATAGATTGATTCAAGAAAGTGTGTGGAAATTGATAGAATAGTAGCAAACTCATTTTTTAGATGCATTTCATTGTTCCTTAACAAGACTAATTCATCCTGGAAAAGAGTTTGTTGATAATGTAACTATGTTTCATAAGCTACTTCCTCATCTATGTCCTCTAAACTCATTAATTAGTGAGTTTAATCAAATAGAATCCAACTACCCTGGTACTGTTGACGCTGGAAAGTGCACCCTGCGGTAGGAAAACGGATTCCTGCCCTCTCCCCGCAACATGGAAACCCCTCTCTCGCCTGTGGGATGGCGAAGCAGGAGAGGAGAGTCTCTAGATATGGGCTAGTTCCCTCTGATGTATCTTGTTTGTTTCAGGTAGCGCAAAAAATATAGGTATACAGCTATATACTGGGGGGGATGAAAAGAGAGAGAGAAAAAGCATGAACAAACAGCCTACTCTAAAAGAGGTGATACACCAAAAATAGGTTGACCTTCCAGATCCACTCTCAGAATCAAGTGGAATGCAAGTTTACTCTACACATCTGGTAGAGGAACCAGGCTGCTAAGACTTAAGGGGGAGGCTATAATGGAAAATACATAACAGAGGTTTACCGAGGTGCTGTGGAATGCACACTTGCAAGAAACTTACTCTGTTGTGTCCTTCTCAAGTATTGTTCTTCTCCTTTCAGCTGCAGAACTGGCGCCTGTAGATAGCTGGTCTGTTGGTATTACTTGTGAAAGCATGGAAGATAATGACTAAACACAAATAATACTCATGGCATACACAACAAATCAATCCAAGATGGAGGCAAAAACTGTATTTTTGTTGATTCAGGTGGAAAATTTGCAGAGCAGTGCTCTTTACAAAAGTCAGGAAGATCTTGATAAATGACCAAGTCTGTGTATTTATATGAAAAGAGCCAAGAAAAGTCAATTGAGAAGAGTGAAAAAACTCTGTAGCTAATGTCACCATTCTGCCAAGGCCATGCTATTACCTCATTTTGCATTCTGGTCTTCTCCTCCGGTGGTTAGGCAGGTTTTTTCTTGTGCACTGCAAGTGATTTTTGCTGCTATCTATTGTGGGCAGCGAATTTGCCACCTGCTGCATGGACTACATGTAGGATTTATGCCGACATCGACTGATAAGCTGTCGATGGTGGTAGTTTTGCCGACGTCGGCCTGTGTAAATTGCTAACGGTGGCAGTTCTACCGACGTCGGTCGATGTAAATGGCCTTTCTCCTTCCCCATCGGGGTGCGGGGGTTTTCATTTTTGTCGCCTGAGGGTGGTGATTTTCACTTTTCTGCCTTTGGGTAGGCTTTGCTCATTCACCGCCTTCGGGTGGGGGTTTCTTATTTCCCATCGGGGGGCGGGAGTTTTATTTTTGCTGCCTGAGGGCAGTGCTTTTCCTTTTCCCCACTGGCTGTTGTGTTGCCAACGGTGGCAGTTCTACCGATGTCAGTCGATGTAAGATGCCGACGGCGGTAGTATTGTCGATGTCGGCCGATGTCGACGGCCTTTTTCTTTTTCTTTTGTGTTATGGGCAGAAAATTTGCCGCCCTCTGCATGTGTGTAGGTGGTCTCATTTTACCCGCCCATGTAGTGGGTGGCGATTTTGCCGCCCTCTACATTTTGTCTGCCCTCTTTTTTGCCTAAGTGTTAAACGCTCTATTTTTTCTTCTCTTCTCTTATGGACGTCTGAAGATTCTGCCTTTCACTACCGTGAACGTCAATGAATGAGGCCAATGAACTAATGCTCTGAAACGGAGCTGTCAAAACTTGAAGGTGGACCTTGCAACCCGAAATGACTGGCCATGCAAAGCAGGTGTAGGAGATGACCAGGATTTTGCCTGAGGGGAAAAATTGGGTCAACAAATTGGTGACTCACGGGGGAAGCATGCCTGCTATGCTTAGGACCCAGTTGCCTTGCATATCCATTGGGTGCGGAGTCAGATGGTGACTTTGAAGAGATTTTTCCACAGCTTTCGAGATCCCAGAATCAAAATATACAAAATTTACCCCCACATGCAAAGGGAACACACAAGACTAAAAATAACTAACTGTGCAAACTGCACTTAGGGAAAATAGGAAAGAAAACAAGGGAAATTATGTACAGTCGAACCAAAATTCAGTGGCAGTACTTCAGATGTATCCCGTTGACTGGGATACACAATTCTTTGCCATCCAACTTGGAGAGCTAGAACGCATTATGCTGCTTACACTGAGTAATCATGTAAGGACTGCTCTAGAGGGCATCAAATTTTACATGTTTTCTAGGCTTAGCTCTATCTTCGTCCCATTTTAGGACAATGTCTCCTTCGGTGAAATTTTTTGATGAAGACTTCTTGTCAAAATGTCTTTTCACCTGATGTTGGCAATTGATCATAGAGACCATGGCCCGATTTCTTACCTCCTGGAGCTCCATTAGTTCACACAATCTGACCTCCATGCTGCTTCCTTCTTCTAGCTGCAGCTGATGAGCGAGGTCTAATGCCAGCAACTCGAGTGAGATAGGAAGCCTTGCTTCCCTTCCATACACAAGCGTATATGGAGAATTTCTGATTAATCTTTTCGGAGTGATTCAATCGGCCCATAGAGCTGTTTTCAACTTGGCATGCCAAGTTTTTTGATTTTCTTCTGTGGTCCTCTTTATAATCCTGATCAAATTTTTGTTAGTGGACTCAGCTAGCCCATTTCCCTGCGGGTAGTAATTTGATGAAGTGATGAGGTATATACCATACCTTAGCGCCCATTCACTAGTTTTGGTTCCCAGAAAAGCCAAGGCATTGTCTGAAATTATAGTGGCTGGGACCCCAAAACATGTCACTAAGTCCTCATAGAAATCCAGGACTGTGCTTTCATTTGCTTCCTTCAAAGCAATGGCTTCCACCCACCTGGTGAAATAATCCATAGCAGTCAGGACCCACTTGTGTTCGGCGCTGGAGGGAGGATTGATCATCCCTATGAAATCTAGGCCCCACTGCATGAATGGTTGTTCAACTTGAATGGGCTGTAGGGGCATGGCAGCCAATCGCTGCTTTCCATCAAAGAGTGCACACTTCTAACACTTTCTTATCTAGGCATGGGTATCCTTGAAGAGAGTGGGCCAGAAATAGCCAGCTCTCATTATTTTTGCTGTTGTGGTCTTAGGGGAAAAATGGCCACCTGCTGGCCCATTGTGAAACTCAGCTAATACCTTGTCAGCCTGATTGGAGTCAATGCATCTCAAGAGAACCCCAGAGAGATCCTTCCTAAATAATACTCCATCAATCAAGACATAAGGAAGGGACTAAAGTTTAAAATACCTTCCTCCGGCCCTACCGAAACCCTGTGGACATTCACCCGTAAGAAGGAAACGCCTCATGTCCAGCATCTAATCTCTTACGGTAGTAGGTTCTTCTACAGTGGCTACGTCATAGATCAGCAAGCTGTCTTCATCCTTTTGTCTCAAATTTGTGGCTAGCTGTTCACACAGGCCCCTTCCTCTCACCAACTTGGTGATTTTGATGTCTATGTTGTATTCCATTACCTTGGTGATCCATCCCGCTCTTTTCTCATTTAAGTCTCGATTGGTCAAGAAATCTTTGACACCAGGATGTGGAACCATGAGATGGATCTTGCTATTCGACAACATATATCTGAATTTCTTTAGGCTACGCACTACTTCCAAGACTTGCTTCTCTGCGTAGGTGTATCTGATTTCGAAGTCCTCTAACCCTTGGCTGAAGAAGGCGAGTGGTTGCTCGAGGTCATCACTGTTTGCTTGGGTAAGCATAGCAGATATTACTTCTCCATTGCTGAAGGTATAAAGATTGAGGTCTTTATTGAAGTCAGGGATAATTAGAGCGGGAGCCTGGGTCAAAGCCTATTTGATAGCTTCAAAGCTGTCCTTTCTTGGGGTTGTCCACTTGAATTCTTCACCCTTCCTTAGCAAGGAGGTTAGGGGTTTAACTATTTGAGAAAAATTCGAAATGAACCTCTAAATGAAATTTATATGGCCAAAGAAACTCTGCAGGCCTTTCTTGTGCTTTGGTAGGGACATCTCTAGAATGGATCGGACTCTCTCTGGGTCAATAGACAAACCTTCCTTGGACACAATGTGGCCAAGAAATTTCCCCTCATGAACCGCAAATACACATTTATTTGGATTTAGGGAGATTCCAAATTCCCTGCACCTCTCAAAAATCTGCCTGAGGTGCTTCATATGCTGTCCCGCCTCCTTGGAGAAAACCGTTATATCATCGAGGTACACAAGCACGTTCTTATTTATCAAACCACTGAAAGCCATGTCCATGGCTCGCTAGAAAGTAGCACCAGCATTGGATAGCCCGAAAGGCATTTTTTGGTAGGTGAATGTTCCCCATTTAGTAGTGAAGGCTATTTTGTATTGGTCGGAGTCTCGCACCAGAATCTGATTATATCCCGAATAGCCATCCAGGAGAGAGAAGCGTTCAGACCCAGTTACCTTTTGGAGGATCTGCTCCATGTTCGGAAGGGGATAATGATCCTTTAAAGAGACTTTATTAAGGTCTCTAAAGTCGACGCACAACCTGATCTCCCCATTTTTCTTTCTAACTAGAACCAAATTAGCCAACCATGAGGAATGTTTGATCAGAAATATAATGCCGAACTCAATCAACTTGACCAATTCTTTCTGCATAAGGAGCTCGACCATCGGATTAACGGGCCTCTGCTTTTGTGTGATCAGTTTTATGCCTTCATCTAATTCAATAGTGTGCTGGGTGAGCCTTGGATCGAAGCCTTTCAAGTCGCTATAGTTCCAGGCGAAGACGTCAGCGAACTCCTGACACAGCAGAATGAAAGCTTGCCTTTCTTGAAATGTGCAGACCTTACCGAGCACCAACAACTTGTCCTTGAAGATTTCAACCTTTTCATAATTCTCCTCTTTGGTAGTGATGCATGCTTTGTCATCTCTTAGTTGGTCCTCTCCATTGAAAATACTTTCAAGTGTGACCAAACCCTTAGGGAGTTTATTGTTTTTCAATTGAACAATCTAATTTCCATATTGCTGCTGCAATTTCGCTTGATTGTGGACCACAAACTCAGCTTCTTCCTGTAGGAAAAGAGCTATTTGTTGGTCACTTTCGAAGACCTACCAATTTGTAACATTGTCTGGAATCGAAGGCCGAACCACCACCTTTAAATGGTGCGAACCACAACCCCTGCTTATCTCTTTTGAAACATCAAATTGGGCACCAACAACTGCCAATCTGTCAGCCTACTTATTTTGTTCCCTGGGAATCGAGGTAATGTTAAGAGCAAGGAAATCCTCCATCAAGTCCCAGACTCTGTGCTTGTAAGACTTCAACAAGGAGTTCTTGGTTAGGTTCAGGCCTCTTATTTGGTTCACTATTAGTTCACTGTCCCCCAGGATTTGCAATTTCCTGATCCCTCTCTTTCTTGCCCACTCAAGTCCATGAATCAAAGACTCATTTTCTACAACATTACATGTGCAAGAGAACTGGAAATGAAAAGCTGAAAGGTACCTTTCTTTAGAAGGGGAGATTAACATTGCCCCACCACCAGCACCCAGTTTGCTTCTGGAACCGTCGAAGTATAGCTGCCATAGGCCAAGGTCTTCTTTGTTCTCCTTCATTATATTGGGCATGATGGCACTTTCTTCATGCAAGCAATAGACGCCAAGGTCTACCTCCTCAATAAACTTATAAGGATCGTGCTCGAAGTTATCGCTTCCCCACTCATCCAATAGTAGATCTGTGACTCCTTCAAGAGTAGAAGATGAAGATTTGTCCGTCTGAGAGTCTTCTGGATCAATGATAGTATAACTGACATTCGCTGCCTTGGGTGAATAGGGCTCTAGGTGATCCTTGTAGAGTGGCTCAGATTCAATTTTCACTTTTGTCCCGTATTTGGTTTTGAAAACTAGATATGACCAATTCGCTGCTAGATAGCCCCCTATCTTGGACGTAAAGTCCCTAGACAAATAGATTGCAAAATATGGAGGAACGTCCGCTACCACTATATCTTGGGGGATTGAGAATGTCAGGCAGGCATGTAATGTTAAACTCAATCCTTTTAGGACTCCGACTGTTTTTGCAGGTGTCCCATCTAGTTGTAAGACTCCCTTGTTCATTGCTTCATATTTTAATCCCATCTTATCAGCAATGCACTTAGGCATTACTAAAGTGCTGGCCCCACTATCAATTATGCAATTATGTACTAAGAAATCCCCTATGATCAAAGATACATAAAAAGGGGGAGTCTTTTCTTCTTTCTTTACCCGACTTGAAGTAGAAGGCTGCCCATTCGTCATTAAAACATTATTAGTGTCTATTGGGATGTCCTGGCGATCTAGCTCATGCAATTCTTTCTTCAAAACGTCCCTTTGTCCTGGGAGGGACAACAAATCCCATAGAGAAATGCTCACATGCAATTTCTTCATTTGATCAATTATATTAATTTGGGGGCTGATTCCCTTCGTACTTTCCTTTGGGCTGATCCCAACTGGAGCTGTAGACTGAGGAGCTAAAGGTGCAAATGGTTGTCTGACAATTGGGGCCTTTTGAAAAGGGTGTGGTGGAGGATTCGTTGATGCCTGAGGGGAAGCCTGCACTTCTCCAACTGCTCTTCTTTTAAATCTTGTGTTGGCTACAATGCAATCACCCTGATTGCCTGCAGTGCCCCCATGATTAATTTCACAGAGCTTGCCCTCTTCGTGATTTATCAGGGTAGAATCCGGCTGAGTTTGATCATTACTCGTGCTGGGTTGAGCTGGGAACTCAAAAAATTGAGAAAAATCAGCAGCCTGATTTTCTGAATTCTAGAAAAAATTCAACATATCGTTCATGTGGACAGCTTGCTCTTGACCTTGTCCCATGGTTGAACAACTTGGCTGCTCCTACACTAGATTATTCTGAGTAGGCACCATAGCTTTAGATGACGAAGAGGGGCCTGAGTTATAATTTTGATAAGGCCTGGTTGTAGTGAGCTGCCCCTGACCTTGGTTATAATTTTGAAAGGGGGGTCAAGGGGCATGGCCATAATTCTGATAACCCTAGTTTGGCTTGTTGCTTTGAGCTTGCCGCCTTTTAAGGGCAACAAGTTCATTTGACATGCTCTGCAACAGGCCCTTAACTTCCTTTAATTCATTGGATGGAAAAGCAGTTGGCTTCTCAATGACAGGTAGGGGAGCAATTGTGGAAGCAACAGCCTGAATTAGAGGGAGCGGTTCCAGGAAAAGTGGCATATGAGGCCTAAGGGCAATTTTCCCGGCTTGAATTAAACAATTTTCGGCTACAATGGCTATGTCATACGCAGCTGGCAGTATGTGTCCCCCCATAGATTGGATCATCATAGCAATGTCACTATTTAATGATTTTAGATAGTACAAGAAAGCGTAGCTGGGGGTCAGCCTTACCAGGGTGGGAATTCTATCCCAAGTCTTTTGAAACCATGTATTGAAGTCCTGCATGTACTCGTGCGGAGCTATTTTTATAGTTGTCAGCTGCTCAACAAGAGAGAATCCGTCACTTTTCTCCCCAAAACGATCAGTCAAATGGGTGCCCAATTCGTTTCAAGAATGTATGGAATTCACAGGCAAGGTGCCATACCAATCGAGAGCTTTTCCTTTCAGAGACAAGGCTAACAGTCTGATGGCAATGTTTTCTTTTGTTATATTGTGAATATTGCAAAGGTTGGCAATATTTTTTATATGCTCAACAACTGTAATAGGTCCCACTCCATCAAAAGAGGGCACATTTTTTAGAGCTATTCCTGGAATTGGGTCATAGCGTGGGAGGTTTAAGGGGCTCTCACCACGAAAAGCTGCAAAAGGCAATGCCATGGCTGGAACAGGTTGTATTTGTGGCTGAGCTAGGTTGGTGTTCCTAGCAACAAGTCTAGGAGGATTTACTAGTGGATAAGGGTGAGTTCTTCCAAACCTAAGCCTTTTAGCAGAGTTTAAAGGTAGTTCAATGAACTCAAAGGGGACCCTTCTTGAAGCTGACCTTGTGGTAACCTTTGGCATAGAAGTTTAAGTGACTGGTCTTAAAATAAAGTACTGAGCTCTTACCAGTGGAGTCGCTAGATGCTAGAAATCTTTGAAATGATGGTAGTAGGACCAACATCAATCCTGAAATACTATTGCATTAGAAACTGATAAAATTAGAGTCCCACCGAGCGTGCCAAAATTGTTGACGTGCACGATGTTGTCTTGGTGGTTCCTCTACTGTAACAGGATCAGCGAGTAACCCTGCAACTTTTTTGATTAAAAACTTGGAGTCCCATCGGGCGTGCCAAAACTGTTGACGCTGGAAAGTGCACCTTGCGGCAGGAAAATGGATTCCTGCCCTCTCCTCGCAACATGGAAACCCCTCTCTCGCCTGTGGGACGGCAAAGCAGGAGAGGAGAGTCTCTAGATATGGGCTAGTTCCCTCTGATGTATCTTGTTTGTTTTAGGTAGCACAAAAAATATAGGTATACAGCTATATACTGGGGGGGATGAAAAGAGAGAGAGAAAAAGCATGAACAAATAGCCTACTCTAAAAGAAGTGATACACCAAAAACAGGTTGACCTTCTAAATCCACTCTCAGAATCAAGTGGAATGCAAGTATACTCTACACATCTGGTAGAGGAACCATGCTACTAAGACTTAAGGGGGAGGCTATAATGGAAAATACATAACAGAGGTTTACCGAGGTGCTGTGGAATGCACACTTGCAAGAAACTTACTCTGTTGTGTCCTTCTCAAGTATTGCTCTTCTCCTTTCAGCTGCAGAACCGGTGCCTGTAGATAGCTGGTCTGTTGGTATTACCTGTGAAAGCATGGAAGATAATGACTAAACACAAATAATACTCATGGCATACATAGCAAATCAATCCAAGATGGAGGCAAAAACTATATTTTTATTGATTCAGGTGGAAAATTTGCAGAGCAGTGCTCTTTACAAAAGTCAAGAAGATCTTGATAAATGACCAAGTCTATGTATTTATATGAAAAGAGCCAAGAGAAGTCAACTGAGAAGAGTGAAAAAACACTGTAGCTAATGTCACCATTCTGCCAAGGCCATGCTTGTTGCCTCATTTTGCATGCTGGTCTTCTCCTCCGGTGGCTGGGCAGGTTTTTTCTTGTGCACTGCAAGTGATTTTTGCCGCCATCTGTTGTGGGCGGCGAATTTGCCGCTCGCTATATGGACTGCATGTAGGATTTATGCCGACGTCGGCCGATAAGCTGCCGACGGTGGTAGTTCTGCCGACGTCGGCCTGTGTAAATTGCCGACGGTGGTAGTTCTGCCGATGTCGGTCGATATAAACGGCCTTTCTCCTTCCCCATCAGGGCGCGGGGGTTTTCATTTTCACCACCTGAGGGCGGTGATTTTCACTTTTCTGTCTTTGGGCAGGCTTTGCTCATTCACCACCTTCGGGCGGGGGTTTCTTATTTCCCACTGGGGGGTGGGAGTTTCATTTTCACCGCCTGAGGGCGGTGCTTTTCCTTTTCCCCGTTGGTTGTTGTGCTACCGACGGTGGCAGTTCTACCGACGTCGGTCGATGTAAGATGCCGACGGCGGTAGTATTGCCGATGTCGGCCGATGTCGACGGCCTTTTTCTTTTTCCTTTGTGTTGTGGGTGGCAAATTTGCTGCCCTCTACATGTGTGTAGGTGGTCTCATTTCACCCACCCATGTAGTGGGCGGCAATTTTGCTGCAATCTACATTTTGTCTGCCCTCTTTTTTGCCTAAGTGTTAAATGCTCCATTTTTTCTTCTCTTCTCTTATGGACGTCTGAAGATTCTGCCTTTCGCTACCGTGAACATCAATGAATGAGGCCAATGAACTAATGCTCTGAAACGGAGCTGTCAAAATCTGAAGGTGGACCTTGCAACCCAAAATGACTGGCCATGCAAAGCAGGTGTAGGAGATGACTGGGATTTTGCCTGAGGGGCAAAATTGGGTCAACAGGTACAAAACTAATCATGGCATTACCTAGAAATATTTTGAACATCAATAGTTGGTTAACAAATGAAAAGAAAGATCAACTCTTTGAAGTATTGGAAAGACATACCAAGGATTTTGCTTGGGATTATACCAACATGAAAGGAATTCACCCCAACATATGCACTCATCACATTTACATAGAATCTATCAAACTGGTCAGACAACCACAAAGAAGAATAAACCCAACATTAAAGGAAATAGGCAAAATAGAGATCCAAAAGTTGCTGAAAGTTGGGTTTATTTACCCCATATCAGATAGCCAGTGGGTATCACCTCTGGTAATTGTAACAAAAAAAATTAAAATTTAAGAGTATGTGTAGATTATAGAGAACCAAACAAAGCAACATTAAGAGATTACTTTCGTTTACCTTTCATTGATCAAGTTCTTGATAACTTGGCAGGAAAGAAATATTTTTCTTTCCTGGATGGGTTTAGTGGGTATAAATAGATAATGATAGTAGCTGAAGATCAAGATAAAACCATGTTTACCTACCCTTGGGGAACTTTTTCATATCGAGTACTTCCATTTGGACTCTGTAATGATCTAACAACCTTCCAAAGAGCAGTTTTGGCAATATTTTCTGACCTTACAAATGATTATGTTGAGGTATATATAGATGATTTCACTATTTATGGTGAAACTTATGAAGAAGCTCTTACCAAATTAGAAAGAATACTGATCATATGTGAGGAACATCAATTATCTTTAAGCCATGAGAAATTTTTATTGATGATGGATGAAGGAATAGTCTTGGGACACCATATTTTGACAAAAGGCAATTAAATAGATTTAAAGAAAGTCAAAATAATCTCCAATTTACCCATTACACAAACACAAATTAAAGTTTAGATTTTTTGGTACATGCTAGTTACTACAGATGCTTCATAGATAAGTTTAGCCAAATAACTGCCCCTATGTTTTCCTTGCTTACAAAATATAGTACATTTGAATGAAGTGATAGTTGTCAGCAGGCCTTTGAGACCATTAAAGCTAAACTTGTTACTGCTCTAGTATTGAGAGGACCAGATTGGACTAAGGCATTCCATATATACACAGATGATTCAAATACAACACTAGGAGTAGTTCTTAGACAAAAGGATGAAGTGGGTAACATACATGCTATATATTATATTAGCAAAAACATGACACTTGCTGAAAGAAATTACACCATAACTGAGAGGGAATTCTTAGCTATAATTTATGAAATTAACAAATTTAGACACTACATAATAGGCTACAAGGTATTTGTATATACAGACCATTTAGATATTAGATATCTTACCAATAAACCAATTATGGGAGGTAGGATTATTAGATGGCTATTGTTCTTACAAGAATTTGATGTTACTATTATAGACAAACCAGGGAAGTCTAATGTGGTTTCTGATTTTTTGTCAAGAATGAACATTACAGGTGAAGAAGAACCAGTGGAAGATGACTTTCTAGATGAACAATTATTTTCTATTTTAGCACAATCTCCATGGTTTGTTGATATACCCAATTAACTCACCACAAGAAATTTTCCTCTACACTTTTCACAAAAAGAAAAAAAAACATTTAATTAAAGAAAGTTCTTATTTTAAATGGATTAATGGAATGTTATTTAAACTTGGACCTGATCATGTATTTCACAGGTGTGTGACAAATGGTGAAGCTTATGATATCATTAGATCTTGTCATGATGAACTAGGAGGATGTCATTACTCAGCTCAAAGAACCATACATAAAATCCTCAGAGTAGGATATTATTGGCCTCATCTTCATCAGCAAGTAAAAAGATATGTCAAACACTATGATGCTTGTCAGTGAATTGGACAACCTACTCTTTCAATAGAGATGCCTCTGTACCATCATCCTCAATTGTTTTAGAACCATTTGAGAAATAGGGAATTGATTTTATCAGTCCAGTGGATCCTCCTTCTAGAGGAAAATAATATCTCCTAGTACATATAGACTATGTGACCAAGTGGGCAGAAGTGGAAGCATTAACTCATGCAAGAGAGGAGATGGTAGCTGATTTCTTATATTTCAAAATCATGCAAATATTTGGTGCTCCAAGAGAGATAGTCTTAGATCAAGGACCACAGTTCATGTCAAATATGATAAAGCATTTCATGCAAGTGTATCAAACTCATCATAGAAAAATATCTCCATACCATGCATAGGCTAATGGACAAGTTGAAGTCACCAACAGAGAATTGGAAACTATTTTAACCAAGGTTGTTAATTCTAGTAGAAATAATTTGGCAAATAAGGTAATAGAAGCTATTTGGGCCTATAATACTACCTGGAAAACAACAACTATATTTTCACCTTATGAATTGGTTTATGGTAAGAAGCTTTTATTCTCTATTGAATTTGAATTACAAAATTTGAAAATAACTATAGAAGTAGGAATTGAATTAGAAGAAATATAGAAAGAAAGACTCCTACAGCTTAATCAACTTGATGAAATGAGGATGAAAGCACTATAAAGAACTGAACTGGTACAACATCAAAGAAAATTTTGGCATAGTGCACAAATCAAGCAATGGAAGTTTTAAAAAGGATATTGGGCACTATTTTTTTATTCTAAATTTCAACAGTTTAAAGGAAAACTATAAACAAGATGGTTGGGACCTTATGAGATTGAAGAGGTCTATGAAAATAGGAGAGGCTCTATTAGTCAATGAACATAGATTGAAGCTCTATCAAAAACATCTCAATAAAGATGAATTTATTCAAAAAGTAAAGGATTAGGTAGCTATTCTAGAAAGCTCTGCTTCTTCCAATGAACATGCTCCTTGATAATCCTACAGTCCAGCAATAATAATAATAATAATAATCAATAGTGAAAATCCTTCTAGGGACGCTATTGATAATGCATGCCTAGAAAACTATCTTGTTGGCTGGCTATGCATTACCAAAAAAGGGCTTTGTCTATAAAACTAGCAATGGCTAGCCAAAGGGCAAAAACAAAAATTTATAAGAAAATATCATCATGACACTATGATTGGTCATCTCCATGTAATAAATTAATCCATGCAAACCTATTTGTGCAAGTCACATGGCAAGCAAAGGATAACGTTTAAGGTTAAAGTAAGCAAGACATATATTTTATTTATCTATGTTTAGTTAACTAATTATCTTTGATTTGATTAAGACACTATTATTTAGAGATGACCCAAATTTGAATCTTCCAAAATGGAATGACACATTCCATAATGAAAAATCATGCAACTGAGCTGATAAAGGTGTATGGATAAGTGTGCAACTTTGATAACATCAATGGAGTCATCAAGTATCATAATGACAGGACATCATAAAAAGGGGTTATAAATGAAATAATGAATCACTGTCACTGTCAATATGACAAGTCATCATTTCACATAACTTGTATTGATGAGATAAAATGGTTGGCACACTCTATAGAAATGTATGGTGCCTAACTGTATCAAATCATCATACCAAACTATGGACTCATGTAGTTGTAGCATTTTCAAATGAACCATTTCATTTTTACAGACTTCAATAAAAGCTGGTCTACCAATCCTCAATGACTATTGCCTATCAACTTCAATAAAAGATTGGTCTACACCTTAATTAGAGTTAAAGGAATCAAGCTAACTATAACTCCATATAGAAATGGGATAGAAGACAAGATCAGAGCTAAAGGATCTAGTAAAGTTTCATAAAGACAAAGCTTCTATAGTAGTGTTTGGAGCCAATGGCTAGCTACCTTTCATTGAAATTTTATAAAATTTTGATGAAACAATGGTAAGTGAATTCATTACCAATCTCACCCCTGAATTCTCAATTGTGAAAGGCATTGTTATTCCTGTTACAACTCAAATTATAAGCTAAATTATACAAGTTCCAGAAGAGGGAGTGAGAGCTACAGGTAGAGTTTCATTTAGTGATTTAATTAGTTGGTTTAATGGTAATGAGAAGACCAAAACTTCATGTCTAATGGATTCTAATGGAAAATCAAAAGGGATTAAAATAAATTCACTTCCTAAACCTTGGAAATATGTAGCCAAGTGGGTACTTAAATATATCATTTAGGAAGGGCAACACAGTCTTTTAGGGGGAGACACCATGAAAATGTTAATACATCTTAAGCATGGGAGACAAAACCCTTAGTACAAAATTAACCTACCATCTTTCTTATATGGTGCTCTATAAGTTATGTCTACAACCCCTAATGCTGATCTTAGGCATCATGGCCTTATTTAGCTTATTATCTAGCATCTTTTATTTTAGCAAGGTCAAGAGGTCTGGAAAGAATTTTAGAATAGTATAACACAACAAATTCTAAATTTTTTTGCACAAGAAACCCTAAATTCACCATAAGAATGCTCATCTCCACCTGCTATATTAGCTAAGAAAACAACACCAAGGAAGAAATCACAGACTGCAGCCCCAACAGAAAATCCTTCTTCTTCTTCTTCTTCTTCTTTAAGAATAATCACAAGGTCTCAAAACCCTAAAGTTTCAAGGTTCCCAAAAGAACCTCATGAGTCTATTATACAACCAGTTCCCTTATCAAGAAGAAGAAAATTGAGATGGAAGGTTGCCACAGAACTTGAGAAGACCAAGGGTTTGGTAATTGAGAAGGAAAGCCAACTAAGTGTAGCTCAAAGAGCAACTAAAAGAAGGAGAAGGCTCATTTTAATAGAAGAAGATGAACAAGAAGCTACATATATTTTAAATAGTCTTAAAATGGTGTCTCATTTCCCCATACATTAAAATATTATTGCACTTATAGATATTGAAGAAATTCCTTCCAAAAGGAACTCTCTAATCATAATAGAGGAACCAAATCTAGAGGAAGAGCCACACATGGTAGAGGAATTAAGTATGGTAGGACAACCACCTGTTCTAATTGAAATTATAATGGATAAAGGGAAAACTATATGTACTAATGAGAAAGGTGAATCATCTAATCGAAATGATCTTATTATGTAGCTAACTTTGCATCTTTCTCAAGCTCAATCTCTTGAACAAAAATAGACAATTGACATTGCTGACTTGATTAGTCAATTACAAAACAAGGATTATCTCAACTCATCTTTGGTGCAAAAATTAGATACAGTGTCTGTTGATCATGCAAAATAAATTCATAGATTAGAGGATATAATAAAAGAACATGAAGCTGAATAGATAGATCTTTGGATATATATAGAAAGTCTGAAGAAGGAAAATAGGAGATTGTAGAATTTGGTAAACTCTTCTGAAGCACCTGCTATTGCACTTTCTCCTCCTCACGTATTTGTTCATGGTTTTCAAACAAGTGATCCAGGTATTCCTCCCTTGAAAATACTATATCAAATAGAAAAAGAATATTCTATACATAAATAGAAAAAAAAAGATGCAACTTCTTCAAACAAACTCTTAGAAAATGAAAAGAAAGAATTAAAAGCTAAAGTCCAAGAGTTAGAAGAAAATTTGCAGGATGCATGCAAATTAGGGGAAACTCTTTTGGCATGTAGGAATCCGTCTCCTGCATATAGTTTTTTTTATTTGAACAATTTTATATATGGTAGCTTCTGTGGATATCCTGTCATCTTCCTTACAAAATTTTGCAGCCAAAAACATTTTTAGAAATTTTCTATAGTGTTGAACCTAATCAACAGGATTTGATTTGTGAATTTTATTTGCATGACTTAATTCTAAGAGCTCATGAGCACAATAAGTTTTTGATAAATCTTCATGTAGGAGAAGTTCAACTGAGAGCATTACATTCTATATTCAAAAATCAAATAGCATGGAAAGGAATATTTGGGGACTATACAAATCATGCTAAGACTATAAGATTATGTGTTAGACCAGCCTTTCCTATTCCTAGTTGATCAAATAGAATTTTAACTATGCTTTGTTAAATGATGAGGTTAAAACACATTATTTATAGGCTCTATATGATTGTGCTATTTCTTTTGATTTGTTTTCAAGATAGAGTTTTGATTCAGTAGTGGTTGTAAGTGTAAATAGATGTGACCAAATTTTAGTGCCTCTTAAAAGGTGAGAGGTCATGTCCCTAAATAAATTAAGATAGAGTATGGGGAGAGAATCCTCAATTCTAAAAATTTTAATAGAGGTAATCAACTCTGGGGGAGAATAGAAATAGATTGGCATGAGATATAGACCCCCTTTGCTGATCATACCTATTCCAGGATGGTAGAGTTGGGATCCATAATCAAAGGAGCAATTCAGTATATGGAAACAAATGATTCAAACATATCAAGGATTTACAAGCAATTCAAATAGACATATAATAGATGAATTTGATGAATATGACTTGAGTCAGAGTATGGAAAGCAAAAACCAGAGTTATGAATTCCAATAAATGTTTGCAATGGGACTTGTAAAAAGTAAATCTTGGGGGAGATGATGAGCTCAGAATATGGCTCATTATTGACATAATATTTCCCTCAATCCATATCTCGAAGGATATTATCTTATGCAAATCTTAGATTTTTAGATAGCTATTACATGGAAAATAGATATTTGTCTTGTTTATATTGAACCAAAGACTAAACCTTTACTTTGTCATTAATGTATAATACATAGCATGTTTCAGTGATCTTTGGTGTAAAGAATGCTCAAGAAAAAGATACATGCTATGTATAGTGAACAGTCTATTTTGATATCCATCCAACATTTCTATGGACTCTGTAGGCTTATTTCTATGAACTCTATAGGCTTGTTTCTATGGACTCTGCATGCTTATTTCTATGGACTCCATAAGCTTACTTCTATGGACTCTATAGGATCATTTATATGGACTCTCTAGGGTCAATTTTGAGAATTTTGTAAGGACAAATCCATAAATATGAAGCTAGAGGCCAGATAGGATAAAAAAGAACCATTCCACCTAGAATCAAATAAGGAAAATAACTGCCTACTATTTTGAAGGACTTACTTTTGATAAACTTGTATGTAATCAAATTTTAGGACTATTATAGGATAGGATATTTATTTCATCAAAATAATTGGATCTCTTAGAAATCTAATCTCCTATCTTTGGATGAAGGGATCGACCAAGGAGTCATATTCTTTTGGATCCTATTTTGAGTTGATTGTATTAGTATAAAGTGTAAGACTTTTGACTATGAATATAATAGAAGATATAGAGAAAATAGAGAATTAAGAATTAGATATTATAAAAGCATACATGTTTTAGCCAAATTGTAATCATTTCATTTCTATGAATTAATACTTCAATTTCTAGCATTGATTAATCTTTGTTCCCGAGTCTGAGAGGAGCAAGGGCCCACTCTCCTTAGAACTAAGAACTGTGTACGGTATTTATGTTTTGTTTTATTAATTCATTGTTATAATTAATTAAAATCTTGTTACTATTTGCATTTATTTATAAAAACATCAAAACAAATGTATAGTTTAAAAAGAGCATTTTCTTATTTCATTTCTTTTCTATGTAAAGTATGTTTTCTTTTACTAAAGAAGTGTGAAGCAAATTTCCTTTTCGTAAGTAGGAGTGTGAATTTACTTTCCCTACAAACATAAAATAGGAGTGTGATCTTTTACTTTCAGCAAAAGAGTGGATTGATTTGATTTCTTTCTTTTTTAGCAAAAGTGTGAATCACGTAGTTTAGGACACATTCCTTTCTTTAGTCAAAGTTAGAATAGGATCAACAAGCACCCCCATAAGTAGCCTTCTAGATCTACCATCCCATACCTTATTGTAGATAGCTTTGGACACCAACCCTGGTTGATAAGACATCAATTGAATATTGATTAAATGAGGAGATAGATGACACTCGTAACTTGGGTCAATAGGGATGAGAATTTTTATCCTAGGTTAGTGTTTTTGTATCTTTTTAGAATTATATAAATTAGGGCATAATCCTATGTGACTATGTAAAGTATTCATGTTTGTGATAATAATGTCTTCTATGTGACACATAAAACTAGTAGATAGATTTTTGAAGTTAAAAACCCTAACTTTGTGCCACAAGGAGATAAATGTATGTGAATGAGTAAAATGATATTATAAATTGGATTTTTGATAGAACTAAATAGCTCATTGTGTTTAGTTTTACCTACATACCAATACTCTAAAGAGGGACCAACCCTCCATGTAGTTATCCTACCTAAGTTCTTTATGAAATTATGATTTTTTGATTATATGAATGCATCTATATGTCTTGAATACTTGATCATTCTTGATTAGGGATACATAAAACTAAATTTAACTTGCATCATGACTTTTTGAAGTTCTTAGAAATTAATTTGGAAAGAATAGGAAAATTTTGTTAATTTTCACTTGTGTAAATAATCTCTTAGGATAAGATTGATAAGCTTACCAATATGTTTAAAATAAAATAATAAAATGTGATTTTATAGTGGTTCAAGAGGAAAAAATACATATTGGGGAATTTGAAAATCTTAAAGCCTACTCTAAAGATGCTTAATTTTTGCAATTTCATCTTTTGTAAAGGAAGGACAAAAATGGTAGACAATGAAAAGATGTCAGGCATTCTTATCCTATTGGGCATTCTTATCCCTTTAGGAAATGTGTTGAAATTTAGGTATGATCTAGAGAGTATGTATGCATAAAGGTGTTTTCAATAGTAATATCATTTCATTATATGGCCTTGTAATAGAAATAGTTCTTGTCTTATGCTTAGGATAGGTCAAATCATTAAAATAAGTGTCAAGTGCACATGCCACTTAATGATAAAAAGGGGTTAAAAAAGGATGAATAAGTACTCATGACCAAATTTATATTACCACACAAAATTTAGGTTACTAAACTTATACATTATATTCACCTTCTTTGGTGGTGAATTTTTTGAGGTTGAAGCATTTTGAATGAAAATTAAATTTTGGGCCTTGTAGATTTCCTCAAACTTCCATGATTTTTTTGTCTAAATTCTCAAAGGCATCTCTAAAGACATTCCAAATAAAAAAATTTTTCCGCCTCCATGTATTATGTTCACTCTCCTCCTTATTGGGTATTGTCTTATTCTTGTTATTATTCATACATGATCTTTATGGAGGGATCATACTGGGTATGGTTAGGCTCCTTAGATTATACTATGATCAAAAATTTGGGTCGTTCAGTCTCCCCTTCCTATGTTTTTTGTTTACCATTATTATTATTGAGAGCTTATACCTTAATTATCCTTAGGAAATGATCATTCCTCTCATTTAGTATTTTCAACATATTTATCTTTTGAACCTTAAACTTGTTCTTGATATTTATGCACCACATCACTTATTTATTTTTGTGGGGACACTTATTGTGTAGGTTTTTTTTCAATATACTCCATGTAGTTAACCCCACATTTTAAAATTTTATACTTTCATGTGTTCTATCTATTTCCACTTTTTTGAGTACTAGTTTCTAAGTGTAATATGCCTTAGCCAATGACTAGGTTCTAGATGCCAATGGTGCAAAAGATGCATTGGGTGAATATTTTGTCAATTGTGTCCTAGATGGATCTAACCTTTCCTAAATACCACCTTATTATTTTAATTCATCTTGTGTGACCTACTAATTAGGTGAGGTCATGAGTTTGGCCTCCATGACCTTGGGGTTGACTAGAGTGTCCATTTTAGTCAGAATACACTCATTGCCTTCACATTTTTCCTCTTCTACTTCTATTTTTTTGAACCCACTTATGACCTTAGGTTCATTATAAATGTTCTATTTTTATTTTGGGTGTTTTAATTCATCTTGAATTCACCCTTTTCTTATCTTGATCACCAATGTCTCACTAGAATACTCTAGTTCATTATCCTCATATATGTTTTTTTCCTTTATTTATCTTTTATAAAACAACATTCCACTTTGGTCTATGTTTCTCATATCTTGTTTTTATTTTAAAATTCAATGGAGGTTTTTTATTTAATGTTATTCTTCCTTTTATCTAGTTTCATGGCATAATTCAATTCATATATTGTCCCATTCACCATATCAACTAGCATGAGGTAAATCATTATATCATATTTAGAATCACTATCCTCCAATGAATTTTTCTTAGTGGGGTACTTCAATATAAACCTCAATAGGATTTTATCTTCATGAATTCATTCTATACTTATCAATTTGCACAAAATATTTAAAATTATATTTAGACCTCTCTATGTATTTTTACATTACTCTAGATGGAATATTGAGCCATCTTGTGACTCCATCCACTAATTTCAATTTTAATTTTATTACATAGTGATGGATCATCATGGAAAAATTTAATGGTATCCATATGCTTCAAGAAGCCTCTTTATTCATGTGTTCCCAATGGCTCTAAAAAGTATATCTGTTTAACCCTAAATTTATATATTTAGGGGTATTTAAGGGTAAGGGGATTAGATTATATTTTACACAAAGATGGTGAAATAATTTAATAAGTATGTCAATTAAAAAAAATTAAGCAAAATGAACTTTGAATTTATATAACTAAGATTGCTAAAAGTAGTAAAGTTCAACTATTGATATATATATTGTAATGAATTGGAAACAAAAGATACTTAGTTGGTTTACTTTGCAGTTATGTCTAATGATTTATCTCTCTCCTATGTTCTTGATTTATTTACTAAATGGTTGGAAGTAAATCTAATGTACATTTGAAAACATGTACCCATTACTTCATAGTTATGTCTTATAACCTTTAGGTTTCAATGCATCGATATATATGAATTTATGGATAGTCTCCTTCTTTGAACATTATCTAGTGTTTTATGACGACCTCTAGTAACTAGAATATCACTAAAAGTAGTTTGCATGTTACAGCCTAAATCAAATATTTATCTTATTGCACTAACCACTAGTTCACAATAATCCCATTCAATATATAATTAAGATCACTCAATCTCTATTTAACATCTAGTACATGTTGTTGGAATCGAATAATAAACTAGTCAACATCCTTAGTGGAAAAATATTGAGGTATTTAACGTGCTCTGTTTCAAAGACCATTTGTAAAGAATGTATCTCATGATATCCCTTAGCCTAGTGAATATACATATCTAAATTTTCACTCACTAAATAAGTTATATCTCATGGTAAGATGCCTTATGGATTTAGATCTATGTAATATTTATTTGAATGACTAGTCTAGTATACAAAATCTATGTCAGACTGAGTTGATGACCAAACAGACATAGATCACACCTTTTTATTTTAATTACATGATTTATAGATGATTGTGGTTAATTTTTCTAATACTTTATTATTTCAAAAATATTTTACTTTTGGAATGGTGTTGTCATAGAGGAAACTATATGCAGGAAATTCTAAAGGTGGCTATTTATCTTCTTTGTTCACTTTCATCAAACTACTTTCCTTACAAACACAGGGTAAATCTAGTCTTTTTGGGATACAAAATCAATTTTACCACATTTATTTAATTAAATTAATATGATTTTGTCTCCGTAGTGAGCTTATAGTTTATTCATGAATCATGTTGATGATCATCTAACCATCATATGCCTACTTATTCCCATTTAATGCAGAATAATGAGTCTCATCCATCTTCATATTTATGACTTCAAAGTCACCATGGAGGCCTAACTCTGTGACTTTGATTTCCACATCCTATAGGCAACCAATAGGTTCAAATCATCTATAATCTACAAGGTTAAGAGTAACATGACTATAACTTAATGTAGGTCACCCAATAACAACCCATGTTGATCTTAAGATCATGTTAGCTATGCTTCTAAAATTGAATACTACATTGGGTATTTCATATCCTACTATTTGAGTATCCGTGATAGAATCCACATCCTAAGGTTTTTTAGTCTTAACATACCAGATCATTCTATCAGTCCATTGTTGGAAAATTTATGAATATTAGATTAGGTCATGGAGTAGGTTGTTGAGGTTCTATAAAATTTCTTCATTACATAATATGCTTGGTACCTTCATGAGGTCTATCAGAGTAGTGATAATAATATCTTGTCTTAAAATGTGTACTATTTATCCATAGATCTATGCATTATTATTCAAAAAATCATATTCATTGGTTTCATACTATTGTATTATCTTTAGAATTTGCATAGCTTCACACATTGATCTTTTCTCAGTAGCTAGTTCAAGATACTTATCTAGATGATATTTTCTTATCCCATAACCTCTCAACATATCCAAAGGCATTAATCCTTTTTCTACATGTTATTATCATCTAACATCTTTTAAGATAACATCATATTAGTATTGTGTCTTAACCATGTTTACATTTCTTATAGCCTTGTCCATGTATTATTTCTCCAAAATTAGACAATCCTCTATGTCATGTTGGTCGTAAACCCTAAAATAAACACAATAAGACTATCATTAAGGGTTCATGGGATAATTTATTTATATATGATTAAATTATATACATATATAACATTAGATCAGAGGTTATTGAGCATTATTTACCCTACTTCCTTATGAATCACTACGGTATCCACCCTTGTTACCTTCTATAAATATTCATCTATTTATTTGGAATCCTAAGGGATTTGGATTTTATGGCCCAAATATCCTAGAGTCTTATTGAGAATTCCAAACCTATTATTTTTTTAGGCCTTCCTACCCACCATATTGGTACTATAAAAGTTATGGTGCCCAAGCTGCTTGTTATGTCTAGAGAATCTGGGGTGTCCATTTTTGAGATGGAGGTGTTCACATTTGTGATAGTGATGTCCAACCAACCATAATAAAATTTTGATTTTGAGGTGCCTATGAAACCTATGATGCACCTAACTATGCTATACTAGTCATGCTAACATCTATTTTATGAGTAGCAACTACAAACATGTTATTTGTAATATCTTCCTTTAATTCTTGGAAAGATCTAAAATTCTTCTCATCATGATTAGGTGACTTGAAAAACTTACAATACAAATTATGTGGATTCTTGACATATTATTATAAAAAATGATATTGAGATGTCGCATGCCCTATTGCTCTATAGATTTCATAGAATTTTATATTGATTCTTTGGCACTCATTTTGGTGATACCCTTCCTTCCCATACTTTATGCACCATAGGTTTGACTTAGGCCTATCTCCCACATCTTAATATTGATCTAAAATTCTTAGTAATGTCTACATAGTGTTTTATATCTTTAAATTTGAGGTTGATGCATCACCATAATCTTCAATATATTTGACTCTAATCATAACTACCCTTGCATTAGTCTTAGTGTCAAATTGGGTCTATGTAATGGTAAATTGTATTATTATCCATAACCCTTCAAAAAATCATGTTGTTTTATCCCTTTATTGTAGAAAAAACTCTACCTTTTTTAATTACATCAGAAAACCTGTGATCATATTCATAGATTGTTTATTTTACTCCTTTTTGGATTTTTTTTAAATCTTTTATGGTCTGACTATAACATTTTTTATTTTAAACTCTATGGTAAGCATCTATTTTATCGGATGTAGGTATTTTTTATTTACATCTCTATGGTATATGAATTATATAATTCACCACTCAAATATCTAATCAAATCACACTTCTTTACTACTTCATGTTATAAGTGAGTAAGCACTATTATGGGTCTATAGACCCATCATAAGGTGTCAGATTGATAAATACCCCCAACTAAAGTTCCTTACTACTACTTTTCATAGGTATTACTGTTGGTTGTTAAACAAATGATGTCTTATAATTTATTATAATAGAGGGAAACACATGTATTACTATTGTAATATATATAAATACCTATTATTTTTATGTTTATTGTGTTCCTAATAATTATAGTGATGATTCAAATTGAGAATTATCTTCATTCTCTTCCTATTGTTTTAGGATTTTAGTGTACATAATGAATTATTTTACTTGCACAAGAATCATAGGATTTGTCTTTGTTAATATTAATACTTATATATTTTTCTTCTATTTTTCATTAAAATTGTGTGTGGCTACATGGTGTGTTATCTTTTGTGCCTTAATTCCATTTTGATGAACTTATTTAGTAAATGGTCTTTTTCAATCCTCGTCTTCCAAAGCTATATTAGTTTTGCTACAATTTTGAAAAAAATAGGCTTGGGGGATGTGTGCTCCCATAATGAATGGTCTATACTTTTGAAAACATATTTTCAAAACTTGAACCTATGTTATGTCTATGACTATACAATAATCACATTTATTTACCATGGAATACTCTTCTATACATCTTTGAAATTTTAATTATATGATCTAAATTCTACACTATTTTCTTCCTCTTCTTTTATCATTATCTCTTTCTCACCTTCTCTTCCTCTTTTCAAACTAGTCCCAAGCTCTTTACTCCACTCATCTCCTCATGTATCTTCCCTTATCTCTCTCTCTCTCTCACTATGGTTTTATATACTAATATAACTCATATTTGTAATTTATTGAGTCTTGCTTTGTTTATTCCATCATCTCTATTGTCACAGTTCTCTTTCCAACTCTAAAGTTTTCTTCTGATTTCTCTCTTCCTATTTCTCCATTATAGACTCAAATTCAAGTTCTCTACTTATTGTCTTGCCATTCACCCCTTTATCACATACATCTACATAACTCCTATAATGACTACTCCATGTTGGATGGAATAGGAACCGTGGCATTTTCTACAACTAACATTTTTATCAATGGTGGTAGTCACTACAATAATTTACCTCTTATCCCCCTAATAAACATGTCTTTTATCACTTCAAACATTGTGTACCACTACACTATAAACTTAGTGATGTATTAATCTATAGTATCACTAATAATATAGTGGTTGATATCATGGGTCCAAATAACATCAAATTTTTGTAACAAATAGATCTTATATTTAGTACATAAAATATAATATGTAGGTGTGGATAAAAAATAGTGATATTCTAAGCAAACCAATCAATCATCTAATAATCTAGGTTGTTTACACCAAAATATTTCATATATCTCACCATATATGTGTTCTTGTATAATTTATTTCATGGGAAAATCTATTATTTTTTATTCTCCCTCTAAAAAATTATGAATATCCTATTATATCCAAATTTCTACCTCTATTTGACTAGGTAACCATCGAAGCATCTATTTGGCTAGTGAGTTCCATGCTCACCACACCATTGTTAGCAGTGGTTCTTGGGTTTCTCCATAACACACTAATTATATGGATAGTCTTGTTATCTAAGGAATAACTTACTAGGATTTATAAATAAATACTTGTTTCCAACATCTAGATTAAAATTGTAGATATTATGCTAAGGAAGATTCACTTGTGAAATAATTACATATATTAATCAAAACTCTTAACAAAAATACTAGACATGAAATACACTCTCGTACATAAAATTACATAAAATGTAGAATAAACATAAGGAAATAATATTAGATGTTTTATAGACTCTCCATATATATTATATGGATATCTTGTTATAAGGAAAAACTTACTAGTATTTATAAATAAATACTTGTTTCCAACATCTAGATTAAAATTGTAGATATTATACTATCAGGATAGATGCCTATGTTCTGAGCTTAAATCTCTATTACAACCTTCTTAATTAGATCCAGATGTTTTATAGACTCTCCATCATAATTATTTATACACTATCATACATATATATGCCTATGTGAGCTTAAAGCTCTATTTGACCTTCTTAATTAATCCAAGAACTAGTTCACTAAAATTAAGTATCATTAGTTGAACCCATTCTATTTAATTATGAATAAATATATATCCTAATTTTTTTTATCATTATAACCTCTAAGTCCATATTTAGCACACACATGTGCCAAATCATATTTTGTTTCCTTATAACACCATATATACCAAAATAGACTAACCATAGAACAACATAAAATAGCTTATACAATATAAGAAATTTGTGATTCTATCCTTGTGTAAACTACATTGGTTTGCACATTCGACCAATAAAAAGATCATAGTATTTTTTTATATAATGGTAAAGGATATCCTTAAAAAAACCTAATATCTTTTCATGCAACATGTTTATATTATGCATTTAATGATAAATTACTAAGTAAGACTATTTACAATAAAATTAAAAGATTATGCCTTGCATTGGTTTTATGATTTACTAACTCAATCTGTGAAGGCATTCAATCATTTAGTAGATATATTTATCAAAACAATTTCCATTAACATTGATGAGAAACTTTTATTTGCAAAACATTCTAACCTCAAACAAAGAACTAACGAACCTATTTGTGAGTATATGCTTTATTACAAGACTATGATGGATTAAATGGCTATTGTATTAGTAGAAAATGAATTACAAGACATAGTCAAACAAATTTTCCTTACACCCTTACATGGGTTTATACTCTTTAATAATTTTAAGTCACTTGAAGAGATTTTTATTATTGTAAGAGATAAATAAGTCAAAATTATTGCATTAAACAAGCTTAAGTACACATCTATGCCTACTCTAGCTAAAAAATAAATTTTAAAGTAAATCATCTTACAAACCCAAGGCACAAGATATTAAACTAGAAGAAAATATACAAGTTCATACTATTTATCAACTTTTTAATAGAATTTTTCTATCAAATAAACCATGAAGTTTATTTTATATATTACCACAATAACCTTAAAAATTGCTTTAAAAATTGATTGCATTTTAATTAATCACTTTGCCTCCATATGAAGTTGACATGAACAAATAAAAAAGTAAGTTATTTGATAATAATGAATATTGTGATTATTACTAATGCAATGGTCATTATAGAAACAATTTTTTAAAATTTAATCATGTCATTTAAAATCTTATTGACAATAATGTTATTATAGTAGACAACACTATAGAGGAAGCAAAGCCTATAAATAATGATAATGTTAAGCTCAATATTTTTAGTGATCCATTTTCTAAGAATGATACCAATAAGTAAATAATAAAGGTGTATCATATATAAAATGATTATCCACCTCTTTTTTCATATTATCACCCTTTGGATGGTATTATTGGTACAATTAATCAAAATGTTTCATCTCATCTGATTAATTTTGATGATAATGAAATAGATGACAAGGATTATGATTTTTGTGCTTTGTGTATAAGATATCATAGCTATCAACAACCTATTCATAATTAACTAATTAATAATGGACAAAGTTAAAATGCATGCACAATTAACTTGATTCATTTATTAGCTTACACACAAAGTGACATATAAACACCTATTAAAAGTGTTAGGAAATTCAATGGTAAGAAACAAGCCACCTTAGGCCATATTATGTTACATTTTCAAGTGAGACCTGTTATACTATCCACTTATTTTGTTATTTTACCATAAAATGGAATTTTTTATATGATATCAGGATGCCCATGGTTGAAACCAATCTATGATGTACTTTCTATGGTTCATAAATAATTGAAATATATAATTATTATAATAAAGTTATTATTATTTTAGGGATAAAGTATGAGCATCTTATACATTCCATACTACCTCTTCCCCCGCATCCACCATCACATTTAAATAATGCATATAAGCACAAGGATTTTTTTGAAATCTATAAAAAAAGGTTTCTAATAAAGAGGAGAACTAGGTGATTTTTGAAAACAAAGAAAAAACAAGTTTACATGAAAAAAGTATCTCCTTTGAAACAATCACACACACACACTTGTAACATATCCTAAGGTAGATATTAATACTATACAACATATGCCTCAATATACAAAAATTGTAATAATATTATATATAATCTCATGATATTTTAGATGGTCTTACACCTCCTAGATCTATGTTACTTAAAATCATAATGGTCATTCATATAGATTTTTCACTGAATAGGATACACATTCTAATTCTGACATTGACACACTAAATGATTTTCACACAACTAAGGTAAGATGTTTCCATCTTATTACCAATTGATTTTATTCTAATATTTATGGCATAATTAGATAGATTGTGCATTTATACAAACTTAAAAATATTCAAAATATTTAAAAATACAAAATCAAGACTTAAACATGATTTTCTATCTAGTTTACATCTTTGTAATATGTTATTTATCTTATGATTAATAGATAACACATTCCTTTTATATCACACATACATTTGAAGTTTTATGTATGACATACATACATTTAAAAAATTATGATCTTGGACTTTCCCCTACCCATTCACCTTTCCAAGTTGGGTAATTTTATTCAAAAGTGATAGTATAAGGGTGTTACCATTCCATAAAGATCTATTGTTGAGATTTTAATTATTTACAAATGTCTTGCCAACATTTATATATTACAAAGTGTACATGAACATAATATTTACTAGGATTTGATTACATGAAATATGCACATCTTAGACTACCTTTGTTAATTATATGTTTCACCAATGTTGCTTACTTATACATTATAGATTAAAACTTTGCTTGTTTAGTATGTTTCCCTTGGAACTTTTGTGAGACTCTTTTCTTGATGAATATTTATGATATATAATGTGTTTTTTGTGACATTTGAATATTTCCTTGATTTATCCCTTGGTCTTATGTGTGGTGTATGTTATTTGAACATGTCATTGTTTTGGACCTTGGCCCTATGTGTGGTATATGACATTTGAACATGTCCTTACTTTCGCCCTTGATCTATGTATGTATGACATTTGAAAATGTCCCTTGTTTTTTATATTCATCATGTCTATGTGTTATTTGAGACATTGAATATGTCCTTGCAATTGTCCCTTATCCCATCTATGCCAACTTTATATGATTTGTGCTTATGTGTGTGTGTGTGTTTGTTGAGTTTGATGAGTTTGATAAGTTTTATTATCCATATCATGCACTCTTAACATACTGACATAATAATAATAATAATATGATCTTCAATGATACATTCCACTGGCCTTACCTCTTGCATTATATGTAAAATTAAAAATTTATTATGGTAAAACATTTCCATATGTTACAATTTTCAATGATAAAATCTTACTATGTAGTTTTCAAGTTAACTTTTATTTTGAGATGAGTGACTTTTTAAGATAAAATTGCCTCACCTCAAAAGTAGGGCACCTTAGGGGGATTTCATGCATGAGATAAGCCAGTTTCAAAGAGAAAAATTTAGTTATGGACACAATCACAAGTCAAAAGTTATAAATTTAGTTATTGGCACATATTATAGGGGCATATGGCATCGCATATGCACTCCTATTTCTATTTCAAGGATCAAATTCACATAGTTTCAAAGTTTCAATTAAAGTTAAAATGAACATTCACATACAATTTAAAATTATACAATTATATTGGGGGAATAATAATAGGTTATTTCCATTTCTTTTATTTCATGGATATGGTAAGAACATGGGTGTAATCTATTATCTTGTGATAATGTTCTCATATAATATGATATATCAGGGTATATTTGGATGTTGAAATTAAATCTACAAGCCATCTAAAATGGTTGATTTAGTTTATCCACATATTTACATGACTTGGAGTCACTGATCACTCTAACATTATGTGTGTGAATATATGATTCTAACCTGTTTAGATATCATGGTTGCAAATATGGACAAATAAAATTAGGTTCCAACATTTTTCAATGATCAATAGTTTCACTCAAAATAGAAAATACAAGTTTAGGTTTGATCATCCCCAATTTTCTCCAATGGTTTAGATAAGGAACCATATTCTCAAAGTTCTTCATGGGAGGCACCAATTCTTAAATGATTCAAGGAAGCATCATCACCAAGCAAAGTCACATAAATCAACATGGTTGTCACACATTCAGGTGTATTCATTCCATACTCTCATTTTAATTTTTAAACTATTTAAATTTAAGTAATTTTAAATTTAAACAAGTTCATTTCAAATTAAAAATTATCAAAGGTTAAGAAATTTTTTAAATGTTCAGATTTTAATTTTCAAAGAAACAATATAGCTACTTCATGTGTTTTTCAAGGTTTTCTAAATAATACGGTGCCTTATACGATTGAAGTATGTATCTCAAATATAAAGTGTGATTTACACATTAGGTTATGAATTTAATTTAATATATTTTCATTAATATACTATAGGTGGCTTTAGTAACTTAAATTTGGTCACAAATACTTGATTGTGCATATTTTAGCCAATTTTACCTTTAACTAATATGTGCACTTAATTAACCTTTATTTCACTTATTTGACCCACCATAAGAATAAGATAAAAATCATTTAAATTAAAATTACATTTATTTTTACTAAATAAATGCTATTATTACTAAAAACACCTTTACATATTTGTATTCTTTGATTCAAACCTAAAACATAGTACCTTTCTTAAAGGGACAAGAACACGCAATATGATAGGAATGCCTAGTGTTATTGTCCATATCTATAATTTCCATCCCTCCCTACAAAATATAAATTTTGAAAAATGAAATCATCCTTAAGGTCATCCTTAATAATTAATAACTCTCCAATAGAAGAACATTCAATTGATTCATTTCAACACATCTTGGAAAGCTTATCAATCTTATCAAAAGATCTTGTTTACACAAATGTAAATTGAACAAAATTTACATATTATTTACAAAATAACTTCAAGAAGTCATGATCCAAGTATAAATTTAGTTTTATGTAACCATAACCAATCATGATAAAGTATTCAAGCCAAATATAAATGCTATAGCTAAAAGAACACAATTGCATACTACCCTTAGGTGGGAGAACTACATGGAATTTCGATCCCTCTTTGGATTATTTGTATGTAGGTAGTGATAGCATAGTAGGGGTTTTGAGGTCTAACACAAATCCAAAAACTATCCCATTTTTACTCCTTCACATTTATTTATCTCCTTATGGCATAAAATTGGGGTTTTGAAATTCAAGAAGTTATTTACCAATTTATCCCATAACACATAAGATAAAATTATTTTAAACATGAATATTTTACATAGTCACATAGTATTTTGCCCTAATTTCCATAATTATATAAAAATATAAAAATGCTATCCTGGGAAAAAATCTCATCACTATTAACCCTACTAGGCATACTTGTTCGTACAACATCTCAGGATCAACTTTCGAGACTATTTTGGGTTTTCATTCTTATCATTGTTTCTAGTTTTTTCTAGTCAACATAGTTGATTGAATACATAAAAAATCTAAGTATATATTTATTTTTCATATCTTAGTCTTGTTCACATTCATTATATTTCATCATTTATAATTGCTTGCTTTTAGTTTCCTATTTATAAGTGTATTTAAAAAGCCTTGATTTATTCAATTCAATTTATCTAATTAGGGTCTGATATTTATATATTATTTCAAATTTATATAAGATAAATGGTCATAGATGCACACCCACTAGATGAATTAAATGTTGGATTTGTATTTATCATATTAGTAATGGAGATAACATGACATAACATGTTCAATAATGTCAATGTGCAAGAAAAGAATGCACCAAAGGAAGAAGGTAAGAGGGGTAACTTCATGGTATAAGACTAATTATCACCATTATAGAGGCTAAGGTAGCTAAAATATTCAAAAATATTAATAAAGAGAAATATATGATACTTACAGATATATTGACTGTTGACATAGAACCAATTTATCACCCTGGTCTTTTGGTTGACTTGTTATTGATAAATTGGGGCATGGAGTAAATGACCACCCTGTAGGAAATATAATAAGATGAAATTAAAAATAAATAATAAGAGATTAAAGAATAAATGGATGCTTTATATAATATGGTGAACACATGTCAAGCCAACTCAAGGATTAGAGAGCTTATCTTTCATAAGTTTGCATAAACTATATAGGTAATTCATGTGTGAGTGCAAGATGAAGAAAGTAAATAGAAAAATACTGAGGCCAAATAATTCAACATCAAAGATAAGGTTGAAATGAAAAAAATTATGACGAAAGTCAAGGATATAAAGGACAATGTTGAGGAGCAACATAAGGAACTATCAAAAACCCTTAAGGGCCTTCAAATTAAGGAATATGTCACATGGGGAGATTATATAGGACACCTATTATAAATATAGTAAGTAAGATAGAGATAAATTGAATGTGGCATGTATTTTTTGATAACTCAAAATTTTATAGGTGAGATTTCAGCCAAAATTGCTACATCCAAACCATAATCTCATAATGGGATTTGTTTGAAGAATAAATTCATCAAAGTGAGCCATAATGTTTTGAGGTGTAGTAAAAGGAATCTTAATTATCTAAGGATGAATAATATAGTTATTAGGGAGAGATATTGATATGAAATTTGGCTAAGGATACTAGTACATAATCATTTATGTAAGCATAGATACATCAATGCATGAGGCACCATTTTTGGATAAGTATAGGAAAATGTAAAAATATGTATATATAGAGTAATGTACATGATAATGATATGGATAAATGAGAAAATACATAAAAATTCATAAGAATTTTTTTAATGAGAGACTATGAGGATTTTGATCAAGTCTATTGGTGCACCGTAGATGAGAAACACACTTAATGAAACTAAAGTATAGGTTCTAGGTATTTTGAGAGTGCAAGAGGTGGAATATTAAACAATGGATATATTAAAATGTATAAATAATAAGGATAAGGATCCCAAAAAAAAAATTCCAAAAGAGGAAGGTTGATTAACACAAAACTCAAAAAACCAAATATTTAGAGTTAAGTTGTACAAAGAAAAGAGCATGAGAGAAGAAGGGGCATATAATAAAGAGTGAAGTTATAATTGTCATCAAACATGGTTATACTTAGAAGTTTTTTGAGAGAATATAGATTACGATTGATATTTTAAAGTAAGGTTTATATTATGTATATAAAATACCACCTTGAATATTGTATTAATGTTGTTAATGAGATTCATGTATATTTGACACATTTTTGTTATTTTTTAAGTATTATGAACTAGTACAATATTGAGCTTCCATTGTTAGGATTGATAGAGAAATGTATTATTTCATGCTAATGTAAATGCAAAGTGTTATCAATGTATAGTATACATGGTGGATATTTATTTTATCTATTATTAATGGGTTAATGTAAATGATTTGTTAAGGTTCATACTTATTAATGGCTAAAATTTAGTTTCCACCTCTATTAATTAACACAATGCGCCATGTTATTTATTTTATTCCTTGAGTGAGTACACAAGATACACTTGCATGATGTTTATTTGTAAGTAGCTACTATTGTTTTTGTATTCATGCTAGTGAAGTTGAATTGTTTTTAAATGATAGAAAAAACCCCAAAAATAAAACATAATGATACATAAGAATTAATGATATTCTATGTAGGTAATAACATCAAAGAACATCCAAAAATTGAATCAAATTTACCTATAATAAATATTAAGGTACACAATAATAACATGATTTTCTATGTAATGAAGTAAAATATATGACATTAAAAAACCCTGGGGAGTAACAAACAAGGGGAAACGAGATCTAGATCTAAAAATAGAATTCAAAAATCAATGATGAATATACCCTATAATTTTCAACAAACACAAGTAAATAGTGTTTTACAAGATCTAACAAGAATCCACATAACCTTAAATAAATGAAACATTAGGAACATGTGAGGGTTAACTCTAATAGGTTATCACAACAAGGCAAGTGTGTATGAAACCATAGACACTTCAATCAAATCCAATATGCAACATAAAAATAATAAAACCTTAATGAGATACATAAGCATTTGAGCCAGTGTGGGTTCTCCAAAATTGCTTATAAATAATTAGATCTAAGACAAAACATAGTGAATTAAATCATAAAAATATGTGTGAAATTTATATTTAGGAAGAATATAGTAGTATAAAAATAAAAAAGACCCAATTACACAAAAAAAGAAGTGTTAGAATTATTAAAATTTTAAAAGAGAGGGTCTTGAAATAAATACCAAATTATATCAAACATGTGTACTGTCAGAGGCTGAAATTAGGGGGAAACAAGTCTAAGATCTAATGTGTAGATAACCTTTAAATTTTTTAAGAATATGAGGATAGTTTCAAATTAATTAGGAATGGGATGGTACACATATAATTGACTAGGAAATGTTAGTATAATCTTAGAAAGAGAGAGTATGATCCACCAAATTTTTAAGATATAGAAATAAATTTTAAGAATGTCTCCATCTACTCCTACGCTCCAAAAAACTTGCTCTTTTTATTTTAATCCATTGAAAATCAATCATAAATCTTTCCCCTTAAAACCATAATTCACTCTCCAAACCATGAAAATAACTTTAAAATAGTTTAGTTATTTTGGGGACTACCTTAGTTAGACCATTGTGCTTAGGAAATTTGGAAACTAACGTTATATCCAATTCAATAAGTAATTAGGTTTATGTAATCCCTAATCCTTATATTCTCTTTCACTATATGATTAAATAAAATAATATACTTTAAATACTGGAATATGAATCTGATGTAAATCCTTAAATTATGGTATTCCTTATCACTCTAGACCTACTCTTCAAATCTTATTACTCATTGAAATTCTTATCTCTTATCTTTTTGTTCATTCTTCTATATGCATTGATACACTTGTGTATATATTAGCTTATCAAAATAAAACTATGACACTTATGGTATCAATATAACACACAAAGGGTGGGAAACCAATAAAATAGGGAATACACATTGAATAAAGTAAGTAAATTATTAAAAGGACCCCAAAAATATGGGATTGAAATCATACTAGTATGCTCATGGTCAGACTAAGAGCATGCCAATATTCTCCTTTAAAAATCCCAAGAAGCATAGGGTAATAGAGGAAATAGGGAGGAGATAGAAATGTCAAAGGTTAAAAATGAATATGTTAGTCATTTTATCTCTATGTAAGGGTAAATTATGTAGATGCATATATTCCACATTCTCCTTTGGTTTTAGCTAATGATATGAATGATAGTGATAATAGCTCTCCTCCATTTTTAGCAATGAATAATGCAATTATATTATCTTAGTATTTTGAAATATTAAAATATTCAAATGATTGTGAATTATAAATCCAATATGGCATCATAACTCTATATTTAAAAATCAAAGATAATGAATTATTATGTAATGATTCTCCAGATAGTCCCATTCAATGTGAGGTTCATAAAAATAAAAATTTTGGATATTATTCTTTATCATAAATCACTAGAACCTAATAAAAAACAATGTCATGTTTCTAATTCTATAATAGTTCAAAATGATAAGCCAAGTAATGATCCTCAAGTTTGTAACAAAGTTACCATATATTATAACACCCAACCATGTAATGAAAATTTTGATGATCCTATTATACCAATGTTTATAATGAATAATCACTTGAAACCCATAAGTGATACTTTCCAAATAGGTAATATTCCTACAAGTTGTATTGTATCCATGATTCATGCCATTAGCTAAATCCAAAATAAAGTTCATGATATCATGTTATAAACTAAATCATTTTATGAAAACATCAAATGTAATGTTATTTAAGTACAACCCCTTAAACAAGCTATATATGAGCATCCATATCCACAAGATGTTTTTAATTCCTACACTACCATTGTTTGATGGTTGTGGAGATCCTTATACTCATTTAATGAAGTATACCCTTTATTTTGAACATATATGGAATGGTGTATGTATTTTACTCAATTTTTTCATATAAGTCTCACTATAGAGGCTTCATATTGGTTCTACATTTTACTTAGTGGCTCTTTGTCTAATTTAAAAAGGTTAGAAAATGCAGTATTATCTGAGTATCATAAGCACATGGTATCTAAAATCATAGTGGAAAAACTAAACATTTTACAACAAGGTCATAATGAGCTCATTAAAAATTATATATTATGGTTTGAAATTAATTTTCAAACTCTAAATTATCAACACTTAGATTTGAAAAAAAAGTTTATCTTAAGTAGGGCTCTCCTATATCAATTAAAGCAAAGGCCATGCATACACTTTAAACTTGTTTTTAATTTTTTTACATGGATGTATTTAAATATTAATGTGAGATATATCCCACAATAATAAAGTTTACTAAAACAAAATCATCTACAAACAAGTAACCATTTATCAATTTGACATATAGAATAAGGAATATGGAAGATGAAGCAATCAAAATGATTTTTATCAAGGAATAACAAGTCAAATACTAAAAAAAATAAAGTGAAATGGTTTTCAAATCATCACATAAAGTGAATAATCCTATTTATAAAAAGACGCCATCACCTCAATTTGATAGAGTCAAATACTGATCACGTGATTTTCTACATACATTATTGGATAATAAGTTAATCACTCTACCTACTAATTATTATCATCCTCATCATATTCATTAGTTCACAAATTATAATTTATTTTGAACTTATCATGATATTAATATACATCATGATAATGACTTTTATGTATTGAGATAAAATATTACACAACTTGCAAATAAAGGGATTATTACATTCCAAAGTAATAAAATAAGCATTAAGGATGATATTTTATATAATAAAGTTACATCTCACCTTACATGAACATGGGTTCCAAATTAAAATTATAAAGATTTATATCAAAGATATGAACTTGCAATGCATACTTCAAAAATATGAAAAGAGCATCAACAATATAAACCACAAACATAAGAGATAACCAATATAGTTGTGACTATTTATAAGAATATAGAGTCAAAGATTCAATATCAAAAGGTAATTATAAATTATGATACATATAATGCACATTTTTTGTTTCCATCAAGGTGGTAAAATCATTATATGATTCTTAAATATTTTTATCATACATAGTGTCATGATCAACAATGGGTAGAGTTAAAAACTCATGTACAATGACCCTTCATCACCCTCTTGGGTACAAAAAACATGGTTTACCAAATACATCAAGAGAGGTCAAATAATTATATGGCCATACATAACATACATTTATGGATATATTTATACCTATCCAAGTTAGTTCAATAATAGTGGTAACTCCATTTATAGTCTTACCAAACATAGGGGTATTTAATATGTTATTAAAATGCCCTTGGATATAGATGTTTTGTGTATTATCATATGAAATTAATATATTACTAAAATAAATACATTTTAATGAAATGGTCAAATTTTAATGCATCCCATATGAGTACCCTCTACTATAAGTGGTAATTCCTCAACCTCTTCCCCCACCACCATGTTTAGTTTTGGATCTTGTCTAAGATCATCATCAAAATATAATTATGGAACCTATACTAAATATTCCTCCATAATCCATTAAATGGAAAAAGGAATACCATCTAAAGAAAAAATATTAATATCAAATATTTACTCAAATTTAAAAAAATCTAAATAATATAGAGTGTATCCCAAGGCAATACCTTAGATAGTTTAACATGTTCCAAAACAAACATAAGTAGTGCATTCTTCTCCTAATTTATAGAAGATTCCACCAAATATTGCACCTTATCAATTTACACTTGGAAATATTATGTAGTGATCAGTATAGTTACACTACATCAATTGATGATTTTTTCAATTCAGATACATTTACATATAAAAAAATTCATCCATGGAAATTCACTCTTAAAATCCTTGATCCAAGCATGAAGGATGGTCCTCATGTTAATGGATTCATAAGCTTGTTTACTTATCACAATAAATTTTAAAAAATTAAAAAAAATCAAATATATATAAAATTTAAATATTGTAAAGATACAAAAACATTCAAAATATTTAAAAAAATCAAAAATAAAGACATGAACATGACATAAGGTGTTAGTTACTTCTTTACATATGATATTCATCATATATTGTTGGTATATAACATATTATTTTCTATACACATAAGAATTTCACTAGGATTTGAGTGTAATTTTGGACATACATTACATATTCATTCTTAGATGATGGACTTACCTTTTACTCAGTGGCCATGCCTATGTTGGGGGCATTTAAATCTATAGTTTTCATTATAATAGGTTATACCTATCTATGACCTTAAATGCAATGTTGAACTACATATCTTATAAGTGTATTTATAAATCATTCATATTTTGCATTGTGATACTATATATTCTACTTTTTTAACACTATGACATTGATTTATATGGATGGAATAGACTAGCTTTCACTTGTTCTATCCTTCTTCAATGTTATTTTGCTTTCTTCCATAATAGGCTTAACATTACTTTATTATTATGTGTGGCCCATAACCATTGTGTGCATATTTCTTGAGCATCTCTATGAGATCATTTTTTTAATGTGGGTGACATTTGAACATGTCCCTTATATATGGTCATTGGCCTTATTGTATGACATTTTGTTACATTATTGAATGTTGTGATTATGTGCTTTTTGAGATTGATTATTGGTGCCATGATCACTATCATTCACTTCTAAGGCATACAATACTTCAGATATTATTACATCACTTCATGCCTCAATGATATATTTATCTATGCATAACACTTATGTGCCTCAAATTCATTATGTTACATACATGCTTCAAATTATAAATTATATTTTATATGATAACATATTCTCCAACATGATGATATAATATTATTTGAGCATATATATCACATGATTTAGTTAACTCTTATTTTAAGATGGGTAAATTCTAGGCTACATCGCTCATCTTAAAAGGGGAGCATTGCAGTGTCATTATCTTAGAGATTCACACCTCCATGAAGATATTCAGGACAAATACAAGTGCAAAAATATAGAGTAAAGGTTTAAAAGATTTAAATTAAGGAAAAATAAAATTTAATAAGTAGAATATAGGTTTCCAAAAATTCAAATTTGTTTAGAAATCAATCACATGACATATATTAACATATCAATATATATTCTATCTGAATATAACATGTATATGCACTCTTAAAAAATCAAATTATATAATTATAAATACCTAAATGCAATTGCATGGACATGTGAAAAAACAATTACAAGATTAAATTTATAAGTTGAAAATACAATGACAATTGAGCATATAAATTAATAACATTATATATCATTGGAACATATTCAAAGAGGTCATGATACTCATTCATGTTTAAGCTATTCAAATATGCGAAATTAAAAGTTTAAAATTTTTAAATTGTCAAAATTACAAAGTTTAAAAAGAAAAATCTTCAAGTTCCAAGAGTAAAATATACAAATTCAAATGCCAAATATTATTTAAAATAAACTTTGATGAGCAATGTGGAAATGATGGGGGATTTATTACTATTCATTATCTTTTGATCATACATATTATAATCTATATTCGGCCGCATGGTGTGATTCAAAACTATGTGGGTGATGTTAGTTAAAATCTATTGACATTCAAAAACCTTAACATGAATTATAACAAAACTATCATGGTTCGACCTTCTTGGATATATATATATATATATATATATATATATATATATATATATATATATATATATATATATATATATATATATATATATATATATAGTACTATTCTCTTTTCATGAGAATTATAATAATGCATATTTCCAACTCAAGATCTTGATTAGTTATTCAAAATTTGTGACTTGATAAATATTAATTCCATTGGTTCAAATTCTCAAAATGATTAAAGTAAGGGGACATGGTTCTCCATTATCAGTTATAGGTTATAATGAAAATGGGTTTCACTTACATATAGGTGTACTTAGTTCTTTCTCTCTTTTAAATTTTGAAAATTTCAAATTTAAAGCTTTTTCAAAATTGAAATTAAAAAAAATTACTACTTCATGAGTTGTTTCAAGGTTTGCTAAATTTGAGTGCCCTACACAATTGAAGTATCTAATAAAAGACAAATTGTGTTGTACACACTCAAGTTCAATCCTTAATATAAAAATTTCATTCATATAATGAGGGGGTTGAATTGTAGACACAAAAATTTGGTCAAATGTACTTGAGAATTATAATTATTGATACATTCCAAACCACATGAGTTATGCTCAAATAAATGAATTTTATTCACAATTTCTCTAATCCGTTTGTTTCTATGTGGGTTTGACCATTTTTTTTCATTATCACCACACAATATTAAATGTAAATTATAAAGCTATATAAAATAACTATCAAAAATTTCTCTATAGAGGACATCTATCTTTGATCTTTTTGAACAATTTTAATCTAAGTAGACAAGGACACACTACACCCCTATCCACTTGGGTTGGTCGCATCCTACACAAAATAATGGCTAGTTTCTAAATTGAAATTTATCTATTTTGGTATTCCAAAACGTTTCATAAGGTCAACTAAAGTAAAATTTCAAAATATTTACCTATAAATACATGTCAAGAGTCATTAATTAGTACCATTTTTTATTCACTTTGTACAAACATTTACACTTTTATGTATTGAGTAAATTTTCCCTATTCTACCCAAATTCTACATTATTCACATGGAGTAGCCATAATCCAAGTCAATATAACTCTAAAATAAATTCAATATATATCATTAAAAAGCATTAAAATAAACTTCTAGTTGCATACATCTAGTCAAAGGAGCACAATTACACATTCACTTTTGGTGGGAGAACTACGTGGGCTTGATTTTACTCAGAGTATTTGATATGTAGGTAGGGATAAATAATTAAGGGGTGATTTGGTTTAACTCAAATCATTACACTCCCCTCTTTTTATTACATGTTTTCAATATATCAAAGTTTCATAAGGGTTTTAAAATCAAGGGAATAAAAACAAATTTTTTTCGCATGAAAACCCTAAGTGGGATTTCTCAAAAAATTCTCATTTATAAGCACAACTGGTGTAGTGATCAATGTATATGCATAATCAACCCAAAAAATTATATGGTTAATGGATTTAGGTGTATTATACCACTGTCTCTCTATTGTTCTCCTTTATATATCTATCTTCTACTTCTATTTCTATTCTCTCATTTTTATATTCCTAATTTATGTCTTTTTTTAATCTATTGTATATCATATCCAATTGAGCCAAGTCCATAGTCAACATATTAGATCACAATGTACCACTGTCCACTTATAATATATGTGTCCAGATCCTATTTTTATTTTTAATTATGATCTTAATCCTACACATTAATCACTTTTTCTAATTTTCATAGTCAAATAGGCATAAAAATTAACAAATATTAATGTGTGAGTTAATTATAGTTATTATTAGTACTTTCCCAAAATAACAACTTTATCTATTTATCAATTTGTTAAAATTAAATTAGTTCATTATTATACATCTTTAAAATTATAATATTTTAATTTTTACACCTATATACATAATAAACTTCTTAACTCATTTAGTGTTTTTAAATAAAAAATAGGTTAAAACATATTAGTGAACCCACACATTTTATTTCAAATATTACATTTACTTTTCAATCTTTGTTCTTGGGTTTTAGAATTCATGATTTCTAGATACTAAAGAGAACTTTTCTTTGAACCTTTGGATTCATATTGAATTATTTTCTGCTTTATACAAACAAATTTATTTTTCATTTTCTTAATAGATTTTTTCTCTTTATTTATTTCCCTAGAAACTGTGTTCTTTTAGTTTTAAAAGTCATAAGAGCTATCATTTTGGGTAAAATAGTTAATAGTTTTCCTTACACTATGGTGTGAAGGGTACTTCCTAATACTCAAAAAATTAGTCAAAATTTTTACAAATTTTATTTTCCATGTACCTCATGGTATATCTAAAATGCTTAGGGTATGTTTTTTGCCCACATGTAGCCTTTGGTTATTTATACTTGTAGTGCACTAAAAAATGGCTAGCCCTAAGAATTTACTTTCAACATACCCCACAAGATTGGATAGTATGGCTATGGTAATGGTGGAATAATCCATATTTATTTCCTTTTAGGCCATATTCACTATTTATGACTGGGATTAGTATATATTAGAACCTATAAATAAAACACACCTTGCCTAGTTACACTCATTGATATCCTTGATTTTGGTATGATTGACTATTTGTTAGCATTGAGTGTTATATTTTTTCATATTTGTTATACCATTAGTTAAAAAAATCTAAAATGTATTTTTAATATGTACCTAAATATGAAATTCCCAATGGCGGTAATCCCTTGGATTTATTTTTTTTCCATCAATGCTATAACATATGCTTATGATGACAAATGGACTAATGATCATAATTGTACAATTTCTTATGATAATCTAGAATATAATTCTGATATATATGATATGATAGATAAAATCAAGATGGTTTTTACAATAGTGAAGAATATAGTGAAGAAAAAACTAAGCTAACTAATTTAAATATTGTGCAACCCATTCCTCACTTGTATTCCTCATGAAAATCAGAGCAAAAAGAACATACTAATAATGAATATATTCTCTTTATTAATCTCTTATAAGGATCATAATATGATGATAATTAATTAGAATACCCTATTTACATTTCAAATTTGCTCATGCATTCCATCACATTAATTAATATAAATTACAAAAGCATAACTGTTCATAGAAATGTCAAATGTTACAAATGATAGTTGGATGCATATATTCCACATTATCATTTATTTAATTAATGATATGAAAAATAGTTTTTTAATTATTTTGGATTCATAAGAGAAACATATAATCAATAAATTTGTTTGAATGTAATCAATATTGTTTAGATTTAAACAATTTGCTACAGTATTTTGACAATATAGTTCATATAAGCATATGTAATAAATATAGTAAGTACTAAGTAACTAAGGGATAAAAATAGTGTATCTTATTTTTTTAATGTTTTGTACCATGGAAATGATTATGCAATCATCATAGGGATTATATATAGATCTAGACTATATTTGTTCTATATTTTGATTGTTTTGAACTCCAGACAATTATGTCAATCAGGGACAGTAACATTGATGCATATGTCTACCTTTGATGTAAGTTTCTAGTGAGATATATACACATGAGTGAATTAATTTTTTTACTAGGCCTATACTTCCCCCTATGTAATTGTTATATGCCTCAAGTTATGTCTACCTACATGTCAGATATAGATAAGAAGCAACCTCCATTCCTTTGCATTATGCCCTTTTTAACCTGGTTAAAAGGGGTTAGTAATGTGAGTCAAGTTAGCCCTAAAACACCTATTTGTTGCTAAATTCTACCTAAATATACAATACTTATAAGAGGGCCTTAGACTCATATGTAATTCTCCCTCATATGCATGTCTGTAGAATTAGAATAGTATGACTATATGCTCTTTCTTTTAGTAACCCTTGGTAAAGGTGATGCAATACTATATTTGACCTTTTGAATGATTTAGATATTTGATTTAATGATGTAGTACAATTTTATAGATAGAAATAAATAATATTTCCTAATTAGAGAGTTGTCTTATCAAATTGTTAGGTGTCTTGATTAGATTATAGCCTTTATATATATATGAACATTTTGAATTTGAATTAGAACATAATGACATGCAAAGGGCCAAATATAGGATCTGAAAATAGGGGTTAAAAAAATGTTCGAAATGTGAAATATACAAAAAAATATATATATAATCTTGGATAGTTACATTGAAATTGGACACTAACATCAATGCTAGTGTCTAGGATGGACATAAGTGTCTAGGGGATAGAAAAATATATAAAATAGATAAAAAGGTAGGGATAATTCACATACATTAGATGAATATAAACATACATAACACAAAGTCCCAAGGGGTGGGAAAATCAAGTGAAATAATATGGAACCAAAGAGGTCCATGAGAGACTACATTCTAGATGTCTAATTCTTAATAAAAAGGTATATAAATACAAGGAGGCTAGAAATATATGTACTTCTACCAAAATGGGTGTCTACATTTCCCCCTTTTAATCTAGTAATGCATGAATAATTGGAATTACTATTTTGAAGGAAACAAAAATGCATATCATGGTGTGGACACCACACCTTATCTTCACTTAATTTTTTTTTTAATCTTTTGTTTGACAATTACTTAAAACTAAGAATATTCCAAAAACATAAAGCAACATGTAAATTCTATATGTAAGTAATAATAAAAATTAACATAAATAAATAACATGGATAGAATACACCTATGTATGTGTCATATGGTAAATGGTTCTAGAGTTCTTCGAAATGGAGAAGTAGATAAGGGGATCACAACCTCATCCATATTATAAATAAGAATATGAGTGAGCCTATAAGTGGCCAAGTGTATCTCACCTTGATGGTGTTATACCTAGAGTAGGGAGATTTGGGAGGTGATCATACCCCCAACCTAGAATAGGAAGCGTAGTTTTTCAACCATCAAGAGTAGTATTTCCTGATGAGCACAACTTGAATAAAAAAGATATGTATATATATAGCTTGATACTGAGTGAGTGATGTAATAAAGTTCACCCAAGAACTTGGTGAGACTAGGTGATTCAATCCTTGTAATTTTACCAAAAATAAGAACTAACCATTGTAGATAAGTAAGGCTTAATATAGTCTATGAAAGTTTGACCAGTGTATCATCATGTTGAGGTATTAGTACGCAAATTTTTTTTGTTGTCGTAAAAATACACAAAAGAGTTTTAAAATATAAAAATTATTTGGATTTTGTTATATTATACACATATAGCATAATATATGCACCTTGGATATGTATCATGCTAACATTATGTATATCAAATTATACCAATGTATAGAATTTTTCTACTACTATGAATCTAACTATATATTATGTATGTTTCTACCAATTTGGAAAATGTGTAAGTGTGGAGAACATGCTTCCAAGGAATTACCTCACTATGTATGAAGAAAATTTGAAAAATATAATAAGTACCAATGTGGTTGATATGTTTCCAAAACATTCCCCCACTATAATATGTAGATGTTGAATATGTTTGGACACCATTACTCCAAAGTGTACCCCCCATTGAATCTAGATAATGTGTAAACTATATTTTATTGTGTAGAACATGTTTATAAACATTTACCTACTAAGATTCCACCATTTTGGGAGGAGGTGATATAGTGTCTATTGGTCATCTCCTTGAAAAATGAAAATGAATGATGTATTTGATATAATTTCACTTGATATTGTTTTGAAAGTATTGTGGACAAGAATTTGTAATGTTATTTTTGGTAGTCTTTTAAATCTAGCAGAATATTTGTGTAGCAAAAATTTTATCAAGTTTTGAAAGTGCTTTAATTTTTTTTAAATTTGGTATAATATATAAGGGATAATTATATATATCCCAATGCAACTTATGATTTTGAATTTGGATAAATAGGGATCAAGATATGCACATTTGAAGTTGGTGCAAAAAGAGGTATATTAGGTGTGTTGTAATAAAAAATTTAAAACATTTGCATTTTGAAATTTTGTGAATTTTGAGATCTAAGTTTAATTAATAACCATTCCATGTGGAATAACCCCTCACTCTATGAAATTTTATGTGTTTTAGATTTCCTTACTCATCCAAGATGTTTTTTGTTATGGTAAGTAGGGTTTATTGCATTTTATTAGTAATTTTGTTCTTTTTTTTAAATATATATTTTGGGTGTGTTTTTAGGAATTTATTCTAGGATTTCAAATTCTTGCATTAACATCTTTGATTCTTAATTTTTTACCTCAATGTAAGTGTCCAATGTCAAATGGTGGTGTCTGATATTTTTGTCCAGTGTAGACAGTAAAGTCTGATGCTTCTGTCCCTCATGGACACTAGCAACCAAGGTTAATTTGATTATATTTTGTATATAATTAACTAATATTTCCATATTTTTACATCAAAATATGATTTATAACAATTTTTTATCGTTTTTTATTGATTATATAAGGATATTCATAATTGAGAGTTTTGGCATGAGTGGCATTATTAAACATCAACTGAGCTAGGTATAGATGCAGCCAAATGGGCTATTATTGATAAAGGGGGTTAGGTCATGTATCATATTTGGGATAGATCCCATATGATATTCACCTCCTCACAACCTTATCTAAGATTTGGAATCTAAATACATGTACATTCTGGCTTCCCACAGGTGAGATGACAATCACCTTAGAGTATGTGTGTCAAAAATTTTGGTTGTCAATTAGGGGTGAGAGAGTATAGGTCAATGTAGATGGTAACCAAGGCTATATTCAACATTCCCATGTATATTTTAATGTTCAAAGGGATTTTTATGTAGAGCCTAATATCATGATTAATTTTGATAACATTATTAGAGGTGATGTTCCTTGATTGCAAAAGTTTATTTGTATTTTACTGCCATCATTTATGTCCATTGAGGGTGGTACTATTGGTATTTATTATTAGATGTATTAGGTAGTACATCACATTAATCTTGATCATATTAGGTATTTTTGGGGTCTTATTGTACTAACCCACTTATATATGGATCTCTACAAGTTTACATTAGAGATTCATGGTGGGGGAATCAAAGTGGAAACTCTATTATATGTTTAGGCTTGTGAGCATATCATAGTAGTATGATGAGTTGGTGGTCCCCTCCCTAAATGGTTTCATCCATAGATTTGTATTGAGTGGTGGGTATTCCCATGTTGTATACTTCATACCATGATGGATTACAAAATTACTTATATAGGTTATCTCTAAATTATATTATATGACATCCTTATAGGACCTTTGTTGGGTGGTATGAAGATAAACATGAATTACAAAGGGTCCACATTAGTATGTGGTTGGTGATTGGTTTCCTAGTGTCTATGAGTTATTTTAGAATGATTCAGTTTCACATTAATATTAGATAGAGAAAATATTACCTTTAACACTATATCTATGGCATCAGATAAAATAATATGGTCATAAGCCACATGATAAGCTAGCACCCACTGTTTTAGATCTAACCCTACATCTCGATGATGAATGAGATCTTATGATTTCCTTAGCTACATGTGATGATGTAGGTTATACTAATGGATATGTATAGTGGTGGGATTAAGCTTCATGGACTTCAATATTTCTTATTATAGTTACACCCCTAGGTGTCATTCTTATGTCATAGGGTGGTGGCAAAGGAGAGATAAACAATAAAGTAGGTGATGGTTCTCTTATAGGAATAACACTAGTAGATGAGGCCACTATTATAGCCACATGTGAGTACCATAGTTTTAAAGTTTGAATTTTATTGGTTATAATAGAATATAAATTATTTGTTTATATATGTTGATAACTTGTATCATATATCAAATGTCTATAGGTAACTGGGAATGGTCAAAGATGGTGGATTAGGTGATATAGGACCTCACTCATAGTGTTCCTATGGATTTAATTAGAGATGGATTTAATCAGAGATTGGTTGACATTTTTTGTGCTCATGTACCATTACTCAATATTATTATGAGATTTATGACAACATACCATACTATGGCCATAGAGCGTGAGGAGTTACATATAGAGTTAGATATGAGGGACATTCCCAAGTGGAGTTATACTAAGACTATGTATAGTTCGATTGATCTTTATAATAATTTTAGATGGGGTCACATTGAGACAATGTGATGGTTAGGTGATTTATAAGAGAGAGTGTGCATGGCATCATACACAAATGAACATCATTTTGATCTTGATTCATCTACATTGAGAGGTGCTAGATGTGTATATGTTGATAGTGATGATGATTATAACCCAACGGATATGCCCACAACATATGATTGATATTATTATTTTTATAAGCATTGTATTAGTTTATATATATGAAATTATTCATTTGGTTTTATTTGGTGTTGAATGGATTTACACTATTTATTTATTTGTTGGTCATTATATAGTTTGTTAATTGCATTTATTTTTGTGGTGTATGTTAGGATTTGGAAAATTATGTAATAATTATGTTTATTTTTGAAATGAATGCATTATATTAACAATAAGTAGATCACCATATGCAATGAAATATAGATGGATATATAAAATATTGATTGTAATGATCACGTGGAAATGGGACCATGGATTTATGCTTTTATAGTCATCTTTGAAGCATCTATAGAAATATATTTTGAAATTAAATGTATCTATTTAGGTACCCATATTTGTTTTGTAATTTTACCTTCTCCCTGTGTCTCTTTATTAAGGACCTGATCGACTAATGGTTCCTTAGTAGGATCAGTGTGGGAGAGATCAATTATGGGAAAATTACACTAGGAAAAGGATTTATACTATAAGTTATATTTTGTGTAGTTTGACAAACCATGTGTTCCTCACAAGGATCGACATAGGATGTCTTAGCCTCATTATACAAGCATCTAGGAGAAGCATGTAGAATAGGTATAGATATGTTTTTTTGATATGTAATGATTCTACATTCAAATAATTGTATAAGATTTTACTGAGAGAAAACACTCATTATCTTGATGACCATTAATACCATGGTAAGTGCAAAAGTGTTGTCCTTTTTTCTTCTCAAAACTATGAGGTGGGTAATGTGAATTAGGAGAGATTTCGATCATTTTTTTATCTAATAAAATTCATAATATGTCATGTGTTATATCTCAATACAAATTAAACTGAAGAGGCTACCATTTCATAGTGGTTTATGGTCTAATTGTGGGAGATACTCTATAATCATGCTCATTTCCTTTATTCAATACCTTTATTATTTCTTTTGTGACATATAGGTTTGGTTATGTAAAAGGATTTTGAAGTGGTTTGATAATTTTTGTAACCTATTTATTTATTTTGGAAAAAATATCTTTACCATGTTTGGATTTGAATGGAGAAATAGGTAACTTGGTTTGTGTATTCATTAGAGCACACACATATTTATGCACATCCCAATATAAGATCTCGAATGAAGCAAAGGTATTATGTAATTCTCTTTCTCTTGGTGGAAAAAGAAGGCTTCTGATAAATATAAATTATATTTATAAATACAAGGGTGTACAATGTAAATAATACAAAACATCTTTAAATTGAAAAACATACTCATATATAGGCTCATTTTATGTTTATGACAACATTTACTAATGTTTAAATGGTAATTTAGGTAATGTATAATGATGAAATTATGATAGAAATATTCAATTTATTTTAAATTTGATAATGAACCATTTGGTAAAATATAAAACCAATCAAGAACCCCTTGGGTTAAGCTACAATAAAAAGCCTTTAAGAGCAATCTTTTATTTTGGGCCCAATTTCTAAATATTGTGTATATTATTGTAAATGAATAACATGATCCCCTTGACCATAAAATGAGGATAACTTAGGCATAACAAAGTTTTAATTATAAGGATACTCTAACACATCCCTAGAAATAGGTTTATTTGTTAGTGTATTCTCCTCTAGAATAATTTCATGAGAAGAAACTTGTAATTTAAGAGTATTGAATTGTTGTTGCAAATATCCAATGGTAGTCATAATAGATAACATGTCATAAAATACCATTCATATAGAACATATGAATGGTGTACTCTTTAACATTTGATAAAATAGGCTCATCATAGTCTTTTTCAATATTCGGTAAAGGAACACCCATGCCATGTCTAAAGATGTAGGTATATCTTGTTAAATAGCACAAAGGTTAATATTATTATCATTGTAAGGAAATACATTTCTTTATTTTTTTCTAACATATTATAGGATTAGGAGAAATAATTTCACTTTGAAACACACCCTCCTTTTGATAGGAAGATTCAATGCTCTCTATTTTATTTACCACTTCATGGGATGGAAAAATGTCACCTTAACTTTTACTTTTGCGTATAAGAGAAAGATATTTCAAGAATGAAATATCACTTGATATTTTAGGTACATCAAATTTTTGTGAGAAATGAACATTTACATAACTATCATTTTCATCCTTTCTATTTGTCTTAGAAAAAAATTCATTAGGAAACCTTTGGGAAATATGTTTTTTTGTTACTTGGATTTACATGGTTTGATATTTGTAAAATATACCTCAATATACTTTGGAATTTTATTGTATTCTTAAATACTTCAAGTTTCATAGTTGTTTACTTCTGATTTTTAGATGCACTCTCATTTTTTTTTCAATCAACTCAATGGGAGATATGGCACATGTAATTTATGCCTCACAAAATAGAGGGGAAGAAGAAAGTTGACTATTTTTATTTGAATCATGCAAATTAGTAATGGAATTTTCAAAACTACCATTATTTGGGGAAAGGGAGACACACTTGATTTCATCAATATGTTCATTATGAAGGATAGTGGAGGAACATTCAACTTCATTGAATTTTTCAATAATAGAAAGGGAAGAATCACACTCACTTGTTGAGATAAATAAAAAGGGCGTGGATGCAATAGTTTGATTTTCAACATAAGAAATGGTATCAATTTTCATATTTTTTGGCTCTTTAATATTAGAAAACAAAGGAATATGATAGGTGTGTTAAGCACGTAATATACTGAGAGGGGGGGGTGAATCAGTATATATATCTTATAAAACTTTCCCTTAATCAAACATTAAAGATGAGCAATAAAACACAAATAATAAACATCACACAAGAAAGAGAGAGACACCAGATATAACATGGAAACCCAATGTGGGAAAAACCACAAAGAACAATCTCAAGTATATTAGTGAGAACAAACCCACAGGAGCACCATACCCCTTTGCCAAGTACCAACCTTAGCTACAATTCATGATCACCACCCCATAGGAGCTTTACACCCCTTTGCCGAGCATAAACCCAGCTATCATTCGTGAGCACCAACCCACATGAGCATCATCCACTTTGTGTAAACCACACACCTATCTCTCAATGTTGCTAAATCAACAAATGATAGTTCAATACAACATCTCTTTCCTCTCTCTCACCTTTGCTCTTCTAAGCTAGATAATACAATATCAAATTAACCTCTCACACTCATATTACAAATGGCTACTCAAGCCTTTATTTATAGCTTTCCAAATGACCTTTGGCCTTCCCCCTTGACCTTTCAATCCTCATGAAAAATGGCACCAATATTGGATGACCCTTCGTATCCAAGCATTTGAAAAGTCATGTGGTGACCCTTCATGACCAAAAATGTCTTTCCCACTTTTATCCTTATCTTTGGTGACTTTTCGTATTCCTTTAAGTGTCCCTTCATGAGAAATTCGCCCATACTCTTTTGTCTTCACTTGGTGACTCTTGGTATTCCTCAAAACGACTCTTCATGGGAAAATGCGTCCCATCCTTCTTTTGTCTTTATCCCGTGACTCTTCATCTTCTCCATGGGCCCTTATTTTGTCTCATATGCAACCAAAAATATATTCATTAATATTAATAAATATTAACTCATATTAGCCAAGATAAACAATATTAAATGCAATGGGGCCTTTATCACCAATAATACTAAACCTTTGACATCAATGACAATATTTCCAACAATCTCCCCCTTTGTCATTGATGGCAACCTTAATTCTGAAACTGCCACATCCTGTCACCTAGCCACATCCTATCACTTGCACATACTATCATCTGAAAGCATATAGTAACTCCCCCTTACTGTAAAAACCTATACTTGTTTCATGTACCTATTTTTTACACCTGTACTTGTACCTATTATTCTCCCCCTTTGACATCAATGGCAAAGGGCCTACCTGGAGCTAACACTTAGCTCCCCCTCTCTTGATGCTGAACCTCAATGGTAGAAAGTAAGGGAAGTTACTCCCAACTTCTCTCGCAGATACTAAAATGTGTCTTTTGGTAGTGCCTTTGTGAAAATATCTACAATTTGCTCTGTATTACTAATATATTCCAACTTAACCTGTTGATCTACAACCTGCTCTCTTAAAAAGTGATATCTAATGGGAATATGTTTTGTTCTTAAATGCATCACTAGATTTTTTGAAATATTTATGGAACTTGTGTTATCACAAAAAATGGAAATAGGTTCATCATACTTTACCTTGATATCTTCCAAAGTTTGCTTCATCCAAAGCACTTGAGTACAACACAATATTGCTGCAATATATTATGCTTCAGCTATAAAAAATGATATTGAGTTCTTCTTCTTGGTTAGCCATGATACTAAGCTATCACAAAGGAAGAAAGCTCCTCCACTTGTACTCTTTTTGTCATCTAAGCACCCTACCCAATCTGAATCTGTATAAGCAACTAAAGTGAAATCTTTACCTATGGGATACCATAATCCATAATCTAATGTCCCTTTGATATATATAAATATTCTTTTCACCAACGAAACATGACTATCTCTTGGAGATGATTGATATCTTGCAACCATACCTACTGCATGCATGATGTCTAGTCTCGATGTTGTCAAATATAAAAGACTACCAATCATAGATCTATACAAAGATTGATCTGTAACAGGTGAATCTTCATCCTTGCTCACCTTATTTTCTATACAGATAGGTGTGCCAACTGGTACATAATTCTCAAAACCAAATTTCTTCAACATTTCCTTGGCATATTTACTTTGAGATATAAAAATTCCTTTATTTGAATGAAATATTTGTAATCCTAAGAAAAATGATAATTCTCCAAGCATAGACATCTCAAATTCTTTTTTCATTCTATCAGAAAATTCTTTTGTCATCTTTTCAATATTTCCTCCAAAAATGATATCATCAATATAAACCACAACAATCAATTGATGCTCACCTTTTGTTTTGATGTAAAGATTACTATCAACAAATCCTCTCTTGAATCCTTGATCTTGCAGGTACTTATCAAGTCTTGCATACCAAGCTCTGGGAGCTTGTTTTAATCCATACAATGCTTTCTTCAATCTACATACATGATTAATAATATTCAAAAGAATAAACCCCTCAGGCTATTCAATGTAGACCTCTTCTTCAAGATTCTTATTTAGGAAGGCAGATTTGACATCCATCTAAAATACTTTGAAATTTTTAAATACTACATATGCAAGAAACATTCTAATAGCCTCTAACCTTGCTACTGGTGCAAAAGTTACTTCAAAATCTATTCCCTCAATCTGAGCATATCCTTTACATACTAATCTTTCTTTATTTCTGGTTACTTCTCCATTTTCATTTAGCTTATTTCTATAAACCCATTTTGTTCCTATCACATTATGATCTTTTGGTCTAGGCACTAATTCCCAAGTATTATTTTTTTCTATCTGATCTAATTCTTCATCCATAGCCTTAACCCAATGCTCATCATGTTTGTCTTCTAAAAAATTTATAGGCTGAATTTTAGATAACAAAGAGAAATTAACTTGTTTAGATTCACTTACCATAATTATTTTGGTGTGAATTCCTTCTTTTATATCCCTGATGATGTCACTTTCATTATGATTTTTGGTGCAAATTCTCTCTTTTATATCCCCAATGATGTCACTTTCATTATGATTTTTATGAACATATTTGGATGGAGTCTTGTGCCCTTTTTCTCCTTTTTCTCATCTTCATCTAATTCTTCTAAGCCTTCCTCTTCAATGATTTCAGGAATGTCTACTGGATCACTAATCTTTTGTGTTCCATCTTCTTCTATCCTGACACTTACACTTTCAACAATTTTCTTGGTTCTTTTATTATAACATTTATAATCTTTACATTTGCAAGAATAACCAGGAAATATACCTTCATCTGCTCTAGATTCAAACTTACCAAGTTTTTCATCGGTTCTCTTTATGAAGCATTTGCTACCGAAAACTCTAAAATAATCAACTATTGTTGGTTTGTCTTTCCATAACTCAACGAGTTTTGTCACTGTTGACTCTTAATAGAGCTCTATTCTAAATATGCACTACTATACCAACTGCCTCTCTCTAATATTTATTTGCTATCTTGGATTCATTTAGCATTGTCCTCGCCATCTCTTGAACTATTCTATTCTTTTGTTTAACTACTCCATTTTTTTGTGGAGTTCTTGTTGCTGAATACTGTCTCTTTATTCCATGATCTTCAAAAAAATCAACATATTGATTTGACATGAATTCTCCTCGATTTGATCTTAGACACTTAATCTTCAGATCAGTTTCATTCTCAACTAATGCTTTGAATGCTTTGAACTATCTAAAAGCTTCTGATTTTTTCTTTAAAAACATTATCCAAGTCATACGTGAAAAATAATCAATAAGCAATATGAAATATTTATCACCTTGAGTACTTTGAGTCCTCATAGGTCCACATAGATCAGTCTGACCAAGCTCTAGCATTTGAGTGGTTGAGTACTCTTTTGTTTTGAACCACCTTCTAGCCTGCTTCCCATGCTGACAAGGTCCACAAAGCATGTTAGATGGCTTTATTATTGTTGGAAGATTCCTGATTGCTTGCTTTTTGCAAATTTTGACAAGATTGTCAAAATTTATGTGTCCCATTCTCCTGTGCCATAGCCAACTTTCTTCAATCTGACTCAAACAACATTTTTGACCTTTGATGTCTAATAACATATATAAGTTATTACCTATTCTTTGAGCATCTATAATTAATACATCTGAATATTTTCTTCTAATTTCACAACCTTCTACATAAAACTTTAGTGTGTGCCCCTGATCACACATTTGACTTACACTCAAAAGATTATGCTTAAGACCTTCTACATATAAAACATTTTCAGTTTTAGTTCTACCATTATCTAAACTTAGTGTACCTTTTTCAGCAATTTTGGTAGTAGTATTGTCCCCAAATTTCACTGTGCCACCATTGATCTTCTTCAGGGTTATGAAATTGCTCTTGTCTCCTGTCATGTGCCTCAAACATCTGCTATCAATAAACCATGGATTTTCTTCATTTCTTACATGCAGAGCTGTCTAGACCAACATAGAACCTTCAGATTGTTTCTTTACCATGTTTGAACCTTTTTTTTTATGAATGGAGCCCTAAAAATTTGGTCCTTCTTGACTGACTCGAACACGCTTCTACAATACCAAGCTATGTGTCCGAAGTTGTTACACTTGTAACAAATTATGGTCTCTTCATCAAAGCTTGATAGAGGATCAAAAGAGTTATAGCTTCTGCTTGACTCTACATGACCTTCCTTTTCCTTATTTTTGAGATTGTTAGCTCTTTTTTTACATTCTAATTTCTTATGACCATATCCATTACAATAAAAATAGTAACCATAAAAATAAGACCTATTTGTGAATCTTTGACCTGATTGCCTTTTATAGCTTTGTTCCTTCCAACCTTCTTTGTCCTCTGTATTATCCATTCCTTCCCTTCTTGTTTCTTTATTTTTAAGAGCTTCAACATAGCTCTTCTTCTTTTCAAAACTGATACTTGTCTTATCTGATATTGCCTTTTGACTTTTTAATACCTTATTCAGCATATTAGTGCTATTCTCAAATTTTGAATCACTGACTATTTTATTATTGACTACTTTCTCAATCTCTTCTTTTAAAGAGGCAATTTCAGTAACATACCTTTCACATTCTTTCCTTGATATTTCCAAATGTGCCATCAGATCTTCAATTATCTCCTTTGACTCCTTATCATTTTTCTCGATTTGATGCTTTAATCTTTGATATTTCTTTTCAACAATTTTTAACTCTTCTAAGGCACACATGATTTCTCCTTCCATATTCACTTCAGCTTCATCCTCTTCTTCTTCTTCTTGATCAACTATTCTTTTTATTGCAGAGGCACCTTTATGTATGGCCATCTTGTGCTTTCTTGATCTACCTTCAAGGTGTAAAACTTTTTAAAAAGGAACCTACTCTGATACCAATTGTTAAGCACATAATATACTGAGAGGGGGGGGATGAATCAGTATATATATCTTATAAAACTTTCCCTTAATCAAACATTCAAGATAAGCAATAAAACTCAAATAATAAACATCACACAAGAAAGAGAGAGACACCAGATATAACATGGAAACCCAATGTGGGAAAAACCACGGAGAACAATCTCAAGTATATTAGTGAGAACAAACCCACAAGAGCACCATACCCCTTTTCCAAGTACCAACCTTAGCTACAATTCATGAGCACCACCCCACAGGAGCTTCAAACCCCTTTGCCGAGCACAAACCCATCTATCATTCATGAGCACCAACCCACATGAGCATCATCCACTTTGTGTAAACCACACACCTATCTCTCAATGTTACTAAATCAATAAATGATAGTTCAATACAACATCTCTTTCCTCTCTCTCACCTTTGCTCTTCTAATCTAGATAATACAATATCAAATTAACCTCTCACACTCATATTACAAATGGCTACTCAAGCCTTTATTTATAGCTTTCCAAATGACCTTTGGCCTTTCCCCTTTGTGACCTTTCAATCCTCATGAAAAATGGCACCAATCTTGGATGACCCTTCATATCCAAGCATCTTAAAAGTCATGTGGTGACCCTTCATGACCAAAAACGTCTTTCCCACATTTGTCCTTATCTTTGGTGACTTTTCATATTCCTTTAAGTGTCACTTCATGAGAAATTTGCCCATAATCTTTTGTCTTCACTTGGTGACTCTTGGTATTCCTCAAAATGACTCTTCATGGGGAAATGCATCCCATCCTTCTTTTGTCTTTATCTCGTGACTCTTCGTCTTCTCAATGGGCCCTTATTTTGTCTCATATGCAACCAAAAATATATTTGTTAATATTAAATAAATATTAACTCATATTAGCCAAGATAAACAATATTAAATGCAATGGGGCCTTTATCACCAATAATACTAAACCTTTGACATCAATGACACTATTTCCAACAAGGTGTCATCATCAAGATGGATACCATCATAGTCAAACTCATAAGTGGAAGTGTCATCATCACTACAGTGATCAATTATATTTGCATTTACATCATTAGTTCTTTCATTGTAACAGTTGTAAGAAAAAGTGGATTCATCCTATTTTTTGTGTTTTTATGGGTATTTATATGTAATACATTGATCATCATGTGGATTAAATAAATTATCATAATTAATCTTCCATGCATAACATTCCATTAAGAACTCCATAAAGGTTAAAAATTACTTTAAGATGACTACCAAACACACAACCAAGATGACCAAAATAAGAACGTAGCTAAGAATTCCTAATATATTCCCATATAAGTGATATAAATCAAATCTAATAATAAAAAATAGAAATATGAGATGAACGTCCAAAGAAGGTGAAAACCCTAGTATGAAAACTAGGGTTTTGGTTCAATAAACATAGGATGGGTTGAATAAATGTTTTAATGTTTTTAGATTCATAAGAGAAGCATACAAGTAATAACAGTTTTTAATACAATCAAGTACTGATTAGATTTTAAAAATGTGCTATAGTATTTTAACAATATATCTCATTTAGGCATGTGCAATAAATACATTAAGTACTAATAAACTAAGGGATAAAGAGAGTGTATCTTATTTATTGTTATGTTATCGACTATAACAGTGATCAGAAAATCATCATAAGGATTCCCTAGAGATATGGACTTTATTCCTTATATATTTTCACTATTTTAACCTCTAGACAATTGTGTCCATCAGGTATAATAACATCAATGCATATGTTTTCCTCCAGCACAAGTATTTAGTGAGAGATATACATAAAAGCAAAATTAAATTTGTACCAAGACTACACTTCACCCAAAAAATTTATATGCCTCAAGTTATGTTATAATACATTCCAAATATAGATAATAAATAACCCTATTTATTTTGCATTATGCCTCTTAAAACATGGTAAAATGGGGTTAGTAACATGAGTCAAGCTAGCCCTAACAACACTATTTATTTCTAAGTGTTGCCTACATAGCTAATACGCATAAGAGGGCCTCATACTTACATGTAGTTCTCCCTCATGTGTGTATGTGGAATTATAATAGTGTGACTATATTCTCTTTCTCATAATAACCCTTGGTATAAATGATGCAATATTATATTTGACCTTTTTAATTCTTTATATATTTGATTCAGTGCTATAGTGAAATATCTTAAAATAAATAGTATTTTATAATTAGATATTTAGCCTATAAAATTATTATGTGTCTTGATTAGATTATATCCTTTATATATATAATAAAGTGTTGAATTTAAATATGAACCTAGTGACATGCGAAGATCTGACCATAAGATGTGCAAAGAGGGATAACAAAATGGTCACAAAGAAAAAAATAAAAATAAAAAAAATATAATATTGGATAGTTGTGTCAAAGTTGGACACTAACATCAACACTAGTGTTTAGTATAGATGCAAGTGTCCAATGGCTATAAGCATACAAAAAATAGGTACAATTAGAAGGAATCACTGACATACATTGGATGAAGATAAATATACATAGCACATAAGGCCAAGGGGTATGTGAATCAAGCTAAATAAGATGGAACAAAATATATCCATGACATATTGTGTCACTAGATGTCTAATTCTCAGTGAAAATGTATATACATACAAGGAGACTAAAAATGTGTACTTGTACCAAAATGGGTGTCTACAGATAGTGATAATATCTTTCTTCCCTTTTAAGAAATAAATAATTAAATTACTTTATATTCCAATTTTTAAATATTATGAGATGAAAATGATTGTTTATTACAATTAAAAAATGACACCATAGCTCTGGATTTAAAAATCAAAGATAATGAATATTATGTAATGATTTTATAGATAGCCCCAGTTAATGGGAGTTGCATAAAAGTACCAATTGTGAATATTCTTATCTCTATATTAAATCATTAAAACCTAATAAAGAGTAATGCCATTTTTATAATTATATACAAATTCAAAATGATAAGTTGAGCAATGATCCTAAAGTTTGTACCAATGTTTCATTAGAATATAAACCACAACCATGTAATGAAAATTTTCATGATCCTCTTATACCAATTTTTAAAATGGATAATCACTGACAATGTATAAGAGAGCCTTTCCAAACAACTAATATCCATAAAAGTCATATTGTATGCATGATTCTTTCCATTAGATAAATCCAAAAGCAATTTCATGGTCTCACATTAAAAACTATAATCCAAGTCATAATCCCTAAGGTAATTCATAAGTGAAATATTTTTAAGGAGCATCTATAATACAAATTAAGATCCCTATAAAATCAAGTCAAGATCTATCATTATAGAGTATCAAATTCATCTTCTAGTTGCATACATCTAGTCAAAGGATAAAAATTGCAAATTCACTCTAAGTAAGAGAACTATATGGAATTCATTTACCTCCTTTTGAGAATAGGATATGTAGGCAATGATAAATCATTAAATAGGTGATAGAGGTTAGCTTAACCCATTACACTTCCATATTTTTCTTGTTGGTTTTCAAGCTATCTAAGTTCCTTGAGAAATTTAAAATCAAGGGAATCAAAAAAGGTTTTTCTATGGAAAAACCCTAAGTGAAATATCTCAAATTTCTCCTCACCTATAGGTGAAAGATGCATCTATTAATTTGGATGCACATTTATCCTAGACTTATCCATGATCAATAGAATTAGGGGCACTACATTATTATGTATTTACTATGATCCTATCTAGATCCATATTTTGGTTCTACTTTTGTTCTATAATTACTATATTCTTACTTTATGTCTTTTCCAATCTATTTTTATCACTATCAACTAAGACAATCATGGGTTCAATATACTTGGGTGCATTATGCCACCTTCAATTTATACTGTAGCTATCCAAATACTATTTTTGTTTTTGATCCTAATACCAAGATTTTATAGTCATATCTTCTTATATTTTTTAAAATAAAATAATAATAACTATCAATAAATATTGGTGTGTAAGTTAAGTACATTTTTCCTTAGAAATTTCATAAAATAGAAACTTTCTATATTTATAAATATTTCAAAATTATAATAGTTAACTATTGTACATATTTAGCATCCTAATATTTACAATTTTATGCCTATGTACATAATACACTTCTCAACTCATTTAGTGTTTTTTTTATAAATTAGGGTAAAACATATTTGTGAACCCACAAATTTTATTTCAAACATTACTTTTTCTTTTTAATATTTGTTTCATGGTTTTAGAACTCATGATTTATAGAAACTAAAGAGAATTTGTCTTTGAGCTTGGGGATTGATATTAAATTATTGTCTCCTTTACATAAAAATATTTATTTTTAATTTATTTTCATTCCATTTATTTTACTATAAACTAGTTTCTTATAATTTTAAAACTCACAAGAGTTGTTTTTGGCAAAGCAATTAGTAGTTTTCCTTATGCCATGGTTTGAGGAGTACTAACTCAATACTCAATCCATTAGATAGTACTATCAATGGATTTTAATTTTCATGTACCTCATGGTATGTATGAAATTCATAAGGTTTGTTTTTCATCTATAAGAAGCCTTTAACCATTTATCATTGTATTACATCGACAAACAAAAGTTACTCTCAACATACCCTACAAGAAGGGATAATGTGGCTATGGGAATGATGGAATCCTCCATAGTAATCACACACTTTATAAGATAAGGACTAGATAAAGATGATTTTGATAAAATATAGGACAAATTTTTTGTATCCTTAAAATATGAATAGTATCTTGAATATTTCTATGATAATTCATATATTCAATGATCATAATTTCAGTAAGGACATGAATAATAATCATAAGCATACATTGATGCCTTCCACTACCTATATGAAATAGATGGATACTTAAATTTAGAGAAACATAGATTAATCATGTATATATATGACATATTCTCATTTATTTAATCAAAAATAAATTTGGTGGAGGTCAATAAAATTTGAGAATCCTATCATTATGCGACAGACTATGTGAGCTAGCCACTGGTGTAAAATTGATAAGAATTATCTATGAATCACATCACACCTAAAGTCAAAAAATTATAATGTATTAGGACATGACTAGATTATGAGGACATGGTTCAATTTTATACTTATCACTTACCATGATACTATCATGGATGAATTTATAGATGATTTTTTTAATTTGGGTGTGTGGTTGTCAAATATACACTATTGATAGTCTGTAGAGGATGATTTGATTCGTAAAAGTCCTAAAAATTTAAAATTATATATCCTACACATAAACCAATTAGGATATAAAATGAATAAATGGGGATTAAGGGTAAGGTTAAAAACTTATCTATCCTCAAAAAATAGTGCATAATCGAAATGATACCTACAAATCCTAAATGGGCCTTAGGTTGATGTAGTTCTCCCTCCTAGGGTGATTTTTTAATTTGTGATTGAAAAACTATATGAATATCACTATAATATTGAATAAAATAATTAATAATGGATTCCATTAAACTCACATAAATAATATTTCAACTTGGCATATGATTGTTAAAATGTATCAGAATTGAAATTGTAAGAAATAATGTTCTTTTGCTTAGTGTGTAGTGATTTAAAATTAGCTTGATATGTATCTACATGTGAATGGCTTAATGTAAATTTATAATGGAAAATATAGAATATTTTCATTAATAAAATTTTCTAAAATTATGAGAGGGATGTCCATTCAAGTAATTTAGAAAAGGATGCATTAGTGCATACAACCAATGTACATACTTGTATGCCTAGTGCAAACTTATCCGAAAAGGTCGTAAACTATTGAAACTTTTATGGAATAAACTATAAGTATAATAGGGGTGTTTGAATGATGTTTTGAGTGATTTTAAGATATTTAATATAGTAATTAGGTTTCTTATAAATATTTCAAGTTAACAAAATGGTGAATAGGCCAAGCAAAGGAAAGAAGTCAAGATTTAAATATTCTCAAGTACTTAATGATTAAATTTATGTGTTTACACTTAAAAAAACCCTATACATTTTTTTAACTCATGTAGATCATCTAAGAAACATTTTAAAATTCTAAATCATACCCTATTTATATATTTGACATCCTATAAATTTAGATTTATCTTTTTCTTTAGCACCATTTCCTTTTTAACTTGGCAATTTTAGAAATTTTACACCCATTTATTTCAATGGGATGTAATGGCATTTGATGGACCTTAACATTATTTTTTATCCATTAAAAAATTATACATGATTTAACATTATATTATATCATTCATTATCATTATCATTTCATTCATTGTAATCATATGTACATGGGTACCTAACATGGCCTAGTTGTTAGGATCCATATTTGAGGTTTTTCCTCACTTTCTCACTTTCCTTAAGTTTTTTTAAATTGGGGTGACAGGGTAGCATTGTTAATGGTTTTAGTTGAGTTCCCTATATTTATTCTTGACAACTTTTTAACATCTTTCTTAAGATGACTTATGCTAGTGTAGTTTCTTTCATCATCTCATTTTTTGAGTGCATCTTAATGGATGTTAGAGTATATTATGGCACATTATAGACACCCAAATTTGGTATCATAAACTTTGGAAATATCAAATTTAAAATATTTGTAAATTTTTAATACATTTGACTCTTATACACACTTTCCCTCTATCATCTACCCATGTATTATCTTGTATAAACTATATTCACTATATACACATATTTACGATTAGCCTAGTTAATACAAGAAAATTCTAAAATCCTAAAATTAATGTCTACATATCTCAAATCATTAACTTATATTATTATGATAATATTAGTGATAACTAGATAATTTTAGTTAATACAAGTTTCTACCTCTACTAGTAGTGCTTAGTAACACTCAGTGAATATTTTTCAAATTTAGAAGTCTTCATTAGGATGGACTAGACACATTTTATGGATCAATCTTAGCACGAAATCAAAAAGATTCAACTATAAGTATAAATCATTCCTAAATTTATAATCACTAGGTACATATTCACCATTATTTTGAGAATTACTTGAAAAATAAGGAATAAATCAGCACTCTCCTAATACATTATCATAAATGCATACATCTATCTAAAGAACCCTCAAATGATCAGCCCTAGAACTAAGTTTGAATACAAAAAGTCAAAGTTTTATGGTGTGAAGTATTAAAATTCAAGCATTTCCTTGAATTTTAGATTGATCATGATGCTTCACACATGCACACACATATAAGTGGGATAATTATAGGTGGTTTGAGCCCTCTTTATATTATTTTATTGTAGGAAATGATAATGTATTCAATAGGGAGTGGCTATGGTTTTCCAACATAAAATACTAGTGGTTAAAATAATAACTAGGGTTGGATGGATGGAGAAGTAAAATAAATGTCAACACAAAGGACTAAAGGTGAGCACACATAGAGGAAGTGTATACAAGTGTAGGCATAGGTGTTTCAAGAGTTTCATATTAACATAGTACACAAGGAAACCTTTGGTAAAGCTTGGATAATATCAATTATTAAAAGTGTCAAACCTTACCAATAACATCTGTAGAGGTTTTGAACCTATATTTTATGTTTGAGTGGCTAAGGACATAGGTAAAAAACATTTTTACACACATGGTCACCTTTTTAAAAAAAATCATAACTAGAATCAACTAAGTACACTTATACCCTCTTATTTTGTCAATTATAAATAAAAATTGTGTTACACACACACACACACACACACACACACACACACACACACACACACACACACACACACACACACACACACACACACACAAACACACACACACACACACACACACACACACACACACACACAATTTTTATTCCCCTAATATAAAATAAGTAAAACATTTTGGTGAACTTGGCCCTTTATTTGAAGCATGAAAAACCCTAGTAATTCTAATACATTAGGGTTTAAATTTTCTTAGAGTTTTAAATGTATCCTCTAATAGTATTTGAATTTTAGATCTGATTTTGTATTTCCCTTATCTACATAAGCAAAACCTTAGAATAGCTACCATGGATGCCAATAGTTTATATTTTAGAATCCAAGCTATGATTTTAATGGTTCCATGTTTATTTCCTAAAGTATACAATGTGTTAATATTTCATTTAACTAAATATTTTAAATTCAAACATAATAAAAATAAGTATGTTATGATGCATGATTATATCTTAATTATCCTTAGAATCACATATTGAAAGAATGTTGAAAGTGAGATGATTCCAATTACTACTCAAATAGAAAGGGCATGTATGGATCTTTTTGTTCATCTTCCTTCAAGATGTTATGTTATAGATAGCTAATATTCTTTATTTATTATTTTACTTATGTTTATATATGGATATAGATACATGCTATCTTAACATGAAGAAGTATCATACCCCATCCTATAGTGTAAAATGGAGGTAGTCAAACTATCCTACCTAATCTCCTTCTAACACCTAAAATATTGACCAACACAACTATATATTATGATGTTATAGGTCAACTTAAGAATACTCTAGCTAAAACATATGTATTATAATTTCACATAATATACACTATCTATGAGGACATTCTTTAAACAATGCTATGTGATGCAAACTTACCATATAATGCAAAACTATATTACTTTGCATCCATTATTAATATCTTAAAGGATAGTGAAGACACATTTTATTTTGAGAAATAAAATTTACCTACTCAACATAATATACATCATAATATACCAATTTTTACTCAATTACAAATCTTAAACAAATGGGTTATGTGTGTGCTTATAGATAACAAACCATGATTAAATTTTTGCAACATTATGTTTCCTCAAACACTTTTTATCAATGTAGATTCTATTCATAAATAAAATAAGAACATTAAAGGTTTTGATAATGTAACCTACCAGGTGATAGGAATGATTACATTCAATATAAAAATGGGGTCTAAAACATTAAAACTATATTTTAAGTGATGAAAAACCATTCACATTATAAAATACTACTTATCAGACCTTGGATTCATGATATGGAATTACACCCATCCACTTATATCAATTCTTAAATTTTTTGCATGAAGTATGTTTGCATACATGCCCTATGGATAATGAACCTTATAATTATTTTGAGGTTGTGAAACATAATGAGGGACTTATAGTTTAGGTAAGCTACCCTCAATCTTATATAATTATTTCATTACAAATCATACATGTAGAATAGATACACATGTATAAGGTAGGAGAGATGATAAAATATAATGAAAATATGTTGTCAGTATTTATACCAGATAATAATCTTTTTTACCACACTTGTCTTAAACAAAAAAATAAGAAGATGCCAAATCTTCCTTTGTTGATCAATGAAAAATATCTAGATCAAATGATTATTGAGGGTGATAGTGATGATGACAATGAAAGAATTCTAAGGTCATAGATGATTATATATCTCATATAAAATTTACACCTGTGGTAATATGGGAGTATCAAGATGATTCAAACATGGTAAGCATTGATAAGTTACAAGGTATTCTTTATGTGTGACCTAAGTTAGATAAAAAATGAGGAGCCCATTCAAAGAAACCATTAGGATACAAATGGTTTAATTTCATCTCTATAAGATACTTTAAAAATAAGAAAGTAAAATTTAATTCTCTAAAGTACATCACCAAATATATCATGATCCACATTATAAATAAATCATGAATATAAATTCAAATTATTATTTCTATATCAATTCATGTTAGGTTTCTCTCACCATAATCATTCCATCGAGATAAAACTTTGTAAAATCTAGTATGAAGTGATCAAAAGAATCACTTAAAATCACACAATCCATAAGTTATTAATATCTAATATTTTTTCAAAGTTAAGTTAACAATATATAGTTCATGAAAGAAGGACCTTGCACATACCAAAATGCAACATTGTAAGTAATTAGTTTATAAAGAAAAATCCAAAGTATATTAAAAAAATTACTTGAAAAGAATTTTATCATTATAAATCCCATTAAAAATTGACCTATGGATCATTTATAACATTAATAATGGAAGTCATATTATATTTATCATAGAATAAATTGACATGAAACAAATAATATTGAGTCATTATAATAGAAGATTTATAATTTTAAGGATTCAGGCATTATTATAATAATACAAGTATTGGTAAAGGAACCTAAGATAGATAACTAATTATGACTTACAAAAACACCCAATAAACTAAAATAACATGTAAAATGTACAAGTGTTCATGAATAGACCCATTTTATATTCAAGTATTCAATTAATATGGCTATAGACAAAAAAAAAATCAATTTGATATAGAATAAGGATCCAATACATACAACATTAAATTTTACACCATTTTGTCCATAAAATAAATTAGATACAACACATGATGTATTTACAAGTGTCAATTGGCCATATTGCATTACCCATTTCTTTTGAACAAAGGGTTGTGGATAATTTTTGTGATGTACACAATGGAATAATTTTAGGCCACATTTAAACAACAATTTTTAGAAAAAAATCAAGCTATGATTGATGGTAAAAACAAGTGTGTTAAATTAAATTTTGAGAATAATAAAATAAAAATTTAAGAAGATAGAAGTAATAAAAAACAAAAAGTAGAAAAATTCAAGAACAAGTGAAGTTGCATTACTAAAACAAATTATTCAAACTTACACATGGCTTAGAGAATAATGTAATACTTGTGCATATATGTCTTCAAAGGGTAGAATAAAACATGGAAAACATATTACTTATTTATTTTATGCATAATTTAATTTAAATAATATAAAATTATGAATATTCACATTCTATAAAATAAGGAATTAATCATATAACTATAAATGTAAAAGGCAGGTTGATATTACCACACACACACACACACACACACACACACACACACACAATTGACATAGAAAAGAGAAACAAGATGTACTTAGTTGATTTATTTATTTTTTCACTACATTTATCATAGTCCTTGAAATTATTTTTTATATATTATGTAATTTCTTGGATAGGGAAGTAGAAGCTCAAAAGTTGTGCAAACATTATTAGCAAAATTTGGGCTCCTAAAGTTATCAGTATTATCTAGGATCTTCTGGTACTATCCCAATTTACTATGGAGATTTATTCCACATCAAATTTTAATTCTTGAAATTGTATACAACTTATGTATGTGGGCTCACATTCAATCATATACATTGATCCTCTTTTTGATTTTCCATTATTTGAAACCCTAATTACCATTTTGACATACAATGATCTTTAAAATTTGGTTAAAAATATGGGTTGAATCCCCATAATGATTTAAATCATTTCCTAAAATTTAATACTATGAATAGGGATCAAAGCATGCATTGTTATCCCACCTAGTGGTGCATACCATCATGATTAATCTAGAATAAAATATAATGTTTGGATTTTGACACTTGAGAAAATGCAGCCTTAACATGAATTTATATTTTGAATTGGATTTAGGTTTTATAATTTTAGGGGTTTTCATGTGTATAACTTTGTAATAATATTTCAAGAGAGTGCTAATGGATTTCTCAAGCTTGTTAGGACTTGCAAAGATGAGTGCTAAATGAGTATGAACTTACATGTTTGAATTTTATTTATAGATGCCTCTTTGATATTTCCCACCATGAATAACCCATGGAATATGTCCAGGCTAACATAATGGATATTTCCCAATTTTTAAAATATATGTTGAGGGAACCTTGACATTACCTACAAAGGTAGACACTTTTAATAAATTTTAATTATTTTATTGTTATTGATATTATCTTAGGATTGAAAATCAATTATTTGAGGTATAGGGATATTATTTTTAGTATTTTGGAGTATTATTTTATATAATAGGTTGATCCTTAATATCTATATTGGAAAATTTATTTATCTAAGATAGTAGGTTGGTAGATAGAGAAAGCAAAGTATGAAAAAAGTGTCAATTTTATATGTAAAATTCTAATTATTTCAAAGTGTGCCAAAGTCAATGTTTTTAAGTGTCTAATAAAAATTTAGGTGTTTAAAAATGACCCCAATTCAATATAGTTTTTAAAATTTTACATTAAAAGGATAAAAAAATGTTTTGATACATTTGATTAACTGCACTTAGTGTTGACATAAATGTTCCAAATGTCCTACCTGATCCATGCAAAACCAACAAGTAAAATTGTATAGATTAATGTCTACTCATGATATAAAATTAGAGATAATATAGATAATTAAATTAATTGAAATTATAAATTCAAGTAATGAGTACATGTGAGTGTCGACAAACCAAACTACCATTTGTTGATCTTATTTTGATAATTGCATGGGGTGATTGTTCCCTAAGGAGATACAACCACTAAAACTATGAGTTGAAAATTACAAATGCCTCAACCTCATTAGAGAATTAAAAGGTATATATGTTGAAAACCATGAAAGCCTCAAATTCACTACTCTAAATATCATCTTAACTCATTTATGGAATAAACCATGTTTTTATGCTAAGGTAAAACCCCAAAATAGGTTTATATATCTATGTATAACTAAAAAATAGGTTCATATGTAAATTGATAATCTAAATCAACTACTGTAGGTGGATTTTATATCCAAAATTCTTAAATATTACCATCATTACCCATCGATACAAAACATCAAAAAATGCAAAGTGTCTGCATAAACAAATTTCATGCCCCATATTTTATCCATATATACATCAAATTGATATAGAATTGTATAATATGTCTATTGATCTACTCACTTTGATAAATGTTCTCATCTAATGCATTTAATTTATCCCAATATTTCATAGAATATCCCAATTATTCCTCACAATCATGCATATTGCCCCGCATATGCCCTACTCTATTCAATCTCTCTCATATAAATCACATAATCTAATCCAAAATATGAACTATATATATTTCATAGCTTAAATATCTAAGATAATCCCATTATATGACCCATTTTAATATGAGGGATGAAGCCTTAAAATAACTCAACTCAAAATAAAGAGATATGTGTATCATGTGTTATATATAAAAATTTAATCATGTGAATGTGTATAAACATTATAATATATGCCATCATATAAATATTAGATCATTCAAGAACATATGAAACACATAATCCAAGGCATTGGGATTAAAAGTGTCATGTCAAGTAGATATAGTAATCATACACAAATTAATAAGTAACACAATAGATGCATGATAGATATCATGGCATCACACAAAATAAAATAATGTTTGATATAGTCATGACACAAAGATTATAAATAGTCATATATGTATCCATAAACACACATACACACATAATATAATGATCATGAATCACACCAATGATACACTTTAACTCGAATCTTACCAGACATGGACACAACATAACTATGACATGGACTAGAACATCCTCTAATACAACTAATACATGACATGATAAAATAAAAACAATGCACTTTTAGAACATGAAATGTAGAACACATCAATGATCACATAATTAAATAATAATAAACATTAAGAATGTATGAATCAAACAATTTTAATCCACTTAAGCAATCAATATCATCATCCAATATAGAAAATCACAATATCCATAGGAAATATAGCTTTAAAAATTATAAGCTAAAGAAATTCATGTGCAATCATATAGTAGTTTAATATATTAATATATAAATATATAAACTGATAGGTATATAAATATTATACCATGTAGGTACACCCTCAATGTGTAATGGTAGCCCATGGATGTAAATAATCTTGGGCATTTGTATGCCCATGTATCATATGTAATAGGTATTCCATACATCCCACTCATATATATCATGAAAATCATGTGCATATAAAATGGATAGATAATACACCATGTCTATGAAAAATGGCTTCAATCAATCATTTATACTAACAAATCATGTCATGTATAGGTCATGTTTTTATATATTTTTACTAATGTTTTTTTAATTTTTTTAATGTAATAATTTTTTTATATTTTTAAAACATGTATCTACTAACCATAGACATTTGTATTTAGTATTAGACACTTGAAAATGTGTAATTTTACAGATATTTGGCATACTTGAATTATGTTCAAATACATGAATCTTGTTCGCATTTGCTCATAGCTATTTATCCATATATGAGTTTGGACCTTCCAAATTATTATTACTATTACACATGGCCTTCCTATTATTTGCTTAAACAATTTAATTTCATTCTCATAATGTCTTTTGATCCCAAATCATTGTTATTTTTATGTTAGCTTCACTTCTCAGATAGTTTCATTACCAAAAACATGTCCACTTAGGTTGAACATGTCTACATGCCCTTTAACGATTTGTTTTCCAAATTAAATGTATCCACATGGATCAACCCATAATTTTTTTGTGTTAGTTTAGATTAAATCACTAAAATTTTTATTTATATTATTATTGTTGACCACTTTTTGTCCTTAGGCCTATAAAGGTGTCAACTTTAGTATTGGGATCTTTGGTCTATCATGAAAACCTCATAGTTTTTATGTCTCTTGAGGAATTAAGGAAAACTCAAAAGAATGTCCATTGACTGTGAAGTGAAAGGTATGAGTCTTAATGTCTTGTCGTGGTCATGTCTCAGTTTCAATTTTTGTTAAGTGTCCTCATGGTGTGTGAGTATGTGTATATGTCTTTGACAAAGGATTGAAGTGGTATTATGATCTAGAGTACCTTAATGAATATGGTTGAGGATGATAGTTGATGACTCACCATGAGATTTTATAAATGATTAAATATATGCAAGGTATACTGACTATAAGCCTTAGAATGGTGATGAAAATACATATAATCTTAATTCAAACCTTTAAGAAAGCTGTAAGGTATTATTTTTTGATATTCATTGGCAATTCTTCTTATGAGGCTATGTGTATATTGTTTAAAAGAAGGTTTTGGTCTTGAAAGGACAAATTTTGACATTATAATTCCATTAAAGCATCATTAACATATTTAAATCACCCCCATGGTCCTTATATTACTTATTCAAAGGGTTCATGCTTTGAAAATGTCTCTTATACAATCCTAGAAGGTTGTTTTATCATCAAAAGAGCTCACACGTGTGAAAAAAGCTACCTTATTGATCTCCAAAATGTGTTCCTTGTTTTAGATTCCTTTTGACCTAAATTTTTCATGTTTCCCTAAAATGTTGGTTTTAAAATTAAATAAGAGTAAAAGAAGGAGAATTTGTTTGTTTCAATAGTATTTTCAGGTGGTACAAATTTGTATTGTATAGATTTACTTAGGAAATGTATTAGAGATGCAAGGTGGTATTGTTAAAGACACATGGTGAAGATATTAGATTATTTGTGGGCTTAAGAATTTAAAAATTGGTGTGTTTTCCCTACTCGATTCATTGGCAAATATCAAGAGCACCTCAAGTTTATGCTCAATTTGTATAGGAAAGAGAAACAAAAGATCCAAGCTTTTGACCAGAGAAACTAGAATTTATGATCTTCTAGTCATGGGTATTGGTTTTTGGTTTAGTATTCCCAAAATCATGGACAAAGCTTAAGAACTTAAGGGTTTTGATTACAATTCACATTTGCCAAGGAAAGAGAAGTAGTATGTTTTTGTGGAGTTTTTGACTATTTTGTCTAAATAAGTGATTTTTCTTGATTATTAAGGTCTTTAAGAGACTTTCCATGGCTTCCCCAACATTTTTATCAACATATGTGAGTTTATAAAGCTGTAGAAGACATAAACTACCAAATTTGTAATCTGAAGGTAGTTTGAATGGTTGTATAGTTCATGGTGGATTCAAGGTTGTCAAGACTCATTAAGACATTGTATGTAATGTTTCATTCATGGCTAATGTCCTCCTTTTATGTTTCTCAAGTTTACTCAAGGTCTCATATCCTAAAAATCATCAATATGTCTTCAACACTTTCATAGTCTCAGTTTAGCATATTTTAAGGTAACTTAGCATATGATAAGGTAGTTTGGAGAATCCTAGGTTTCTCTTTTAACAATGTATGCTAGTTTAAATATCTCTAAAATGATTATATATTTTTAAGGTATATTATTATGATTTCTTAGGATCCTTAAATACTATATTGATAGTGGATTCATGTTTAATTTCACTCCCTCATGTTTCATTCCATTTACATAGCTTTATCGCTACCATTCAACCATTGTTATAAGCTTATCACTCCATATGCATTCTCCCATATATCCCATTATCATCATATTAATAATACCTTATTCATCCACATCATGAATCCACTATTTATTTAAGATAAAGGGTGTTAATAGTCATTATGGTCATGAAGATATGTTATACAACCTTAAACACTACTAAAGGGATGAATCATCACCTACAACCAATGTAAAAAAAATGAAGAATACTTCATAGAAAGTTGTAGATGGAGGAGCCTAGGAGATATCTCAATGAATTGATTTTGAAATATCTCCTAAGTTATTTTAACTGAATTTAATAGGTTCACAAACCATGTTATTGACCTTATTGGGGTCTTATCCTATCAAATTCCATACAAGCTATAGTGGATCATCACCTACAATCATGTTAGGACACAGTTAGGTTGCCTCTACAAAGTGAATTTTTTGTGTATTGGTTTTGGATTGGATAAAAATCATGGTTTTTATTTTGTGGTCATGTATAAAGGGTTCATATGGTAGACCAAGGAGATATAGCCTATAGTCAGTCATGAGTGATGAGTCACAATCAATGCACTAATTGTAACCTATAAGCTTTTGGAGAATCAATAGGTTTATTTCGAAAGAGAGAAGATAGAGGTTATATGATATAATTAAAGGATTTATAAAAGTTCAAGGATGTGGTGATAAATTCCTAGACCCAAATGAGATAACCAAGGTGCATCTACAACTAGCTTAGTGGAGTTATGTAGCTAGGTGAAACAAACTCACTCTTGTGCATTATAGTAAAGGTTACTTAATAGGTATGGAACATAAAGAGATGTTTGAATATTATAATAAATATAAGAAATATTAAACTAAATTTAATTATTTAAGGTTTTTTAATCCAAATATATGAAAATCAACATTTAAGAAGACACTTACATGTACAAGGTAGAGTATTATGTACATGAACAAAGACAAGTGTTTGAGGTATTGACAAGAATATATTTGGGATGGGTGAAACTTATTTATAAATTTAGTCATATTAAAATGAATTTATAAAGCCTAATAATAATTTTAATGGTCTTAAACCATATAAACATATCTAAAAAGTGAGTTATAGTTTGCTTATTCTTAAAGAGCTCTTGTCTAGAGTGAATGAAGAGGACTATGGGCATGTTGAGAGGAATGAGGTCCATTTGTGGATTTTTTTATACAATTAATTAGCACCCCTAGACTAAAAATACACATTTATAGAGATGAAATGATCATAACACATCTTAGCCAGTTGAAACCTAAGGGAAATTATAGTTACAGTCAGTGCATATAGCCAGTCTTGGGGAGTTTTATGGTTTTAAAGCCTTTATAGGTGGAGTTAGGCTCTAAAAATTGGTAAAATTGGTACTTATCACTGGATTAAACCTTTAATTATATCATAAAAATTATAAAATTAGTGGAAACATTAACTATTTTTTCTCGGAGCTACCTCAGTTAGTTAGTAGTTAGTAATGAGACCAGGTGGACTTTTTAAAGGTTTGTAGATATAATAGGAGGCTTGGGTTTTGTGCAGATGTTTGTGATGAAATAAAAAGTGATAGTAAGTTTTAATAAACCATATGGGATTGATAAAACTCATTTTTAAATTCAAATTCCCTTGAGGGCTAGTAGATGTAACACAAACCTTAAACCTAATAAGAAACCCTACCGCCATGTTGACATAGATCCATGTCCTCATTGAAAATTATGGTCAAAATAATTATATGAAGAGTTAGTTAAAGTCATAATGGAAGTTTTGGAGTGAAATTAATACAAAAAACTTATCATTTTATTTTTTAAACCTTCCATTTTCTCTAAATAGTCATTCAAGGCACATTTCCCTACATTCATATCTTAGCTCATATTTTGCATCAAAACATGATTTGGTTAGAGAAGTTGAAGGGGTTAATGTAATTAAAATCCATAATAATAAGTTTTTATTTGGGGATCCATACTCTATGAATTATTTATAACAGTCCTAAACCTCGAAAACCCTTGTTAAAACCCTGAAAGACATCAGATGAAGGAAAGATGCTATAAAGTGCACTTAAATGAAGTGTTTGAGCCATGAAATGATATTGGCATCCCAAAAACCTATTTATTGGCATGTGAAAATATTTTGAACAAGAAAATGAAGGGTGTTTTCATATATAATGAATTATAGAAGGGAGAATGAGTCCTAAACTCCATAAAAAACCTTTCAAGAATCATCTACATTGGTCTTTATGAATGATTTTATAGGTATATAGACCTATGTATTCAAATAGGAGATTGTATGCATGAAAATAAATGATAAATGGATTTTTAAAGCCAACACCATTAACCTAGTTACTTTATTATTATATTCATGTTGGATATAATAGATAAGATCCTTATAACTCATAGTGAAGTCAAAAATATAGGAACCCTATATATGCATATGCTTGTCTATTAGCATCATTGAACAATACCATAGAGAATGGGAAATATAAGGTAATATTAGGTCATAAAGACACCTTAAATATTCATGAATAATAATATCAAATTTCTATATGGATGTATGTCAGATATAATCTATAGGAGAGACACTATAGTTGGTTATTTGGACCTTAAGACACTTAAAATTGCTCATAAAGCATGTTTCTTCCCTGAAAAGTGACTTCACATGATAAATATTGTATGTATATTTTTCATTGGAGGTTGATCACTTTGGGAGAGGTGTAGGGCTTAGTCTACTAGTGTTTTATGGAATTATTTCAAAGATTTAATGCTTAAACTTTATGAATCATTATTAATAGTCCTAAGCACTCTTAAACCTCTCTAAAACCCTAGTTAAGACCTGACAGAGAGGATTTGAAATAAAAGGCATTCAAAAAGATTTAAATCACCTTATTAGTACCTATATCATATAGTAAACTCAGAGAGGGTCCTAACCATGGTTCTATGTTGTATGTAACTATATGGACCTATCAAAAAATAGTGTTTTTTCAATAAAAAGAGAAAAAAAGTGATACAAGGTAGTTTAAGATGTTTCAAACCATTGAATGCATTTTTATTAGACTTGTTTCAATTTCTCAAGTCATTTGAACATACATTGAAGTATATTTTCAACTCTCTTCTAATTAGCCAGTCTATGAGAGCTAGTCAAAATGGCCTAATTGATCAAATAAGACTAAGTTGTAGATGAAGCAGCTCGTTGGTATATAAGGACAATTTTGAGTTAATTAAAGAAATAGAAACCTCTAAAATTACCCCTTGAATAAATTAAGTTCCAAGTTACGAGCATTCATGAAGTTTTCTTGGTAGTTATATAGATATGGTCAACCCACAAAGAAAGGTAATTAGTTGATGCTTTATGAAATATGGTTGTTTATGACTATTCAATATTTGTAACAGCTAAGAGATAGGGAATTAAATTAATATGGTGTGTATATACCTTTCATGGGTCAAAGGTTATTAATAATAGGCTTTGACCACCTTAATAACACCCTTTGAAAGTACTTCAATGCATAAAAGACTTTTGTAACTATCATGAAGGATAGTTATGATATTTTGACTTCTTCAAGGACTTCTACACCACTCTCCCTTTTTATCTCTTCATGTACTTATATTTATTGAGTTTGGAAGGTCTTGGTTTGATCCCTCAAGATGGTATAACAAAACTCTACAAAAATTGTATCTTTCACTTGAGTTAATGAGAAATAGTATTAGAAAATTCTCCATTGGTATTAGTGTGTATCTTTATTATTGACTTGTAGATAAGTATGATATTTATCTTACTTTGTAGGTCCTCTCCTTCACCTAATGCTCTGTTTTCATCCTCTTTAAGTCATATGAAGTGTTAAGATATATAATTTGTGCTGAAGTGTGAGTTAGTTTTTAGTGTCTTATATAGACCTCCATTATTTTACCTTCAAGTTGTAGACCATTTATCTAACCTTCATATAAAATCCTCATGATTAGGAATATCTTAAAAAGGTATAGTTGATAATTTATTTCCATTTGATTCACAATTGTGTTTAAGGACAAGGTTAAGAGAGGCTCATTATATAATTGGTGCATCACCATCACTAGTATAGATTTTCCAGGCTCATTAAAGAATTGGTGCATCACCATCACTAGTATAGATTTTCCATTTAAGTTGTCTCTCTAACTATTTTCAACACCCAAAAAAAATAGGTTTTAGGGAAAGAATTCAAAGTTGATATATCAAGGGATCTAGCCCCATTATCTATAGTTTTGGTTTACCTATATGATACCCACACCCTGTAGACCAATCTAACGTTAGTCCAAGTTTGAAGAAGTGAGAAATATATTTCATAGGGTGCAACTTGGGTTGCTGACAATTTTAGCATGCCTAGTAAGATAGCTCATTCAAGGGATTTAGAGCATGCATTTATATATTTGAGTACATCAGTAGGTTTTAAATATTTTAAAGGTAGATTTCAAGACATACCATGCTAATATTGGTTACAAGATATTCCTCAAAATGCAAGGAGACAAAATAATTTGAGTTGTGTTTGGATATAGTTAATAGAAATAGATATTATAAGTACAATACAAATCCTAAACCTCCTAATTCTCTTAATTTTTCCCCAAAAAACTAATTTTGTCCAAACTAATATTGTTCAAACAAATATTGATGTAAACTCCACACTTCAAATGGTTATTCCTATGAGACAAGCTTTTATGCCATTTAATGGTGGTATCCCCTTAAACTTCAACTAGTTTGATGACATACATGTTGTTGCCTTTAAGATCCTTATTTATTTCATAGGAGAGAACTCAACTACCCCTATTGAGCATATTTTAGACATAGCCAATATAGGTTCAGTGCATAATGTAACCCAAGAGAATGTGACTATGAGATTATTGGAAACTTCCTTTAAAGGTAAGGCACTCCAATGGTTTATGGGTTTAGCATCTACATCCATTTACACATGGGATGAGTTTGGAGAGGTATTATTTAAATATTTTTAAGATAATAATGGTCATGTATCCTTGGTAGAACAACTTACTACAATTAATAGAAACCCCCAAGAGTTCATGGTAGACTTTAACTATAGGTTTTAGAAAACCTAGGATAAGATCCCTACAATTATCAAACCCTCCCTAAATATGAATTATTTTATTAATTTAAAGCTTTAAAATCATATGTGTTATTTATGATATAATTAATGGGGGTAAGTACCTTGATAGAAGCCTATGAAGTAGCCATAAGGGTTGATAATTGCCGAATCCAAGCAGGTAAACTCACCCCTAGATCACCCATACCTTTGTTCCCAAAATTCACCCCCTGTGCCTACCATTTCTCCATTACCAACTCCAACTAATATTTATTAAATAGATGGTAGCTATGTGGATGTATTGGGTAAGAAAGAGGGGCTCCTTAAGGCTTAAAATAACAAGCTAGTGACTTTGGAAAGGTAAAAAATTCCACCTCATAGGCCTTATCAAGCACCTTCACAAGATCCTAACCAATCCTATTAGTATAATATGCCTATTTATCAACCCAATCAGTAGGGTCAAGGGAAGATTACATAAGCAAGACCATTTAATGCCTATAATCTGAATGCTACTAGTAGTTCTAGAGATTTGGTTCCAACTCAGAACAATTATGCTCAAGAAGGTCAATGGTTTAATCAATGGGAATAATAAAAAAATATGGCAATGGATCCAAGAGGTGAGGTTATTCAATAATATTACATGAAAAAAGGTTTAGCTCTTTCACCACATGATAATCTACCACCTTCACAACACAAGGAAGCTCATATATCACATGGAGACATTCCTTATATGACTCAAGTTGACATACCAAGTTAGTAAGGAGAAAGTGGAAGAAATAAACCTTCAGAAACTACCTTCTTCAGTTTACAAGAAGGTGAAAATATCTTTAATTAGGTGGTAGCTAATTAGGGTCAAAATATAGCAAATGTGGATAGCCCAGTTATAGCTCACACAAGGGCCAAAATAAGGGAAATTAGTGATGACTCAGGTTTTGAAAATGTAGCTACTCTACCTTCTCAACCACCTCAAAATAATATCACTCAAAATTCAAATCAAAATTCACCATCAACTTAGTAAATGCAAGATGGTAAAGGGTAGAATCAGAAAGGTCTTTTAATACCGTAGTTTGCATAAGCTTCAAGCAACATTTTTGATCCTAAGCTATAATACAAGGTAGCCAATCATCCTATTAGCATTATTGATCAGATGAATAAGGTCCATGTCTCCATTACTATGTGGAACACATTACTTATTATAGGACAAAAGGATCTCCTACAAGAAGAGCTCTCCAAGCTTCATGTTTTAGACAAACAAGCTAAGAAGTCAAGTGTTGTCATTATAAATTCTAGTCAACCTCATGAGATTTAAACACCAAAGTTAGTTAATCCACCCCCTTTTATCTTTTATTTATCATAGGTGATTTATTTATACATAATTTCATGATTGATAGTGGGGCTAGTACCTTTATCATGCTTAAATCTATAGATGATAAGTTGCAACTTCAATATGAGCCTCATGAGAAAGGAGTTTTATAGTTGGATGGGTCTCCTACTAAGACCATAGGTGTTCTTAGGTACCTTAATGCCATTTATCTACTTTTTATAATTTTACTATCTCTCAATATGTGGTAGTATTTGATCTTCCCCCCACTTTCCTTAATGCTTATCTAGGGATTTCACTACCAAAATAGGAGGTTCCTCTCTTTTGAAATGTCCTACATGGTTTTTAGAACTAGGTATGGTATGAAGGTTACCATAAGGTGAGAAACTATATCTAGATTCCATTTATAACCTTATATGTCAAACTTAAGAAATGTTAATTGCATTATCTTATAAGAGGATGAACACTTCAATGACCAAGAACCTTTTGAACCACTTGAAGATATACCATACTTACTCTTTGATGAATGTGAAGATAATAATAATTATTATGATCCTTATAGAAACATTGAAGAATCTTGGGTGTGTATTACATGCATGAATAAGGTGCCATTATTCCAAGTCTCACTAATACAACACAAGATCATGAGGGAGTTTGGAATTTATTCTTTGATGGGTCTAGATCAAAGAATTGGAGTGGGGCAGGTGTTATGATTGTGTCTCCTATCAATAAAAGGTACTATTATACTTTAAGATGCCAATTTATTTGCACCTCTAATACTGTAAAATATGAGACTCTCATTCATGGTCTACGTTGGGCAAGGAAGAGAGGGATTAATCTTCTACAAGTTAAGGGGGATGGTGAATTACTAGTGTAAAAGGTAGGAGGTTTGATTTCAGCCAATAATACACTCTTGAAGAATAAAAACAATAATCCAGGATTTTGACACTCTTGAAGGAATAAAAACATTTGTTGCTATTTGGCAAAATTTGAGTTGATGAGATCAAGGTAGTAAGGATTATTCAAAAATTAAAGTGGTATGTAGGCCTTCAATCCCTAATAATGAGGTAAATTTTCAATTATTTTATAGTGATAAACAAATTGCATGTTTCTTACAACATGAGGTAGAATTTTGCTCAAAGAACCAAGATAAGTTGCAACATCAATATGAGGACCAAATTATCTAATTGAAGTCAAAAAAATTACCTTAGGGATAGGTAAATTTGGATAGAATATTTATTGAGAATGACCAGCTGAGGAAAGATAAGTTAAGCATCTCTACTAAAAAGGAACATTATGAACAAATTACCATATTTAAAGATAAACTACTCAAGTTAGGAAAAGTGAATACTAAGGAGGAGAGGGATTCCTTCATAGCATGAAAATATTTTATGGATGTTTTTGCATGGTAATATCATGAATTTAATGGGTTTTATCCTAGGTTGGAACAACATACCGTAGAGCTAGAAGAAAATTCCAAACCTATGAGACAAAATTAAAGACCAATCAACCCCAAGGTTGATATCCTTATGAGGAAAGAATTAACAAAGTTTATTGAGTCCAACATAATATTTCCCATAAAATATTATACATGGGGTGGAAAATCTTGTACCTATGATAAAAAAAATGGGGAGATAAGGTTGTGTGTGGATTTCAAATATCTTAACAGGGTGGCATTGAGAGATCACTACCCTCTTCCATCTATGGATCAGATTTTACAAAGAGTTTTAGGTTCACAAAGGTTTTCCCTACTTGATGGATACTCAGGGTATAATTATATATTGGTGAATGAGAAATATCAAAATGAAAATTCCTTCACAACTAAGTGGGGTACCTATGCAATCAAGAAAATGCCTTTTGTATTGTCCAATGTCAGAGTTATTTTCCAAAGGGAAATGGAAGTGGCTTTCCCAAGGATTATAAGTGAGATGGTAATCATTTATCTTGGTGATATTAATATGTTTTATAAAGATCATAAATATCATTTAACACATTTGAGATTCATGTTTTATAGGTGTAGACAACTTGGAGTCTCTTTGAACCCAAAAAAGTATATCTTTATAGTGCATGAAGGAAAGTTTCTAGGACATGTTGTATCCAAGGGTGGAAATTCTATTAATCCTAAAATAATAGAGGAAATAATTTATTTTCTTTACCAAAACACAATAACGAATTGTAAATTTTATTGTGTAAAATCAATTTTATTATGAGGTTCATGCCTAGATTTGAAGAATTGGTGAGGCCACTAACTCACATGCTCAAGAAACTTTAGGAGTTTTCATGGAGAAAAGAAAATAAAATAAGTTTTAAGGAAATTAAATAGTCCATTATTCAATATTCCACCCTCAATCCTTATTTTACAAAATATTTATTCATATATGCCGTCTCCACATGTGATACAAATTTTTCCATGCTCATGCAACAAAACAGTGAAGGATTAGATCAACCTATTGATTTTTTTAGTCAAGCATTGGAAGGGTGTGAGGAGAAATATAAATTTGTTAAAAATAATTTACTTGATATAATAACATTCCTAAATAATTTTATACATATGGTTTTTAATAATAATATCTTTGTGATGGTGTTTCACCCTAGCATAAATGATTTTATTCTTAATAGGGACCTAAGTGAAAAGAGAGTTGGTTGGGTGGCCAAATACATGGAATATGATTTAGAAATTAAGGTTAAAAATTTGATCATAGGTAGGAGAATTTTTGAAAACCTTGAAAAATATGTTAAAGAGGAGAAATAAGTGGTTTTGGTAGTCTAAGACAATTAACATGTAGTTGCAACTATCTCTTCTTCCAGTTGGACACAAGACATATCAAAATTATTCCAAATGGGAGAGTGTCATATAGGATTAGATGGGGTAAAGAGGATACATATAAAATTAAATATATCCCTTACATATTTATTCAAGGATTAATATTCAAGAAATACATTAGTGGTATATTTCTGAGATGTGTAGAAACTAGCCAAGTGGACAAGTTGTTAAATCAATTCCATGATGGGCCTGTAGGAGGCCACTTTGAATCCAATAATAAAACATAAAATATAATAATATCAGGTTATTTTTGGTCCAATTTGTTCAAATATTCACATTATTATGTTATAAGATGTTATAAATGTGTAATGTTTACCACTAAGTAGAATCTAGCTACCATGACTTTGAAACCTATTCAAGTTGAGCAACCCTTCATGAATATAGGACTTAGACTTAATATGTATGATTAATCCCCCATAAATTTTTGGTCATAAATGGTTTTTTACAACCATTAATTACTTTAACAAGTAGGTGGAGGTAGTTTCACTCAAGGAAGCAAAATGAGAACTTAGTTTTAGAGTTTTATAACAACCTAGTGACTCGATTTGGGGTCCCCTCAACCATTATCTTAGATAATGATTTGGATTAGTAGTGAAAAAGTGTGTGAGTGGAAAATTTATAATGGTATATATCTCAATTCTTCATCCAATTATTATCCTTAGGGTAATGGATTATCAAAGTCAACCAATAATAATTTGATTAGGATCATTAAGAGGATAATGGAGGACAATTAAAGAGGATTACATACAAAGCTAAATACTACTTTGTGGGTAGATATAATTACTCCAATTAATGTTATTGGTCACTATAATTAAATCCTATTTTATGGTAGAGAATCAAAGCTACCCGTTTCATTATAACTACCAACCTTGGAATTTGTAAATTAGTTGGAGCTCATGGAGAATGATGCAATGGAAATAAGAATGAATGAGTTAAGAGAGTTAATAGAAATAAGGGGAAATGCTATGCATATTGTGTGTTCCAACTAAGACCAAGTAAAAAGATATTTTGACAAGAGATATTCATCTAAGACATTTAAATAAGGTGATATTTACTCAAGTGGGATGAAGACCATGCCAAGCCAAGTAAATATTCCAAATTTGATAGTCTTTGGAGTGGTCCATATGTCATTAGTAACTGTAAGGAGAGTAATGATTTCCAATTGTCCAATTTGAGTGATGAAGATATACCTATTATAGTCAATGGGATTTTCCTCAAGTGTTTATATTAGGAGAACCAATCCTCTTATATATAGTAGTAGTTTCCTTCCTCTAAGTGTCATTACACATGCTTGTTAGTTGCTTTCTTGTTTTAGTTATTTATTGTTGTTTCCTATTTTGTGTCTAGTTTGTTCTATTTATGTTAAAGTCTAAAAGGTTGGATGGTTTCAAGTTTAGTCCAAATTTTTATGTAACTATGAATGATAAGAAAGAGATTTTGGATTCTTTTAACTAGTAGGTTGGTCAAATAAGTTGAGTCATTAGAAATGTTGATCACTTTTTGTTCTCAAGTCTAGAAAGTTGTCAACATTAGTATTAGGATATTTAGTCCAACATGAAAATATCATATTTTTCATGTCTCTTGAGGAATCAAGGAAAAATCAAAGGAATGTCCATTGACTGTCAAGTGAAGGGTATGAGTCTCAATCTCTTGTCATGGTCATGTCTCAGTTTCAACTTGTGTTAAGTGTCTTCATGGTGTGTGAGTATGTTTAGATGTCTTTGAAAAAGGATTGAAGTGGTATTATGATATATAATACCTTAATGAATATGTTTTAAGATCATAGATAATGACTCACCATGAGATTTTTTGAATGATTCAATATATGCAAGGTATGCTAACTATAATCCTTGGAAGGGTGCAATGAAAATAAATATAAGATTAATTCGAACGTTTAAGAAATCTATAAGGTGTTACTTTGCGATATTCATTATCAATTATTCTTATGAGGCTATATGTATATTGTCTAAAATAAGGTTTTGGTCTTGAAATGATAAATTTGGACCTCATAAGGCCATTAAAGCATCACTAACATCTTTAAATCACCCCCATGGCCCTTATATTGATTATTCAAATGGTTCATGATTTGAAAATGTCTCTTATATGAGCCAAGAAGGTTGTTTGTCATCAAATGAGTCTGACACATGTGAAAATAACTACCTTTTTTCTCTATAAAACATCTTATTTTTATGATCTAAGAATTTGACTCAAGAGAGGATGGTTAGTATTGTGTTAGTTTAAAAATGAAAACAAAATAAAAGAAACACACTAACTAGCATAACATATCTAGGCCTAAACATTAGGGAGAGATTAGTTAACAAACATGAATAAAAAACAAAATTAAAATTCAAACGAAACCCTCTTTTACTAATCTCAACAACATTTTAGGCAATAATTCAGGCAACGGTTCTACCTCAATTGGTGGCAAAACTTCTGGGAGCCATAACTTTTGCACTATAGCTCTGTTTCACTCCCTGTTTGAACCATTGGAAAGCTAATAATGAGGATAATATATGTGAGATATAATGTGAGATATGATAAATATTTTTTGACCCCCCCCCCAAAATAAAATGGAAGTGCCCAAAATTTCAATTTTAGTAGTGTAGTATAAAAATATTAAGTTTCTAAAAATAGTAATTCCTCAAATTTGAATTGTTGTGAATCATGAAAGTTGAACCGCTTAATATCACTCAATATTTTTGACCTTACACATCATCATCTTACCTTATAAATGTGTATAAATGAATATGTAACTTGAAAAGTAAATTAGACATCTCTTCCCAGAGATAGGCATATGTTGTATCTACAATTTTGAGCAATAAAACATCTCTTCTCAGAGATAGCATTATTAAAATTATGTTGTTCTTACTTCTTGAATTATATTTCAGCCAAATATTCTAAGTTTTGGATCATTTACCTTCCTTGGATGCTCCAAAATGCTTGTTGTATTTGCTTTCTTGGCTTATGCTCAAGAAGTCTTTGACAATGGAAGGTTGGCTTCCTCCATCTCTCCTTAGCACCTTATGGGTTTGGCTTGGATTGGATTAGAATCAATTTGGCATGGTAACACTAGTTTTCATGAAGCTTTTTAATCAATTATACATTATAAATTTGCATAATCATGTCTTAGAAATGATGTTCATGGCCTCTCTATTTATAGATTTTTGAGAATGTCTAGAATCAACTTGAACCATCCATCCAAAGATTGAGATGTGTGGTTGAGGATTAATTCAATTTTTGTAATTAATTTTATAATTATCCTCATCATGACATTGGAAGAAGGGGTAATAAGAGGCATGGAGGGATTTGATGAAGCATGGGAGGCATGAATCTTGATATTTATGGCATTTATGGCCTAGGGATGTCTTTCCTAAGAAATGAGGTCACCTGATGATGCAAATATTCAATATTAATTTACAAAACAAATTATATAACAAGTTTCCATGGAATTATTAATTAGGCCTTGATTTGGGTTAATTAGATCTTAAACATGTGTAAGCACTTTGTGCACAAATTACTTAAATTGATCAAAATGCCTTATTATTGGTCTAAAATTTGACTAGATTAGAAATGGAAGGCAATGCCAGATGTGTTGGATCAATTATCCCATTTAGGATGTTACAAACACCAAATAACAAAGGCACATGTCAAGTCCAAAATATTTGATAGGAAAGAGCAAACTAGAGCACCTAGGTGCAAAATTGGTATTTTAACTTGAAATGATCTGATCAAAGTTAGCTATCCCATAAATTACATCACCCCATTTAGGGATACCCTAGCCAAAATTGGCATTTTAATATGTCATTTTCAAATATTTTAATGTGATTTAGTATTTTTAGGCCAAATTGTGAATTTTAAGTGAAAATTGGCCACAAGCCTAGTTGGAAGTTATCAATGGATAGTCTTTAGGTGTCTACAATTTTAGGATGCCTTTTGACCTACATTTCCCTTCATGTTTCACTAAAATTGTGGTTTGGAACTAAAATAAGAGGAAATGAAAGGGAATTTGTAGGTTTTAACAGTGTTTTTAGATGGTATGGATTTGTACTATATGAATTTACTTAGGAAAAGTCTTAGAGATATAATAAGGTCTTATTAAAGATAGCATGGTGAAGAGATTAGAATGTTTGGGGGCTTAAAAATCCAAAAACTAGTGTGTTTTCCTTGCTTAGTTCATTGGTAGATATCAAGAGAACCTCAAGTTTGTGCTCAGTCCATATAAGAGAGAGAAAACAGAAGATCCAAGATCTTGATAAGAGAAACTAGCCTTTATGACCTTCTAGTCATGGATATTAATTTTGTGTTTAGTCTTCCCAAATTCATGAATAAAGGATAATAACTTAAAGGTTCTAATCATTATTCACATCTACACAAGGTAAGAGAAGTGGTATGATTTTGTGGAGTTTCTTACTATTTTGACCAAAATAGTGCTTTTTTGTAATTCTTAAGGTCTTTAAGAGACTTTTCATGGCTTCCCAAACATTTTGATCCACATGTGTGAGTGCATAGAGTTGTAGAAGACATAAAATACCAAATCTATAGTCTATAGATAATTTGAATAGTTGTACTACTCATGGTGGATTCAAGGTTATCAATACTCATTAAGATATTGTATTTAATGTTTAATTCATGGTTAATGTCCTCATTTCAGGTTTCTAAAGTTTCCTTAAGGTCTCATAGCCTAGAAACCATCAATAGGTCTTCAACACTTTCACAGTCTTAGTTTATTAGATGTTAAGGTAACTTAGCATATGTTAAGGTAGTTTGGATAATCCTAGGTTTCTATTTTAATAGTGTATGCTAGTTCAAGGGTCTCCAAAATGATTATACATTATTAAGTTATATGTTTATGCTTGATTAAGATCCTTTAATATTGTCTTGATAATGAATTCATGTTTCATTCCACTCCCTCATTTTTCATCCCATTTGTATAACTTTATTACTACCATTTAACCATTGTTATAAGCTTATCATTTTATCTTCATTCTCCCATATATCCCATTATCATCATATCACTACTAGCTTATCCAACCACATCATGAATCCATTATTTTGGTAAGATAAAGGGTGCTATGAATCATTATGGTCATGAATATTTCTTATGAAACCTCAAACACTGCTAAAGGGATGAATCATCACCTACAACCAAGGCAAAATATAGTCAAGAATACTTCATAGAAATTTGTAGATGGAGGAGGCTAGGAGATATCTTAATGAATGGAGTTTTAAATATCTTATAATTTGTTTTTAATGAATGCAAGAGGTTAATAAACCATGTTATTGACCTCCTCAAGGTCTCATCCTATCTTAGTCTGTATAAGCTACAGTGGATCATCACCTAAAGTCTTGTTAATACATAGTCAAGTTGCCTCTCCAAAGTGAGTTTTTTGTGTATTAGTTTTGGTTTTGATAATAACCATGATTTTGAATGTTGTGGTCAATTACAAAGGGTCCATATGGTATACCAAGGAGACATAGGTTGTAGTTAGTCATGAGTGATGAATCATGGTCAATGCACCGATTATAATTGTAAGCAACCTAAGTTAAACCCTACTGAATTAGAATCCTCATATCTCTTTATAAAAGAGTGGCATGGTGGATCCCTAAAAATACTCAAGAAGATGAGATAAATCTAATTTTGTTGCCATGGATGCTTTATTTTGCTCATGGGGTTGCTCAACATGGACAACCATCACCTTTTCTCTCTTCTACAAGTTATTTTGAATAGATTTTCATGAATGGAATGCCTTGGGATCTTGAGGAGGGAGAAGTAAAGGATGAATAATATCTTTCTTATCCTTGATTTTATAATCTTGAATTATATTTAACTATTTATCTCTCTCCTTGGACTATTGTACTTATTTCTAAGTCATAAACTTGTGTTTAGGAGGTTCTTATTTTGTACTTGTTGTAGCCATCAGTATGAATGGAGACACTAAAATTTTTTTTCTTTTGTAGCTACTATTAACTATTAAAGATGTTGGTTTTCAAGCTTAACTTATTGTTAAGCATGGGATATACTGAGAGGGGGGGTAAATCAGTATATCATATATCTTATAAAACTTTCCTTTAACCAAATTCCACTTAATCAAACATTCAAGATATGCAGTAAAACTCAAATAATAAACACCACACAAGATAGAGAGAGACACTAGATATAACGTGGAAACCCAATGTGGGAAAAACCATAGAGAACAATCTCAAGTATATGAATGAGCACCAATCCAAATAGTATTCACAAGCCAAGCTTACAGGAGCATGAGCACTAACCCAGAAACTATTCGTGAGCACCAACCCAAAGGAGCACCACACCCCTTTTCTAAGAACCAACCCAACTACTATTCATGAGCACTAACCCATAGGAGCACCAACCCCTTTGTGTATACCACACACCTATCTTTCAATGTTGTTATCTCAACAAATGATAGTTAAATACATCTCTTTCCTCTCTCTCACCTTTGCTCTTCTAAGCTAGATATAAAAAATACAAATCATATTCATCTCTCATAATTGCTCTTATAAGCTAGATATTATAATATCAAATCAACCTCTATCTCTCATATTATAAATGGCTTCTAAATCCTTTATTTATAGCTTTCCAAATGACCTTTGGCATTCCCCCTTTGTGACTCTTCAATCCTCATGGAAAATGGTGCCAAACTTGTATGACCCTTCATATTCAAGCCTTTGAAAAGTCATGTGGTGACCCTTCATGACCAAAAACGTCCTTCCCACTTTTGTCCTTATCTTGATGACTTTTTGTATTCCTCAAAGTGTCCCTTCATGAGAAATTGTGCCCTTACTCTTTTACCTTCACTTGGTGACTCCTGGAATTCCCCAAGATGACTCTTCATGGGAAAATGCATCCCATCCTTCTTTTATCTTTACCCCATGGCTCTTCAAATTCTCCATGGGCCCTTCTTTTGTCTCATATGCAACCAAAAATATATTTGTTAATATTAAATATATATTAACTCACATTATCCAAGATAAACAACATTAAATGCAATGGGGCCTATATCACCAATAATGCTATACTTTTGATGTCAATGACAATATTTCCAATAAATCCCCCTTTGTCATTGATGGAAACCTCAATCCTGAAATTGCCATAACCTATCACCTAAACATACTATCATCTAAAAACATACAGTAACTCCCCCTTATTGTAGTCCTTGTACCTATTTTATGTACCTGTATGTACCTATTATTCTCCCCCTTTGACATCAATGGTAAAGGGCCTACCTAGAGCTAACACTTAGCTCTCCCTCAATTGATGCTAAACATCAATGGAAAGAAGTAAAATAAATTACTCCCAACTCCTCTTATATATCTTTGAATGTTTCCTTTGATTGTGCCTTCAAGAAGATATCTAATAATGCATATAAATCTTTACCTATCCTTTGAGAATCTTCAGTCAACTCATTTGAATATTTTCTTCTAACCTCACAACCTTTTGCATGAAACTTTAAGGTGTATCCTTGATCACATATTTGACTTACACTCAATAGATTATGCTTACAAAACATTCTTAGCTTTGGTTCTACTAATATCCAAACTTAAAATACCTTTTTTGGCTATCCTAGCAGTGATTTTATCTCTGAATCTCATTGTAACACCATTGATCTTCTTTAGAGATATGAATTTACTTTTATCTCCTATCATATGCCTCAGACATCTACTATTAATTAACCATGGCTAATTTTTACCTTTTATATGCAGGGTTGTTTGAACCATCATAGAATCTTCAGGTTATTTCTTCTACCATGAACATGTATGAACCTTCTTCCTAATGAATGGAGCTTTGAAACTTTGATCCTTCTTGATGAATGGAGATTTGAAACTATGATCCTTCTTCATTGAATCTGCATGAGTATTCTTTTCCTTCTTTTTGAAACTGTTAGCTCTTTTTCAACATTCTATTTTCTTATGACCATAATCATTTGAAACACTTTAAAACTTTTAAACACTGCATATGCAATAATCATTCTAATAGCCTCAAACCATAATACTGATGCAAAATCTTCTTCAAAAATCTATTCCCTCAAAAGATATACAAATTAATATGCCAACTTACCTTCTTATCATACAACATAGCCAAGACCCAATAGCATCCACCATGCTTCAATTTTTCTTAAAAGTGTCTCCTTAAAGCCTAGAAGAGACACCCCACACAAAAGGGTCCTAAAAATAAATCTCAGGAGATTCCCACATCTCTTCTATTTATTCCTTGATCTTCTTGTGTTTTTGTTTTAGAATCTGTTTAATCATGTCTAACCTTTTTAACTTACTAACCTTATCATTTATGATGTTTTTCATCTTCTCAACTTTTGCAACTATCTTATCTTGACAAAGCTCATGCTCAACTATAACAAGAGATTATTTACAATCCTTCCTATCTGATTCTTTTTCAACTATAGCAAGTAATTCATTCTCACTCTTAAACTCAACCTAATCAAGCTTTACTATTTTAGGTCTCCAAATTTTAATTTTTCTTTTCTCATATTTTCTAGGGGCTCAAATCCTTTCACATACCTTGAATATCTCTTTACTTTATTTTGACATAATTTAACAATATGTCTAACCTCATGACAACAAAATCAAACAATATTTCTCATACCTTTTTCTTGAATGTGACTGAGATCTCCCTTTGACTGATTACTTCTCCTCATATAGTCTCTTACCCTATGACCAACATGATGACAAACAAAACAATGGCCATGAAAAGAATTTGAAAACTTAAAAGCATTGGGCTGCCTAATCGACTTCTTTGATTTGCCTTTAAAATTTGCATCCTTCTTTCCTTGGACCAATATTTCATGATCTTTCTCAACCTTGATTATAAGCTTCTCATGATTATCCTTTAAAGAACCTAACTCATCCTTCAACTGATTACACTCTTCTTCTTTTGATGTTAAAATTGAATTTGTAACCTCTAACTGATTCTTAAGATCCTGAATAAATATCTTATTTTATTTTACTTCTATAGCCAACTTAGAATCCAAGATACACACATGTTCCTTAAGAGCCTCAACCATAGATTTCAACTCTTGATTCTCCTTCTTTAGCTTCTTGGCCATCTTATGCTTTTCTTTTGATCTACCTTCAAGCTGTTAAACCCTTTCTAAAGGAACCTACTTTGATACCAATTATTAAGCATGGGATATACTAAGAGGGGGGGTGAATCAGTATATCATATATCTTATAAAACTTTCCTTTAACCAAATTCCACTTAATCAAACATTCAAGATATGCAATAAAACTCAAACAATAAACCACACAAGATAGAGAGAGATACCAGATATAACATGGAAACCTAATGTGGGAAAAACCATGGAGAACAATCTCAAGTATACGAATGAGCACCAACCCAAACAATATTCACAAGCCCAGCTTGCAGGAGCACCACACTACTTTATCGAGTACCAACTGAGCTACTATTCGTGAGCACCAACCCACATGAGCACCACACCCCTTTGCTGAGCACCAAACTAGCTACTTTTCGTGAGTACCAACTCATAAGAGCACTAATCCCTTTGTCAAGCACCAACCCAGCAACAATTCATGAGCACCAACCCCTTTGTGTATACCACACACCTATCTCTCAATGTTTCTATCTCAACAAATGATAGTTCAATACAACATCTCTTTCCTCTCTCTCACCTTTGCTCTTCTAAGCTAGATATAACAAATTCAAATCATATTCATCTCTCACAATTTCTCTTCTAGCTAGATATTACAATATCAAATCAACCTCTATCTCTCATATTACAAATGGCTTCTCAAGCCTTTATTTATAGCTTTCCAAATGACCTTTGGCCTTCCCCATTTGTGACCCTTCAATCCTCATGGAAAATGGCACCAAACTTATATGACCCTTCATATTCAAGCCTTTGAAAAGTCATGTGGTGACCCTTCATGACCAAAAACGTCCTTCCCACTTTTGTCCTTATCTTGGTGACTTTTCATATTCCTCAAAGTGTCCCTTCATGATAAATTATGCCCTTACTCTTTTGTCTTCACTTGGTGACTCTTAGAATTCCCCAAGATGACTCTTCATGGGAAAATGCATCCCATCCTTCTTTTGTCTTTACCCCATGGCTCTTCAACTTCTCCATGGGCCCTTATTTTGTCTCATATGCAACCAAAAATATATTCATTAATATTAAATAAATATTAACTCACATTAGCCAAGATAAACAACACTAAATGCAATGGGGCCTATATCACCAATAATGCTAGACCTTTGACATCAATGACAATATTTCAAATACTTGTTTGGCTAGGTGAGACTCAAAGTCATGAACTAAATCATTAGAGATATCTCCCTGATAATTAAAATATGAAGTCCCCTGTATGATCTATTGTGAAACATGTAACTCAGAATCCTTGAAACACACTTGCACCTTTTAAGGTCTCTCTTGGATAGACTTAAAAGTAGGAAAATTTTGTAAGGTCAATAGAATCTTGAGGGTTGTGATATACATTTGTTTGATACTCATAAAAATAAAAGGGAATTTCAATGGGGAAGTGATGTCTCTCATGAATTACCAACTTCTCTTCAATGATCTATTGTGAAACATGTGACTCAGAATCCTTGAAACACACTTGCACCTTTTAAGGTCTCTCTTGGATAGACTTAAAATTAGGAAAATTTTGTAAGGTCAATAGAATCTTGACGGATATGATATACATTTGTTTGATACTCATAAAAATAAAAGGGAATTTCAATGGGGAAGTGATGTCTCTCATGAATTACCAATTCTCTTCAATGCCTAAAATTAGACCACCTATGTCAAGGATATCACCACTAAATTTTGTATGGCCTTGTCTTATGAAAGGTGCACACAATTCTTTAGCTTGCTTCAATAAATCTCTCATGATCTCAATCTCATTCCTAAGGATATCTTAACCTTAGATATTTTATGTGTCTATTCTCACCATATGTTTTTCATACCCATATAAAGTTTGTTTGAAGCTTGATATGGATTATCTTAGAACTTGATTGAGTTGATCAAGAATTTCATGAAATTTACATGACTGATTAGATTTATAAGCAGGTTGTCAAGGAAGTGAATGAGGTTCATAAGGATCATAGGCTTGATAATGGATTTCATATGGTTAATCAAGGTGAATTTAGGGATGATAGGTGTCATAATGAGATGGATAGGGGTCATATTATATTGGCATGGATCATAGGGATGTTGATAAGGATATGAATGACCAAAATCTCCCCCATATGCTACCATAGCTTAAAAGACACATGAAAAACAATGAACTATGAACAAGATTTACCCTTTACCTAAGATATGATGACCATATGAGTGTTTAAAACTAATTTTAAAGATAAAGATGCTTGTAAATGAATACTCCAATGGCTGGATCTATGTCCCATTAGGCGTTCTAGAGCTGTTAGCAACCCAAGTTGTACCCTACTAAAGTAGACTGTTCATATCTCCTTCAAACCTAGACTAACATTGGATTGGTCTAAGGCATGGGATACATGTAACAAGACCAAAATTATAGATTAGGAGGCTATATCCTATGATATATCTACTGTTAATATTTTTTATAAAATCTAATCTACTTGGGGGTGAAAAGAGTTAGAAAGATTACTGAAATGGAAATACTATGTTATTGATGGTGATGCACCTATATTATTAATTCATCCACTCAAATTTTTACTTATAAAATAATAATAAATAATGAAAATCATTGAATATTACAACTCCAAGGGATTCATATACAATAGTGTTTTAAATCAAGGTTCCATCAAGTGATGAAAGCATGAGGGAAATGATGGAAAACCTAATTCAAGGTACTAACTAGTTAATATTTTCATTGTTAAATTAGTTACTCAATATCAAACACTATGTATTACTTTCATAAGATGACATACTAGTAATTAAGTGAGATTAAAACCTACCAAGGGAGAAAATACTATCGCATGTGCAAATAAAACTAACATAATCACACTAAACCTATATCAAGGAATTTGAAATAGACATTTTTATTATCTTGAGAGTTTATAAAGCTCAATCTTAGCAAAGTTTCCTCTTACCTAAGAGAGGGATCTTGAAAATAGGCCTAAAATATTGAATATATTGAACATGAGAAGAGAAGAATCCAATTTTGTATAGAGGAGAGAATAATAGGTTATTCAATCCTTAATTCAAGTACAACTCAATTACAACTAGTTACAAACCATCCTCTATAATATCTCTCCATGTTGATACTCTTGCATGAGTTTTTTGGCATTGGAAACAAGGTGGTGGGACATCATAGGTGTATAGTTACTTCTCCTTCCTTTTATAATAATGCCAATTTAAGTGAAATTCCTTCTTTCATTAAGACTTATTACATGCATTGATTGGTATTCAAGGATTAATTAACTCATTTTTTATCCCTCCTTTGCATTGATTTCCACTTAGGTCCAGGTGTACATGGAAAATACAATTGAATATCAGTTATTCCATTGATTTTTACTCAAATATCATTTATGGAGCATGATAAATCAACATTATATCTCATTAATAGCTTTTAACACCATTTTTAACTTTAATTAATTCACCAAGTAGGTCTACTAAGCCAATTAGGCATAGTAGCCTATCTTTTAGTACTTGATGAATCTAAAAACCTACATAAAAAATTTATAACCTTGTGTAAAATTTATTTTTAGACCTGAAATAATTCCTCACACCATGAAATAGGTCCTCCTGGGAAAGCAACTCTTGCAAATTGGTCAAACTAGTTGACTAGGTCAGCTTGTCCTAAATTTTTACTTATTAGTTGTTTTTAATAAGCTCATAGAGACATTTACAAGCATGGTTTTTATCATATAATTATTTTAGGATGATTACAAAGTGCCAAACTTCATTCTCCAATGATTAGAATCCATTAAACTACCTTGTACTTCTATTTTCTACACTTTTTCCATAAAAAACCCTATTTTCTACCATGTCCATATAATTCCATACATCACACTACCATTTCTAGGATCCTGATATGATTTTATTTCATGTTTAAAGATTCTATAAAGTTGTTTATGGGTTTTTAATGCAAGAAACTTCACTTTTTCTCAAAATTGGTCTGTAGGCATGTTTGGGAGGTGAACCTTCTTAACGATGGTTTATAAAGTATAAACATCCAAACCATAACCTATTTCCATGGATAGTTAGTCCATATACCCCTTAAAATTTCTTAGTAATCTATGGTTCCCATGGAAAAGGTGTGCAAAAATATGTATGTAGATAAGTTTGCTTGTAGGGTTCTGAATGCATTTTGGGCATGCTTATACTCTTAATGGTGGTTCATAAACCTTAGATCCTAAATCAAAATAAATACATAATTAATTTAAAGTGAATATGGGCAATAAAGTCATTATAATATAATTTTGTCAAACTCTTCATGTGGTGATAGATATGAGCATTGGAATAGGTGTTTCAAATGAGTGTCTTGATTGCAATAGTTTAAATTCATCCCCAAGGACCACATTAAAATTTTCATTATCTTTATCTTCTTTAAACATCTCATATAAGAATTGAAACATAAATTTAAAAATTATCATTAATTCACCTTCTCTTTATAGATTCTGCAAGTGCCTTAAGGTGATATAGGCCTTCTAGGCCTAAAACAACTTTTTAGGCCTATTCTAAATGTTGAAAGTCTAAGTGACCTATAGGATGATGGGGGGGGGGGGGGGGGGGGGGGGGGGGGGATAATAATAAATTATTATTACTTTATATATCCTATGTTATCATATTTAAATTTTCAAACTTCAACTTTACTCTTCATTTGTCTCTACCCTTGGGTTTGTAAATAGTCATAGCTTCTTAACCCCTAGGTGACTAAGTTTGGTGACTTTGCTTGTAAAACCTAATCTATTATTATTTATGATATGTTTAAATGTAATTATTATGTTATATTTTTCTTAAAATATATATCTAATCCATTGAATCACCTCTCAACCCACTTGAGCATCATCAAAATAGTGTACAAGCCTATCTTGGCTCTCTTTTCCTTACATACCCTTAAGGACATTTAACTTGAAACCCTAAATGTGATAAAATACAAAAAGCATATGAAGTTACTAACATCATCATACCATGTCTCATAGCATCATCATGAAGTCCAAACCCTCTTTTTCTCTTCAAAACTCCTCTCAAAAGCTCACTTGTCTCTTCTTATGACTATTAGTAGACTGTAGATTATTTGTAACAAAATAGTGACCATTTCCAATATCAATATGAAATTTAGGATTGAATAAAAAAAATTATATATTAATGGATAATATTTGTACCAAATTTGAGATCATAAATTTACTTGAACAATCTCTATAACCTTAAATTATCTCACAACTACCTATTAGGCATTGATTTTGTTTACATTTTCCATTAGATCTCAACAGGTTCAAACCATTATCTAATCATTTAATGCTTATTAAAAAAGTGTATGGATGTTTCATATGTTTTATAACCCTATATACATCATATTATAATGAACTCCAATCTCTTAAATAACTAACAATCCTCCTTTTCTTTCTTTGCAAATGAGAGTTTTTAAATGAAAACATATTGTAACATCTTTTGATGGTGTTTTCATGATAAAGGACCCATGTATTCATGTTTATATTTGTATTTGGGTGTAATAATTATTTATAAGGATTAATTTTTAAAAAAAATTATTTTCTCAATGATTCTTACCTTTCAATAGTCACTTTTTAAACCTATGCTATTGATGATCATACCATATCTCTTCAAAGACTCTCTAACCTTACAACCTGCCAACATTGGTTGTAGATGATGAATGAAAGAATGGAAGTGTTTGATATGTTTTCACCATAAATTAGCACATTTCATATATCAAAAGTATTTTATACCTTACTCTTACCCCCTTTATTTATTATTCTTTCTCTTTAAGGGCATATTAGGCTTCTTGCAGTTTCTAATCCATATACAAGCCTATGTATTATACTTGTTGAGTTGGTAGTATTTTTCATATAGATCATGATATTGATGGAGGTTTGATGATATAAATTTTTCTTGAGAATATAGGTTATTTTAAAATATTACTTATTGAATTAATTCACCTTAAATTACACCTTTAGGGTATGTGGATGTATGAGATGGAATTGACCCTAACATTGGTTGTAGGTGGTCATTTCAAGGTTGACCTTGACTATATACTAGTTGTAAGAATATTCTCTATATGTTTCCTAAATTATTATTCATTAAATTAACTTATGAAACCTTTATATGATCATGAGACTCTACCATAGGCTATTATGCTCTCTTTATCTTCATACTTGAAGGTACGCTTGTGTTTTCATGGCTGTAAGTGGATGTTTTTCCTCTCATTAGCACTATTTTAAGGTCTACAGACCACATTTACATGATCATGATGCTTCTTAGTATCATTGACTCTTATTGAAAATTTATACATGAGTATAAAGTGAGTGGAAGGTGGTATTATTAAAATGGATGATGGGAAACATTTAATTGAGATGAAAATGGAGCTTTACAATGGTGAAAAAGGCAACAAAAAGATAGTGTAAATAGATGCAACATGATGGAGGTGAAAATAACATGTGAAGTCTATATCAAGACCACTTTTAAGGGTCTTAATAAATCATAATTAAAACATTAATAAGATAATATAGTTTAGATGTCTTTGAATAAGCATATGATGCTAAAATGGAAACCTAGGAGTTTCCTAAAAACCTTAACATGTGCTAACTTTCCTTAACACATGTTAAACTATAACTCTATGGAGATATTGAGAGAAAATTGATGGCTTAATTGCTATGGATATTTGAGTAATATTTTATAATATTGAATTATAAACACAAGAACATAAATAATACCTAAAAAACATGTCATGAAGTATAATGAAATCCATGGATCAACCTCTAAACCATACAACTTCTCCAAACTACCTGCAGACTATAAATTAGTTGTGTATTATATTATTGAGGTCCATTTGACCTCACACATGTGAAAATAAGTTTAATAATTCCATTTAAAGGTGGTTAACTCTCCTTAAAAACTCCATAAACTTTATTTTTCCTATCATTATGCCTAGATGAGGAGAAATCTTAGAAAACCAATTGTTTGCTTGGATGAAGAACACCTGATGAGTACCTTGACTTAAAAAGGATGGTTCATAAAGGATATATAGATAAAATGAGAACCAATAACCATACATATAATAAATTTGAGACCCATTTATATTCTAAAAATTTTAAGCTTGATTTTCTCTCTCATGGTCATACCATCTGCAAACTTGAAGGGATCTCTTGATGTGTAAAGAAGTAAAGTGAATAAAGAGAACTAGTTTTATGATTGTTTTGAGCATTTTTCCTTAAATATATTATATAATACATTTAATGTATTATTATTCAAATTATTTTCCTCTATTGTATGAAAAAGGCCATGCAATTTGTACTTCTTTCATGAAAACACATAAAAAAAGGCCTTTCTTAATTATTATCTTCATATTTCAAGTTTGAAACCACCAATTTAGAGCATATTGAGGAAGACCACGAATCAAAGAGTTTATTAATAAAATTATTAAGTATTTTAACATAAAATAAGAGAAAAATTTGGCAATTGGGAACTCCTTAAGACCTAAACTATTCTTTAGAGTTACATGAAGAGATAATTCCAAAGCATGAAACTTTTGAAATAAAGTAATGACATAAATATGAAGGTGATTGAAGATATTATGGATGATTAGTGGATTTGACTCAAAATTTACCATTTAAAGGCTCAAAAAATATCTATTTTAGGAAAAATACATATTTTTACAAGGAGATTTATCACTGAAGAGGATTATAACAATGCCATGAAATGTTTCAATTATAGGGGGTAGCATTTAGCCTTGACAGGGCAAATTGGCAACATTAACCTATAGGCTTTTGGAAAAATAATAGGTTTATTCCCAAGGAGATGAGATAGAGGATATATGATACCATTAAAGGATTTATACAATTTAAAGGATGTGATGATAAGGTCCTATACCCAAATGTGATAACCAAGGTGCATCTACAACTAACTTAATAGAGTTATGTAGCCAGGTGAAACAAAATCAGTCTTGTGTATTAGAGTAAAGGATGAACTTGTCAGGTATGAAACATCAAGATATGTTTGAATATTATAAAAAATATAAAAAATATTCAAATCCATTTAATTAGTTTATTTATTTTAATCCAAATACACAACAATCAACATTTCAAAAGACACCTATAGGTACTAGGTACAATACTATGTACATGAACAAAGACAAGTGTTTGAGGTGTTGGAAAGGAAATATTTGGGATGTTTAAAACCTATATAGAAATTAAATAATATTCAAAGGAATATATAAATCCTAATAATAATGTTAATGGTCTTAAAACATATAAACAAAACCAAAGAGTGAGCTACAGTTTGCTTATTCTTAAAGAGTTCTTGTTTGGATTGAAGGAAGATGATTGTGGGCATGTTGAGAGGAATGAGGTCCATTTATGGATGTTTTATATAATTAATTAACACCCATAGGAAACTAATACACATTTAAAAAGATGAATTTAATATAAAATAGCTTGGATAGTTGAAACCTAAGGGAAATTATAGCTATAGTCAATGCATATAGCCAGTCTTGAGGATTTTTATCATTTTGAAGCCTCTGTAGATGGAGTTAGGCTCTAAAATTTGGTAAAAAATGTATTTATAACTAGATTAAAATTTTAATTCTATCCTTATAATTATAAAATTAGTTTAAACATTCATTTTTTATCTCAGAGCTACCTCAATTAGTTAGCAGTCAGTAATGAGACTAGGTGGACTTTTCAAAGGTTTATAGATATGACATAAGGCTTGGGATTAATGTAGTTATTTTTGAGGAAATAAAAGGTTATTTTAAGTCTTAATTCACCCTATAGGAATTATCATACTTATTTTTAAATTTAATATGCCATTGAGGGCTAGTAGATACAAATAAACCTTAAACCTGGTAAGAGACCTTACCACTATGTTGAGATAGATCTAGGTCCTAATTACACATTATGGTCAAAATAATGGTGTGGAGATTCAATTAAAGTCTTTAGGGAAGTTTTGGAGTGAGGGGAGTGAAAAAAAAAATCATTTTAATTTTAAACCTTCCATTTGCTTACATAGTATAGATAGTCATTTGAGGTACATTTCCATACATTCATATCTTAGCTCATATTTTACCTGGGAAATCAATCTAGTCAAATAATTTGAATGGGTTAATTTACTTCAAATCCATGATAATAGTTGTTTTGATTTGGGTTTCTTTATTGTATGAATCATTTATAGGAGTCATATACCTCCAAAACCCTTACTAAAACCCTAAAAGACACCTAATGAAGGAAAGATGATTCAAAGTGCATCCAAATGAAGTTTTTAAGACATGAAATGATATTTTTGGTCTTCCTAAATCTCTTGAGATTAACAAAAACCTATTGGTTGTCACATACAAAAGTCATGTTATGCAAACTAGGCCTAAGAAGGCCAATTTGAGAATGTGAAGAAGGAAATGAAGGATATTTGCATATATAATGAATTAAAAAAGGGAGAATGAGTCCTAAAATACCAAAAAAAACTTGAAATAATCATTTATAGTGGTCTTTATGATTGGTTATACAAGCAAATATATCTTTGCATCCAGATAGGAGGTTGTATGCATGAAGATACATGACAAATGGCTTATTCAATCCAAAACCATTACTCCAAGGGACTTCAAGGATGATATTCATGTTGGATACAGTAAATAAGATCCTTAATATTTTCTATTAACATCATTAAACAATGCCATATATAAGGGGTAGCATAAGGTAAGATGATGTCATAAAGACACCTCCAATCTTCATGAATAATATTATCAAGTTATTATATAGATGTATGTTAGATATGAGCTACATGATAGACACTATAGTTGGTTATTTGGACCTTAAGACACCTAACATTGCTCAAAAAGCATGTTTCTCCCTTGAGAGGTGACTTCACATATTCACTACTATACAAAGCTTTTGCATAGGAGGATGGGTAATTTGGGAGAGGTGGATGGCTTAGTATACTAATATTTTTTTAATTGGTTTAGAGATTTAATACCTAAACTTTATGAATCATTGTTCAGAGTCCTGATCACTCTTAAACCTCTCTAAAACCCTAGTTAAGACCTAACTAGGAAGGCTTGAAATAAAAGGCATTAAAATAGATTAAAATCACCTGATTAGCACTTGGATCATCTAGTACACTTAGAGAGGGTCTTAACCATGGTACTATGTTGCAAATAAATATAAAGACCTATCATAAAATAGCATTTTTTAGGAAAAAGAGTATAAAAGAGGTACAAGGTAGTTTAAGATGTTTCAAACTATTGGATGTGTTTTTTTTGGACTTTTTTCACTTCCTCAAGTCATATATTAAATAGCATGCATGTAAGTATATCTTTAACTCTCTTCTAATTAGCTAGTTTGCGAGACCTAGACAAAATGGCCCAATTGATAAAATAAGACTAAGTTGTAGATGATCTCTTAGGTGATAAGGACTATGTGGAGTTAATGAAACATATAGGAACCTCCATAATTACCCCTTAAAAAAATCAATTTACATAGTTATGATTATTCATGAAGGTTTTTTGGCAGTTATATGGATATGGTCAACCCATAAGGAGAGGTAGTTAGTTGATGCTTTATGGAATATGGTTGTTTATGACTACTCATTATTTTTGATAGATAAGAGAGGGGAAATTCAATTAATATGGCATGCATATACCTTTAATGGGTCAAAGGTCATTAAAAATAGGCTTTGACCATCTTAAAAAAACCCTTTGAAATCACTTCAAGGCATAAAAAGACTTTTGTAATTGGTATGAAGGATAGTTATGATCTTTTGACTTCTTTAAGGGCTTATACACCACTCTCCCTTTATCTCTCTTTGTTTACTTCTATTAATTGAGTTTGGAAGGCCTTGATTTGATCCCTTAGGATGGTATAACAAAACTCTACTAAAATTGTATCTTACACCTTGAGTTAATGAGAACATATTATTGTAGATTTCTCCATTGGAATTAGTGTGTATCTTGATTATTAACTTGTAGATAAGTATAATATTCATATTCATTTACATGTCCTCTCCTTCACATAATGCTATGTTTTCATCCTCTATAGGTCATATGAAGTATTAAGAGATATAATTTGTGTTGAGTGGGTTAGTTTGTAGTGTTTTATGTATACCTCCATTCTTTTACCTTCAAGTTGCAAACCTTTTATCTAACCTTCATCTAAAATAATCATGTTTAGGATTATATTAAGAAGGTATAGTTGATAATCTATTTACATTTGGTTCAAAAATGTTTTTAATGACAAGGTTAAGAGAGGATCATTAAATAATTGGTACATCACCATCACTAGTACAAATTTTACTTTTAAGTTGTCTTTTTAACTCTTTTCATCCTGAAAGAAAAATAGGTTTTAGGAAAAGAATTCATAGTTGATATATCAAGGGAGCTAGCCCCATAATCTATAGGTTTGGTATAGCTACATGATACACACAACCTATATACCAATCCAATTTTAGTCCAAGTTTGAATAAGAAGTTAACAATATACTTCACAAGGTACAACATGGGTTACTAACAATTATATCAAGCCTAAGCATATTCCTATCTAGAAATCATCTACCTATCACTATAAACTAGACTAAAAATTGAGAGGAACTTATTTAAATATCTTAAATATTTAATACCATGGATAAATCTGAAGCTAAGTCTAAATATTATTTTAAATATTAATTCTAAGGTTTTTAAGTGCTGAAATCCATACAAAAGATTGCATTGCATGCTAGTAAAACACATGATTGTATACACTCAACTAGGTGGGATAATTATATTTGGTTTAACTTCCCTATTTAAGTTATTGGATACTTAGGAAATAATTAATCACTTGAGGTGGGTAAGGTTAGCTCAACCCTTCAATTTTACCCATTGTTTTTTTGCAATGGTATTATAGTTCACAATTAGGGTTTGAAGTAAGGAAGGATACGATATCCATTTGTGTGGGATTTAAGACATCCATATGCATATTAAACCTTATAAAAGTCAATAACAATAGTCAAAACTATAAAAAATAATAAAAATTACACATGGCACTTCAACACCCTAGTAGACAATCAAACACTACGCATGCATCTGAGAAACACAGACTTGTCTAGGCTTGTGAAAACACTTTATTTCCAAAATTTAAGCACTCATTTGAAATTATATAATCATTGTTGATGAATTTGTCTTAACACATACCTACATATACCTAAAACAAGATAATCACTTCAATCCTTTTATTTTTTCCATAAATATCAATTTACTATATGTGACTAGTTACACTCAAATTTGTTTGGTTATTGTATATCTCAAGAATTCTAAACGTTATATTATTTTTATCCTATCAATATCATGATAAATTAATAATAAATAGTTTCAAAAAAATATGATAAATTTACCCCATATAAATATATGGCTGATATTTTAAATCTATAATGTTAGTCCATATAATTCAAGCAAGTACCAAGGGGCAATAATAAGTTAGTGAATGTGATGGACACTATTAGATCACTACTTTATATGAACCCTTATATGCATATAAATCACTTCTTAATGTAATAAATCTTTTCACCTTCCCATAAAATAATGACATCTAAAAAATTACATGAAATTTTTGATCCCAGTCCTCCCTAGTACCAAGATATTTATACATATATTTATGATGACATATTTCCACACAATATTAATCATCACCACTGCAAAACATTCATCCAAAAATCTTCTCATTGCACCATAATTGGAAGAACACTCTATTGGTGAGGCTATGATGGTAATTTTTTAAGATTTATAAACTTAGGCAAGGGCCTTTCAATAGTAAAGGAGATCCATGATGGAATTTGTGGAAGCCATGCTAGTGGGATGGTCCTAGCCAAGAAGATTTTTTAGATTGTTTATTTTTGGCCCACCATGGATTAATATCCTCATCAATATGTTCAAAAATGTGTATCTTATCAAAAAATTTAGATCTAGTACATGATCCATCTCAATAATTTCATCCCATCATATGTCCATGACCTTTTTCCACTTGGGGATTAGAGATCATTACAAATAATAATAATAGGTCATAAGCATATAATCTCTACCATGTAGTGCTTTACCAAGTGAGTGGAAGCTATGCCACTCACATATGTCACTAGCAAATATATCTCAACGTTTATTCATAACCACATAAATTTCATTATGGTATCCCTTCCATCATCATCTCATAAAATGGAAAATCATTCAAAAATAAAGATGTTAAATCCTTATGTCATCTATATCACATACAACACAAATGATCTACTCCCTATTACCCATAAGGTAATGGGTAATATGAGGTGAAAACTAAAACTTTTATCAAAATTATTATGAAAATTGGCAATGACATTGGTCATGATTATCATCATAAGATATATATTGCATTATGGACCTACAACAGAAGTATTTATACTCCAACTGATGAAACTCCATACTATTTAGTCCATGACACTGAGGCCATCTTACCAATTGAGGTCAAATTCCTTTCATTATGTATCTACTATAGTGCCTCATCATTGAGGAATCATATAGGGTTTCCCATTTATAGAAGATTGAGCTTTTTCATGAGAAATGTATATAAGATCTTGATCATTTAAATTCATATCAAAATTAGTTATGTAGTCACTATAATAAAAAGGTCCAATCTTATGAGTTTGAGATTAACAACTTAGTCCTTAAATAAAATTATAAAAATTAAAATGCAATCCATGATTAAAGAAAAGGGATAGTTTGATCCCAATTGGCTCGGACCATATATTATTATTTCCAAATTCAAATTAGGGATATATAGATTAGCTTATCAAGATGTCCAAGAATCAGATGAGCCCATGACTTTCCTACATATAAATAATTTATACACCTAAGTCAGCATCAACCCATCTTGTCCTTATAAATTATTATACATAGGCTTATACCAATAAACCATAAGAATCATAAAATGTCAAAAAAGAAAAAAAATTGTCCAATGGTGAAAACTAGATTTTTGGCACCTTGGATAAGCATGGTGATGAAAATAACATTTTTGACATTACTTGTGAAATATCCTTTGTCTAAAAGTATCTCATTAATAAAACACCTCAAGTAATTGGGTATACTTATTGTTCCATACTGATTCATCCCTTTTATTTTGGCACTTCCATACCTCATAATGTTCTACTTGTTAACCTTGGTAACAAAATTGTACGAGACTTTGGGGTAGGATATATAGTGTGACACTTATTTATCTAGATAATTTATATTTCAACATATCAAATAGGGGTAAGATCATAAAATTATTGGAGAGGTATTTTATATTCTTTCCTTCCTCCCCCCTATCACATATCCTTTAGTCCTTTATCTCCCAATCCCTATTCATAATCCTCTCATATTGATTATTCCTTATGCATTTTCATGACTAGCCAGAGTAATCCACTCTCCATCCTTCTAAATTTATCATCACACTTATATTGGCCTCATTTCATATCCCATTATCCCTTCCTCTTGTACCCACCCATCTTGCATCATTATTTTAAAAATTACCCATTATGTTTCAGTCCATAATAAGGAAAAATAACATAATCCTAGATTACTCACCTTAATCCTCACATTTTGAACATAGTCAAATAATAATGCTTATAATTTTTTTTCACATATTTAAGTGGTGTGTTTTATTTATGAATGATTGTCTACTTGTGTGTATATATTTATGTCTTTCATTATATTTTTGTACATATATTTGTTTTTTCTTTGCACATTTTTTTTGTCTTTTGTGCAATGAACATCATGCCATGATATCACCTTGGCCATTCCTATGCCATTGGTGCATCCCACAGACTATTTAATTACATACATTTATATATTTATGATACACACTTTAACACAATATCATAATGACCACATGCATGTCATGGTGCATATTGCCTAGTGTCACATTAAAAAGGATTGTTAACATGAAAATAACTTAAGACTTTACCCCATCCCCATATCCTCCTAATTTCCCTATCAATTACCCTCATCTACACCAATGTCAAGCCCCATCTCAACATCTAACCATACATCATTTATATACCATCTTCCAATCCCACCATATGAATAACATGATACCCATCCTATAACTTAAACCTAAAAAAACCATGTCCCTCTCCTCACATACACACATCAACCTCATCTCATAATTATGAGGATAAATCTCTTCATTATTTGTTTAAAAAAAACACAATAAATGGATAGACCTAATAAATATCGTATATATCATCTAATTATCATTTTATCATATCACACATCCAAATCTCTCTCTCTCTCTCTCTCTCTATATATATATATATATATATATATATATATATAACTTCATACATACATAATGAATTCATAAAAAATGAAACTAACAACAACCAAAATCATAATGTGTCATCTATCTAACATATATATGTTACTATACCATCTACATAATCATGAATCTCCATCATAATGCCACATATAAATATCTAAAACCATAACATCACATATCATAATATCAAGTCCCATAATCATATACATAACATCTATTGTTATACATATTATACAACATCTAATATCATAAATATAATCTACACAAACTAACAAAAAAATCACATTACATAAGCTATAACATCCATACATCACATCATCAACTAAATACATGTAGGTAAATCACATCTAAACTAAACATGTAATCATATATCATCCATAAAACATAAATGCATAATCATCATAAATCATATATAAACATTAACTCATCATAATCATAATTTACATTATTGACTCCATTTAATACTAAAATGAATCATCGTATATATAACTTGAAAATGTCCATGAATACATCACAATTATTTATACAATATGCATTATGGACATTCATGTGTAAAAATATGATCTATATTTAGAATCACATACCACTTTGGCTATCAAGTGGTGTAGATCATGGTGCCCATAGTGGTAGATGCACATATTATGTCGATCTAATCCTAGAATAACCCCTTGAGTGACTACTCTCCTTGAATGATAATTCTCTTTGACCTGACAATATAACCTACTCATATAAGTATCTCTAGTATTACATATTTCACTTATCCCTCACTAAATGTCTACTTATTTGAGTAAATCCATGTCGTGTTATCTACTAATTTGTATCTCACACATCTTATAATGCTTGAATCTACTCATCCCTCTACTCTAGTTATATATTCAAATCAATTATTTGATCATGTGCTAGTTCTAGTTGGTCACCTAACCTTGAAGTGTGTAAATATGGGTATCCCACTATGTCACATTTCAATATAATTTGGTTATCTAGGCATCCTTATTAGATGAGCTATACTTGAATATCAGTAAAATATGACACCTAAATCTACAAAGTGGAAATCTCATTCAAATGTGTAGTCTCTTGTGCTAATAGAGTTTCTATCTGGCTCTATGATCCAATAATATGTAGTTGTAGTTATACCACTCATCTCTCTAACCAAATAATATTACATATCCTATCTAATATCTCTAATTATAAGGTTCCAATAAGTCTTTGATCCTATGTAGATATTGTTGGTGTAGAGGGCGCCCTACTTGATCCCCTCCTATAAGATATCTTAATAATGGTACTATATGTAATGTATGCATCTGGGACCTTCCCATGCCTCCTCCATATCTGTCTCATTCACCTCCTCCACCATCATCCCTTTTCCCATATCCTCCCCCTGTATCTTTATCTATCTTCTTTTGATATTATGGTTTTGAGTCTACCAATGCCTTTAGTCATTTCCTTTGTCCCAATCCCTATACTTCCTATCGAATATGATCAGCTAATCTAAGAGTCCATCTTGCTAGCTGAGTTAATTTAGGAGGAACATATTTCATCCACCACTTTTTAAAATGTATTTTAATCTTTCATCTACTATCATATATTTTTAATCCTAGGGTATAACAAACATGTATCAAAATTAGTAATCACCACAAAAACTATAATAGAGCACACCCATAAGGGATCCCTCTGACAACTTGAGAAAATATGTGTGCACCCTATGGGATGCCCTATCATTGGCCAAACTATCAAATCTCCCTATTAAGATGGTATCTATCTATAATGGTATCCTATTAGCTATGGTAATATAACATGTAATATTCATAAATTCCATATGAGCTCCATCCTTGATCTACCCTAATATATACCCCTGTACAACATCCTTGTGATCAAGTACATAGTCAAATCAAAAATTACATGCCTATATAAAATATGATCACTTGTATGACCTATCTAGTAACCAACCATAATATCTTATATATACACAATAGGATCATATATAACTCACACATGTTGGGTCTCCATAGGCCTCTCTATCTCCACATGCTCCCATACTTAGATCTATAGTAAAGTCATAAATTTGATGCTCACTCCACCTCTATCCAAAGCATAAGTGTGGTAGTGTTCAACCATATCAATGACCACATATCCAAGCTTTATAAAAAAGAATCACACACTAATATTATCTAGGATGATGCCATTGATAATACCCACAAGTGTTAATGTAAACTTATCCATCCTTCAACATCAGTATAACCTATGAAAATCTAGCTAGCCTTGATATACTAAATTTTTATGTGATATGTTAGTTTCATAATAGTCACCATCAAAGCCTAGGACTATTAGTATAGTTAGCCAACTCTAATAGGTATTTCATAGATCATCCACACATCTTCTAGGATTATCATTATCTCACATGTTGGTATTGAATATGTATTGGCATCATTATACCATCACTCAACTAGTACAATAATCAATGCCCTATCAATCATAATCAATGACATATGGGCCATGTTGTAGAGACCAACCATCTATAGTACATTGAATATCATTTCATATAATGTATTTAATGATTAAACACCATTAATCACTACCCCTACAACTTGATCAAAGGCATGTCTTCCTACACAACATCAATAGCTTAATTTATTAGCTTATCAATCATTTAACTCATCCACTTCCTCTCATTTGACCTAATTTTTCCTCCCATCATCACAAACTAACTTCTCTTTTGCCTAATTTTCCTATACTAATAAATTTGTGTACCTTCTTATAAATATACGTTTATTGTGTGCAATATAGTAGCTACAAATCTATGACATTATTTCAATACACATCCTTCAAATTCATGGGCCCTTATGTGAAGTCACATCTCCCTCCATGAACCCACATCTCTATAGATGAAAATTATTAATCCTCATAAACATTATAAACCTATCACTTCCTTCCATAATCTAATAGCTGACTATCTAATCCCATGTCTACATAGGTGTAAGACTGTTACCTATGATTTGATAACCTAATGGGTCACTTTTATAAACCTATAACTATTTTTCCTAAACCCAAAAACCCAAATACAAATCCATGTTTCCCCCATTCCTATGCCTAAATACCCAAACCTATGTGAACCTATGTTTCCACCATTTCAACTTGTGGTTATGTAGATTAAACTTGTGTTTGTCATACATTAACATGTGTTTCAATAAATGAAAATTCATTCATTGCCCTAAAATACCTTAATAAATGATCATAAATGACAACTTAAAGGAAAAAAAAATAAATCCACCTATTGGGTCCCCTGTGGGCATTTAGATGTTATTTATCTGAAAACCCACTCACTTTGATGTCAATTATGAGGGATTACAACCATATCTATCACACAAACTAGAGCCAAAATCTCAACTAGGGCTAGTGTGAAAATAAACTATTTTACCACCCATCCTCATTTTCAAACCCAACAACAAATGCATGTTTTGTCTATTCTTATGCCTAAATACATAAACCTATGTGAGCCTATGTTTCCACCCTTCCAACCTATGGAAATGTAGACTAAAATTGTGTTTGTGAAACATGAACTTATGTTTCAACAAATGCAAATTCATTTAGTTCCCTAAAAATCTTAATAAATTATCATAAATGACAACTTAAAGGCCAAAAAAAATTAAATCTACCTACCAGGTTCCTATGGTCATTCAAATGTTGTTTCTCTCAAAACCCACTCACTTTGATGTCAATAATGAGGGATTCCAACCATATCTATCACACAAACCAGAGCCAAAATCTCAACTAGGGCTAGGGTGAAAATAAACTATTTTATCACCCATCCTCTTTTTTTACCCCTCCAAGATGCATCTATTCACCCATCCACTTATTTTCCCTATTTTATCCTATCTCAGTCCATTTTTATCTTGTTACTATCATTTACCTTCTTATTTTCCTCATTTATGCCCTATTTTTCACACGAACTCATCTATTATCTTTAAGTTTTCCCATATTTTTTTAAACCTTGTCAACACCTGTTTTCTTTGTTGTCTTGTTAAAATTTTCCTCTCTAGTTTCCCATTAGGAAGAACTAAATTAGCCCAAGGCCTCTTTAGACTATGTATATAATGTTCATCTACTTAATGTCCCTTAGGATATCTCATCCACCATCTTCCCCTCTTTCCTATCATTCCTTAGTTACTCTAATCCTAAAGACTTAATAAATATTAAACTTATGATTTAAGTCATCTTGTTGTAATCATCATTGAACATATTATTTTAGGGTTATGACTTTCACATCTTGAGTCCTTACATAGAAACATATAAATATATCACCCTCTCATTAATCATCATTGATCATTCCTCTTCCCATAACTCCACTTAGCATGTGTTCATTCCTAGGACACATATGAAGCTTATGAATCCTCATCCCTTTCACTCATGTATCTTTGTGGCATGCATAATTACCTTGGACACAAATCAATATTATGGCTAATTATCCAATCCCAGCTTGCATCTCTTTCAACATGTGTCTTTACCTAAGATAATCTAAATATTTTAGCCTTTTTCTCATAATCTCATCATTGTTGTTTCCAATTTGGGGCATATTTAAGTTGTGAGATCATCTCTTTCTACTCCCTTACATATGTCTTGACTTGAGGCATCATCTATATGTGACTCATTACTATAATAATAAAATTTTCTAAATTTAGTCATCTATAACTAATTCAATTACATTATACTTATAAATCAAATATATCTCCTAGAATATCACCTCATCAAGTCATGTTCAACTTTGTCATTTGTTTTCTCAATTTTATCCTTGATCAAATTCTATTCTTTTATGTATTATGAAATTTTTGTAATTTTCAAGTGAGTTCACCATTTAGTAGGTCTATTTCACCATTTTCATGGCAAATTCACTATTTCCAAGGTCATTTTTATCATTTGGTGAATTTTTTAAACTCTAGGTCAATTTCATCATTTATTCACCCATTTCACCAAATACCTAGCCATTTCTCTATTTTCAAGATCATTTTCATCATTTAGAGATTTTTTTAACCACCTCATCATTTTTTCCATTATTTAGGCAAATTTGTTTTTTGTATCGTTGAATTCATTGGTATTACAAAATTGCTCTATGCCATTTCATTGTTTAGAAAAATTATCAAATTAGAGAGCCAATTCATCATTTTCATAGTTGAAATCACTATTTTCATCATGAGTTCACCATTTTCATAGATAAATTCACCATTTATGTGGTATAATTTGCCATTTTTGAAATGATGAATTCATTATTTTACCTATTTTTAAGTGCAATAAATGAATTTAATGGAAATTAAATAAATAAATTTACCCACTAATGGTCTTGTTCCCCATGGTCATCTAAACTCTTGAATATGGTCTAGAAGTGATCTCAAACATGGTCTATGAGCCATTTTATCCAAGTCACTTTTACACAAATTTTTATAAGTAAATTTTGAACGGATAGGGTAAAAATAAATCAATTTTATCCCCTAGGGTGAATCTATAACCTTTTATTTCATAAACATTTCCCCTATGTAACATGGTATGTTGTCATTCTTATCTAGATGCTTATTTATAGACTCAATATCTATTTTTCCTCTTATCTCTTTCATTTTTCCTCTTCTTTTGATTTTTCTATGTTATCATTTCTTCCTTTTATAGGTACACTCATCCAATTTTTTTTCACTCTCCCCTTGAGGGGGTATCAAGGGTTTACCAAGCATTATTTCTAGACATATTTAAACCCATTTTCTAATGCATTTATCAAAATTAACATCTATTAATTTTCTTCAACAATCATTTTAACATTTTTTCTTAGTATTTTAGAAGATGTTACTCCATCTACATCTTATAATGCCTTCTTAAACATGGGCAAATGTAGACATGCCATTTTTATCACTTCTATGTCAAAATTGCAAAATGGAATAACTTACTACAATTACACACAAACTAGTCCAAAAACATCTATTCAACCCAAATTCATCCTTTAATCCAATGTACAAGTTTGAATTCACCTTGGGACACCTCTAGGTGGGATAATTCACCATATTAAATATGTTGAGTTATCATTCTGGTTATTTTCTCTACTTAATTATTTTACTCTAATCATTTCACTAATTTTCCTTCTCTAATCAATTAATTCAAAAATTTACCCTTTTCTAAACATCCCCTAAATCATTCTTCTAATCATATTCTCCATAATGTATTAATTAAATTGATCTTTTGATTAATTGAATTAATCATTCTTATAATTATAATTATATGTAAATGGAATTATATATTTTCCTTTCAATTATTAATTTTTCCTTTTCCTTCTCCTTCTAAAGGGCATATGCATTTCAAAAATAATCTTGAGATCCTATGGAATATTATTTTATGATCCCACCAATTACTAAATGAATTAATATTAAGGATTAGTCTCCACTCTATTGAAACACAACTATTTACAATGGGGTGGGTGTGAATCAGTAGATTGACTAACTTAGTCCATTTTTTTAATTTTTAATGTAGACTAAAAATATATGTAGAGATCACTCACTCACACACACACACACACACACACACACACACACACACACATTCATAACACTAGATATACCATGGAAAACCTAATATGGAAAAAACCACCATGATAATAGCTACAAGAATCTACTATTCTAATCCAGCATCATAATAAATAACCTCACTGGTTATAATGTTTAAGGGTACCAACCCTAGGAGACACCAATCCCCTGATTTAAGATAACCTACTCTAAGGAAGCATCCAGTCCTTAAATGAGCACCAACTTAGCTTATTTAATGGCACCAATCTATCAAATTCTACTATGGAGCTACAACTCTAGATTATAAATTTGATTCATTAAATGAATCCAATTCAGTTCTTTGTTATAAGTCTTATCTATAACAGCCCATGCTCTACACATATCTCTTTTATATTATCTTCTCTTCTGTACCCCTCTATCTTTATGTCTCTATATTTCTCTATTTGACATAATTTAATAACACTAATATTATTTGCTTGTATCCTACATGACATATATATATATATATATATATATATATATATATATATATATATATATATATATATATATATATATATATATATATATATATATATATATATATAAGTATTTTATCTAGGTTTTGCTTCTTCTCTATGTTCACACTTGATTTGTGACACATCACACTCTTGCAAGTTTCTTGCTTCTTGAGTTAAATTTCCACCACCATGATTCTTGGTCTTATTACTATATTTAGCATATATTGGGCTCTAGTTTTGATGCACATGCCATCTTACACAATTGAGATTGATCACAACAATCTATATCATTGTTTATGTCATATTTTACATCTTTCCTATAGGGTACTCCACTTGACCATTATAATGAACAAATATTTTAATACTAACCATTGATCTTAATTTTTTCACCATGATATAATTATCCTAATTAAATTTACTCAATTTTAAAATGCATTTGTTATATCAAGTTCTGATAAGCTCACATTTTCCATTAGATCTTTGTATGTTTATGAGCTTTAATGTTCCAACATTAAAATGCATCCATTAGATCTTTTTATCTGAGCTCTTGTGTGCCATTAGATCTCCAAAGTTTCACAAACTTGACCTCTATCTAAAATTAAACCTTGAGTTCTTAATCTCATCTCATTGTTTCTTGAGTATTTGAAATGAATATGCTCCATTGATCTCATCAAACTAGATCAGTCTTTAATTTGCCTTTGTGTCAATAAACATTGAGTACTTTATCCCATTGAATCCACTCGCTCCAATATATCTTCATTACATGATCAACTACTCACCATTTGATCTTATGAAAATATCAAAATTTATCTCTAATGAGCTCCCATGAATGTGACACTTGGTATCCTCGCATGCCTTTTACACCTTTATTGTCAGTTCTTGATATTGAGAAACTTGGCATTCCCACATTAATCCTTGACCATTTGACTTTAAACCACTATGTATATTTACTATGCAAGATCCATGATTGTGAAACTTATGACTAGTGTATTTACTTAGAGGTACCTTTGACAAATTGACTTTGCTTTGCTTCATTGGATCTTTAATGTATGATTAAGATATAACCATTGACTGAGTTAGGATAATTATTAAGTTAAGGATTTTGAAAATATAAAGTCTTAAAACATTTCTCAAGCTAGTAATTATAAAGGGACTATAACTCTTTCATATTGGACACATTATCTACTCTTTCAAACTTTTATAGAGATAATTTACACTTTTTCTACCCCTTTGACATCAATGGAAAAGGGATTCCAACCTTCTCACTCCCCTTTTATTAGATAAATGAGTTTGTCCAAGAATTTTCAACCATCGACTCATTAGAAATTTGTAAAAATATGCATACCCAAGTTTCCTTTTCTCTCTTCTTCCAGGGATTAACAAGATTTCTATGATACTCTACTTAGATTTATGCCCTATCACTAGGATCTAATGATGTGATCTAGGAGCCACCACTCCCAATTTATGTCTTAGATACTCAAATTATTATTTGGGAAGAGGTTTGGTGAATATCTCTACAACTTGATCCTAAGTTGTCACATGCTCCATTATGACCTCCCGATCTACAAGATTTTATCTTAGGAATTGATACTTGATTGATATGTGCTTGGTTCTAAAATGCATCACTAGATTCTTTGATATGTTAATAACACTTGAATTGTCAAAAATAATAGAGATAGGTGATGTCTACTCTACCTTGATGTATTTGAGTGTTCACTTCATCCACAAGACTTAAGTGCAACATGCCACTACTACCACATACTCTACTTTTGTTGTAGAAAGAGTAATCAACTCTTGATTTTTTATCAGCCATGAAACAAGTTTATTTCTAAGGAAAAATTTACCATGACTAGTGATTCTTCTATAATCCACACTTCCTACCCAATCAACATTTGTATATGTTGTCAAAGTGCAATATTCACTTTTAGTATACCATAGGCCATAGAAAATTGTGCTCTTTATATATTTGAAAATTATTTTTACTACATTGACATGTGAATCTTTAGGAGAAGCTTGAAATCTTAAAACCATGCATATTGTTTGCATGATATCAACTCTTAATGTAGTTAGGTATAACAATCTACTTATCATTGATCTATACATAGTCTTATTTTCATCATGAGACTCATCCTCTTTGCTCAACTTAAATCTAATTATCATGGGAATACTAATTAGTTTATTATTTTCCATTTCAAACTTCTTGAGAATTTCCTTAGCGTACTTGGTTTAAGATATAAATATGCCTTCATTAGTTTGTGGTCTTTGTAGACCAAGGAAGAAATAAATTTTTCCAAGCATATACATCTCAAACTCACTTTGCATTTGTATAGCAAATTATTTACACATTCTATTTTTTTTACCACCAAAAATGATGTCATCTACATAAAAAAAAACAATCAACATATGCTTACCTTATGATTTGAAGTACAGATTACTATCTACACATCCTTTGTTGAATCCTTATTATTATAGGTATTGGTCTAATCTTGAATACCATGCTTTAGGTTCCTATTTTAGACCATACAAATCTTTCTTAAATATACACACACAATCTTCTTCTTCTAACATCTAAAAACCTTCGGGTTATTCTATGTAGACTTCCTCTATTAGGTTCCCATTCAAGAAAGTAGACTTAACATCCATTTGATATACTTTGAACTTCTTATAAATAAATAAATAATGCTAGAAACATTCTTATAGATTCCAACCTAGAAACTGGAGACAATATTTCCTCAAAATCTATGCCTTAAACTTTTTCATATCCTTTTCACACCAATTCTACCTTATTTATTATGACAGTTCCATCCCCATTGAGCTTGTTTCTAAATACCCACTTTATACCTATTACATTCTTATTTATAGGTCTTGGAACTAATTACTAAGTTTTATTCTTTTTAAATTGGATCATTTATTCTTCCATGGATTTTATCCAAGTATCATCCTTGCTAGCTTCAACATAGCTCTTAGGCTCAAATTTATACATTAGAGCAAAACTTACTTGCTCCTTGTTTTGTGCAATTCTTCTCCTTGACTAAACTCCTTCATTTTTATTGTTAATGATCTGCTCTATAGGATGATCCTTTTGAATAAATATTATAGGTGGCTTTTCATTCATTTCATTAGAATCTTCATTAGTTGATTCATATTCAAAATCTGACTCTTTAATATAGATTTCGCTATTAGGTTTAACTTGTTTCAAGCCTTCTTCAACCTTAAAATTGATGCTCTCTACAATATTGTGTAGCCTTTTGTTGTAACATATGTAGGCTTTGCTTTGGGTGGAATAACCAAGAAATATTCCTTCATCACATCTTAATTTAAAGCCTCCCATTTTTTCCTCTTTTCTCATTATGTAGCAGCTGCTAAAAAACACTCTAAAATACTTCATAGAGGCAGGTTTTCCATACCATAGTTCATAGGGAGTTTTATCACTGTTTACCTTTAGTTGAACTCTATTATATATACTATTGTTTAGACTATTTCTCTCTAGTATCCATTAGGTAAACTGGCCTCCTTTAACATTATTTTGGCCATCTCTTTGACTATCTTGTTCTTTCTCTCAATAACTCCATTTTTCTATGGAGTCTTTGCTATAGAGTAATGTCTTTTGATTCCATGTTTCTCACATTACTTTATGAATTCATTTGAGGTGAATTATCCACCTTTATCAAATTTTAATTGATTTTTCATCCAATCTCATTCTTCACCATGGACCTAAAGATATCGAATCTCTCAAATGTTTATGACTTGTCCTTCAAAAAGGTTACCCATGTCATTCTTGAGTAATCATATACAAATATCATGAAGTATCTCTCTCCTTTAGATCCTCTTATCTTAGTAGGACCACAAAGATAAGTATGAACTAGTTATAAAGGCTTTGTAGTTTCATACTCCTTTGTTTGAAATCTGACCTTTATCTACTTGCCTTGTAACATTCCTTTCAAGTAGTGTTTTCAGGTATAATTATCTTAGGCATGTGTCTAACACACTTATTTGAGCTCAATTTGACTAGGTTATCAAAGTTGACATGACCCATTCTTCTATGCCATAACTAACTCTCATTAATCTTTCTTATTAGGCAACTATTACAATTCTCTTCAACAACATTATAGATATTGCTTTTAGTTCTTTTCCCTTATGTAACTAGTCTTCCAGATCTCCTTAACTTGCAACCTTCTACACTAAATGTGACCTTATATCCATTATCACATATTTGGTTGACATTTAGTAGATTATGGTTCAATCCTTCAACATAAAGGACATCATGTGTAGGTAGTTTTCCATCTATTTTCAAGGTTTCTTTACCTCTTATCTTTACTGTAATGTTGTCTACTAAACTGATAGATCTTTCCTTACATTTGCTCAAATTGATGAACTTGCTCTTGTCAATAGTCATGTTTTGAGCAAAGACTATCTATTACCCATAAATTTTTATCCTTGGTATGGAGTGTAGTTTGAGTAATCATAGATTGATCTTTCACTTTCCACACATCCTTGGGTTTCTTATTTGGCTTATTTTTCTCCTTTTCAAAGACTTGTGAACCTTTGTTCACACTGGGAGGCATGCCTTTTTCTCTTACCTTATATTTTTGGTCTTACGAAGTTTGTTCTACATTATTTTATCTATATGACCAGAATTATTGCAATTATAGCACATTACATTTGTATCTAACAAAGGAGCAAATGAATTTTTACTTACAAAATTTGTTCTCATTTTAGGTACAACTCTAAATTCAATAACCCTATGACCACACTAATTATAGGTATAACAATAACCATAAAAAGATGAGGAATACCTAGTCATAAAATTTATTTTTGCAAGATGAGGAGCTCTTCTAAACTATAGATTATTCAAGTATCTCACTCTTATGTAACCATTTGCATCAACTACATTTGTGTTCTACATCTTCCTTGATTATTTAGATATTTTCTCATTACTCTTCTTCCTTTATTCATGCTTCTTTTCTTCTTTAAGATTTTTTCACATTAGTAGTGTTTATGTCTATCTTTGTATCCTTTCAATCTTTCTCTCTCTTTGCTTCTAATTCTTATTTTGATTTGAAGTTGTCATATAGGTTAGAAGATGCAATCACTATGGGACTTTTCCCTTTTTCATAACCAAGACCAAATCTCTCTTTTTAAGGCTTTTGAGAGTTGATCAAATCATCAAGAATGTCTAATCTTCCTTTCAGCTTTAGACCTTTATCTATTTGATATTTAGCTTTCTCAAGTTATTTTCTCAAAGCCACTTTCTCGAATCCTAACTTCATGCACTCAACATATTTAGATTGTAGTTAAAGTTTGACTACATCTTCTATTATTTTATCCTCTTCAATTTGTGTCTTTAGGATAACCACCATCTAATCAATTTTTTCAATACTTTTGGACATTTTTTCAATATCTTTTTATCCAAGCTTCTTCTATTTTGAGTTCTCTTTTCTCATCTTATGAATTTCATCTAGAGCACAGATGAGTTAACACTCTAGATTCAATTCTCCTTCTTCATCTGAGTCTTCAACTTCTTCTTGATCCATAGAAGTTGATCCTAATGTCATGAATATGATTCCTTTTCCTCAGCCACAAAATCATAGTCATGGTCATCATTAGAATTATCACTAACATTCAATGAATCACTACCTTCTTTTACCTATAGGTATTTATTGTTTTTGAAAAAGTTTTTGGAATAGTGGGGTTTCAGCTTTTTACTTTCTTCTTCTTGCTTATAATTATATTTTTTATTATAAGGGTATTTAAAAATAAAATGTCCTACCTTACCATAGTTAAAGCATTTAAAGGGTAACTTACCTTTATAATTTTTAGACCCTCTTCTTAATCTTCTAACAAAGTTGGCTTCTTATTCATTAGTCTCCTCAAATCTGGATGTAGGTGCTTCTACCTTTATTAGTTTGGATGCTTTGAATGAAACTTCTCTCTTGATGGTATCTATGTTTCCCATTCTCATCTCATAGGCTGTGAATGTTCCATGCAACTCATTAACAATGATTTTATCCAAATGTCTTACTTCCTCTATTATAGATATTTTTGAGTCATACCTTGATGGTAGAGATTTTAGGACCATTTTTACAATGACAAGATATTTCATCTCTTTTATAAGGCTTCTGATTGCATTGAATATTTCATCTACTTTGAGGAGGTAGTCTAAAATTTTCTCTTCTTCATTCATTTTAAGGTTTTCAAACTTGCCTTTGAATGTTTGTAGCTTTGTCTGCTTTACTTTGTCATCACCTTCATATATGATCTTTATTTTTTTCTAGATATCTTGTGCATTTTGACAATGCATAACTTTGACAAACTCTAAATTAGACAATCCACAAAGTATAGAATTATTTGTTTTAGCATTTCTCTCATATGCCTTCTTTCAAGCTTGATCAGTAAGAGTTATAGCAAGGGATGTATATCCATTTATAAAAGACATCCATACATCAAACCCTAATAAAAATAAATATGCCTCCATTCTAATACTCCAAAATTCATAGTTTGATCCATCAAAGAGAGGTGTTTTATTTGAGAAAGAACCTTCTTGACTATCCATTTGTTTTCACCATCCAAGATCTACTTGAGTTGATTAAGCTTATTCTAAGGAACCTAGTTTTGATACCAATTTTTAAAACACAAATATCTACTGAGAGGGGGGTGAATTATTAAATTGACTAACTTATTCCTTTTCATAACTTTTAATGTAGAATAAAAATATATGCAGAGATCACACACACATAAATATGCATAACACTAGATATACCATAAAAACCCCAATATGTAAAAAACCACTATGAGAATAGCTTTTAGAATCTACTATTATAATCCAACCTCATAATAAATAACCTCATTGGTTACAATGTTTAAGGGTACCAAGCCGAAGGAGACACCAATCCCTTGATATAAGAACACATAATCTAAGGAAGCACCCACTCCCTAATTAAGCACCAACTCAACTTGTCTAATGGCACCAGCCTATCAGATTCCATTATGGAGATATAAATCTAGATTACTAATATGAATCATTAAATGAATCTAATTTAATTTTATGTAACATGTCTAGTCTTTAACTGTTCATGCTCTACACATCTCTCTCTCTCTTTTATTCTCTTCTTTTCTCTTCTTCTCTTCTCTTCTCTATCCCTTTGTCCTTGTGTCTCTATATTTCTCTATTCAACACAATTCAGTAACACTAGTAGAATTTTCATGTATCCTATATGACATATATATATAGATATATAATAATTTTATTTAGGTTTTGCTTTTTCTCTATGTTCACACTTGGTTTGTAACACATCACACTCCTACAAGTTTCCCACTTCTTTAGTTCATGCTCCACTACCATAGTTCATGGTCTTATTACTATATTTAACATATATTGGGCTTTGGTTTTGATGCACATACTGTGTTACATAATTGATATCGATCACAATGGTCTATATCATTATCTATGTCATATTTTACATCTTTACTATAGGGTTCTCTGCTTGACCATTACAATGAACAAATCTTTGAATACTGACCATTGATCTTAAGTTTCACACCATGATCTAATGATCCTTATTAATTTTTTAAACTTTAAAACACATCTATTAGATCAAATTTTGATAAGGTAATTCTCTCTATTAGATCCGTATATGCTTTCAAGCTTTAATGTTCCAACTTTACAATGCATCCATTATATCTTTTGATCTGAGCTCTCACATACTATCAGATCTCCAAATTTACATGAAATTTACCTATGTCTAAAATTAAACCTTAATATATTAATCTCATCTCATTATTTCATGATTATTTGGAATGAATACGCTCTATCAATCTCTCTAAACTAGCTCGATCTTAAACTCACTTTATCTCATTGAGTCCACTCACTCTATTAGATCTTCATTACATAATCAACTGCTCACCGTTAGATCTTCTAACAAGATCAAACTTTATCTGTAATGAGCTCCCATGAATATGAGACTTAGCATCCTCATGTGCCTTATGCACCTTTGTTGTTAGTTACCTCTATTGAGACACTTGGCATTCTTACATTAATCCTTGACCATTTAACTTTAAACTACTTCATAAATTTATTATGTAAGCTTTATGATTATGACACTTATCACTAGCACATTTAATTAGAGGTGCCTTTGAGAAATTGACTTTGATTCACTTCATTGGATCTTATATGTATGATTAAACACTAACCATTGATAGAGATAGAACAAATCTTAAGTCAAGGACTTGGGAAATATAAAGTATTAAAATATTACTTGAGCTGGTAATTACTAGGTCAAAGGGGTTGATTGCACAATGATGATAAAGACTTAAGATATAACTTAAGTAACTATTTCCTATGTATATCCAATCAACATAAAAATAGAATATGCATGTGAACTACATGGCTTAAACCCTTAGGGTTTAATTGAAAAACTTTGATATGGGTGAGCTCTATAATGAATCATTATTGATCTCATTTCTCTTCATCTAAACCTATGAACCATATATCTAGAATACCCTCTAAAATACATAATATATCTTCAATCAATTACTCTTCAATCCTCTATAATTAGTCTCTATAAAAGAACGAGCACTTGTCACTATGCCATTGTAAAATATATTCTTCTCTCCATCAATCCTACCTGATCCTCTGACATCAATGACTACCATAATGCCCCTTTTGACATCAATGACAATCATATTGCCAATAATTATTGAAACAAAACTATCTACTAAGAGGGAGGGGGTGAATTATTAGATTGACTAACTTATCTCTTTTTATGTAGACTAAAAATATATGCAAGGATCTCGCACACACACACACACACACACAAATATGCAAAACACTAGATATACCATGGAAAACCCAATATGGGAAAACCCCCCACGAGAATAGCTGCTAGAATATAATATTTTAATCTAGCCTCATAATAAATAACCTCACTAGTTATAATGTTTAAGGGTACCGACCCTAAGGAGACACCAATCCCCTAATTTAAGAGAACCTACTCTAAGGAAACACCCATTCCCTAACTGAGTACCAACTTATCTTATCTAATGGCACCAACCTATTAAATTTACCATGGAGCTACAAATCTAGGTTATAAATTTCATTCATTAAATAAATCCAATTTATTTCTTTGTTACATGTATGGTTTTTAACTACTCATGCTCTGCACATCTCTCTCTTTCTCTTTTCTTCTCTACCCCTCTATCTCTATGTCTTTATATTTCTCTATTCGACACAATTCAATAACACTAGTAGTATTTTCCTATATCCTAGATGACTTATATATAAGCATTTGATCTAGGTTTCAATTTTTATGTATGTTCACACTTGGTCTATAACACATCACACTCTTGCAAGTTTCCCACTTCTTGAGTTCATGCTCCACTACTTTGATTCTTGGTCTTATTACTAATTTAGCATATAATGGGATTTGGTTTTGATGTATATGCCATGTTACATAATTGAGATCAATCACAATGATCTATATTTTTGTCTATGTAAAATTTTTCATCTTTCCTATAGGGTTTTCCACTTGACCATTATAATGAATAAATATTTTAATACTGACCATTGATCTTAAGTTTTGCAACATGATCCAATGATCCTCATTTAATTTGCTCAGCTTTAAAATGTGTCTATTAGATCAAGTTTTGATAGGCTCATTCTCTCCATTGGATCCTTGTATGCTTTTTAGATTTAATGTTTTAACTTTAAAATGCATTTTTTAGATATTTTTATCTAAGTGCCCGCATGTTGTTAGATCTCCAAAGTTGTATTAACTTGACCTCTGTCTAAAATTAAACCTTGAGCTCTTAATCTCATTTCATTGCTTCTATAATTCTTTAGAATGAATACACTATATTGATCTCATCAAACTATTTTGGTCTCTAAACTTAGCCTCTATGTCAATAAACATCAAGCACTTTATCCTATTGATTCCACTCACTCTATTAGATCTTCATTGCATGATCAACTACTCATCATTCAATATTATGACAAACTTGAAATTTATCTCTAATGAGCTCCCATAAATGTGAAACTTGGCATCCTCATGTTCCTTCTACACTTTTACTATCAGTTCTCACTATTGAGACACTTGGTAATCCCACATTAATCCTTGACCATTTGACTTTAAACCACTCTATACATTTATTGTGCAAGCTCTGTGATTGTGACACTTATCACTAGCATGTTTACTTGGAGGTGAATTTGATAAATTGACTTTGCTTCACTTTGTTGGATCTTTAATTTATGATTAAGCACTAACCATTGATTAAGTTGGGATAAATATTACTTCAAAGACTTAATAAATATAAAGTCTTAAAACATTGCTCGAGCTGGTAATTACTAGGTCTAGGGGGCAGTTTCTCAATGATGACAAGGACTTAAAATATAACTTAAGTAACTAGTTCCCATATATAGCCAATCAACATAAAAATAGAATATTCCTATTAATTCCATAGATTAAACCCTTAGGGTTTAATTGAGAAACCTTTATATGGCTGAGTGTTATAATAAATCATTATTAAGCTCATTTCTCTTTATATGAACCTGGGAACCATATATCTATAATGTACTCAAAAAAACCCATAACATATATTCAATCAATTTATATTCAATCTTTTAGAAATTGTCTCTATAAAATCATGGAACATCCAAAATTATATCCTATATATCAATGATATATCAGGAATCTTCTATCTTCCATAATGCCCCTTGTGACATTAATGACAATCATATTGCCAACACACTCTTCATCTTGGAGACAAGATGAAGGACCCAAAATGAACCTTGTGTAATATTTTAGGTAATATTATCAAACCTTCATCTTAGAAATAATATGAAGGTCCCACATTAATTATCCATGTGATTTCTTGATAATGGTTCTCTACCCTTCATCCTGGAAATAAGATAAAATACCCACATTGATTCTCACAAAGATATTTTGAGGATAAATCTCCACCCTCCATATTTCATGCAAGATGTTAGGGTAATATTAGTACCCTTTTTATATTTTCAAGAGCTATCATCCACCCTTCATCTTGAAAATATGAAGGGTCATGTTATCAATCCATTTGTTGATATATGTGTCTTTTTAAGGATGTAGTTTCAACCATCCATCTTATAATCAAGATGAAGGGTTATTATTGATTTGAAATTAATATAAATAGACCCATTCCCTTTGAAATTTTCCATTCTCATATTCAATAGATAATCTCTACCAATTTATTAAGCTAATTGATGCATCAATGTATATCAATTTAACTATTCAAAGTTTTCAAAAATAGATGATATAACAAATAATATTAATAAAGACTTATCAATACTACATCTAAGCCACTTTTGCATTTTAAAAAGGCTAAATATCCTCAAAAAGGGAAGGTAATAATGATTTTTTATTCCTTTTGATTTTGATTTTATTAATTTTTTACTCATCTAAAAAAATTATAACCCCTTTATGAAATCCTAATGACACATTAACCTTTTATCTTTATTTTCTAATTGTGATATCCTATAAAATTTCCTTATTTATCTTACATTAAATATTCATGAGTATATTTTTCATATTAATATTAATTTTTCCCAAAGTTTATAAGAAAATATATCTAAGAATAATATCCAAACCATCCATATCCAAAACACAAAAAACTGAATTAAATACACATTTTTCCATAGTAATATTTAAATATTTGGAAACTTAAACATGTTTACCCTTTGTTTATGTGTCCTTGATTTTCTTTACTTGAACATGTGGTTTCTTTGTTAAGTAAATGTTGATGAATTTATACATTTTAATTGGGTTTATAGATACAATAACCCCATTATTTTGAATGCATCAATGCAATTGAATATTAAATCTTCATTCTTTGAAGATGATCTCTTTGAACCCTTAATTTATTATTCTTCTACCCCATCCTCCCATTTTACTCATTATTTTATTTCTTAGTGTGCCAATTATTTAGGAAATCATGTTCCATTTTTTCCCATGAAAAAATATTCCATTATTTTTCCAATCAAACATATCAACTCAATGGAGGACCATAAAAACAAAGGAGAATATCTAATATCTAAAAATATAAATTAAATAGTTCTCCTTCAATTTTAACCACCATTATCAATCATTATCTCCTATGAAATTTTGAAACACCATGATTAATGATTCATAAAAACTAGTGTTTCAAAAATAATTATATTCATTAAAGGTTTTTTCATATCCAAGATCTTAAGAAAAGTAGATCTAGATATTTCCTTTGAATTAAAAGAAGACTTGATTTTCTCACCTAGATAAAGATATAAATTTTTTATAGGTCACACATACAAAATTTATCAAAAGTAGGTTCATAGGATTAACTTTATACCATAGTATATTCTTTGATATTTGTCAAAATCCTCAATTTGAGTACTTTTTGGAAATATCCCAAATTCATCTTTATATTCATTGAAAATAGTCTCAAATGTATGGATATGTGACAATATCAACCTTATTTAATAAATTCATGTTTTTAAGGAGTATTTTTTGTAATATCTCTTAAAAAATCCCAACTTACTCGAGAAAGTGATCTAATATCATATGTTATAAGCCTCAAATATAATAATATAAACCATATAAATAATATGTATAATAAAATTAATATCAACCAAAAATATATTTGTTGGGCCAAAATGCCTAAATATGAAATATATTCACAATAAAATATTAATCCTTAAGATAGGGATACACTATATAATACTATGTTAGGAATGAGTAACTCCAAAATTATACTTCGAATAGAAGACTCCAAAACATACATGATATCCCTTACAATGATATTCTATATCCTTATATATACCCTTATCACTAATAATGGATGGGTAAACTCTTAATCCCTATGTAGGCCAACTCATTATTATAATTAATTTTGCAAACTACCCATACAATTAATTAAGGGGTATATGTGCCACATGATGGCATATTAATCATCCCATATACATAATAATATTATATATCTAGGTATATCACATTAGTATTCAAAATAAAAAATTAAAATAATAAAATAAATAATTTTTTCACCTATGTATAACCACACTTTGTGTTTCTAGGTATGCCCTAAATACCCAAATTGATCCATGTAATAACTACAAGGAAACATGCAAAAATCAATAGCTAATCATGATATAAAATATAAAATAATCTAGATCATTCAATTAATTGAAATTGAAATGTCAAGGAATGAATGCATATGTGGTTATGTCAACCATAGTTCCATTTTTTTGACTCATTTGGATAATACCATTTGGTGATTATTCCCCAAGGATATGTCATTACTAAAAACATGGGCTGATATGTATAAATTACTCAATCCTAATTAGAGATTAAAAAGTGATAGATGTTGTGAGGTGCAGAATCCTCAATCAAACCCCTCTTAAATATCATCATAACTCTTCTGTTGAAATCACATAACATGTATGTATGCATAGTTGGAACTTTGAAATAGGTTAAAATACAAATCAATACTCCAAATCAATATCTACTGATGGATTATATATACCCAAAGTGATTATATAATAGTATTAATCTTCATCATATAAACATAAAATGTATTTACATGAAAAACATTCATGATCCAAATATAATATTTTTATATCTCAAAGTTATATATAATTCTATAATATTTATGTCAATCTACTAAATCAAATAAATCTACTCATATGACCCCTATAATATTGATGCAGGAACATCCTTTTGGATGACTCAAAATGATGTTTGTTCAAGATAATTTTGGTTTGTTTAGTATTTTGTAGTCAAATATCATGTTTATGGTGTATAAAAGTTGTTAGGGGTCATGTCAAGAACCTTGGAATGCTTTCCAAGTGGTCTATAAGTGTTGTAGTAGGCTAGAAATTCAAATCTAAATTTTCCTACCATTTTATCAAGTTTAAAAATTAGAATTATTTTGCATAGAAGGATGTTATAGGAGTTTGTAAAAATACATTAAGGGGTTAAATAATTTATAAACATAAATAATTTCATCATGGACCTTTTTACCATGGCCATAAATCACCCTTGTATGGAAGGATTTATTTTTGTCTTTATGCAAGTTGCAAACATTCATGTTGGTGATTGTCGGTAGGTAGTTAAGGAAGTTACTCATGATATGAAACTTGTAGATTTTGGTTTTAAATTATTTTTTTTAGAGATAAATGTATTAAATAGAGAGGATATATTCCCAAAATAATTAATAATGAATAATCTCAAGATTTGAACCAAAGGTCTACAGTCTTATTTTATATATATACACAAATGTTGACAGTGTTTTTTTTGAATGCTTAATAAAGGCACCTATGATTGTGTTTGATCTAGGTCGATCCATGTACTATTTCATTTTTAAAAGTCTTTAAATTTTGATCAAACCATTTGCACATCATAGAATTCATCGATAGCTTTCTGGTGCCTCTTTCAGAATGCAAAACGGAGTTTAGATGCTCAAGATAAAGCTTGCCGAAGCATTCTTACGATAGGTGATTAATGGGTGTCAAAAAGTGACGTGGTACTATTTAAACATGCCAAGTGGTCCAATAACCATTTAACACATGTCAATATAAATTGGTGTAAAATATTTGGTTTGGTGTTTATTTTTAGCCTCCGATCTTTGACAGGCGGTCATATGAGGATCAGTGGGCCTCACTATTTTCTCATTAGGGGCCCTCAACGAGGGTAAACACACTTTTGTGGAGGGGTGCCTTGGCCTCTTATACTTCATATGTTATTATTTGAAACATTTTATTTAAGTTACAAAGGCTGCTCAAAGCCCACCAATGTGGGATAATTATTTTGCACTTTGTAATAAGACTTTTTAAACCAACACACGTCATCCACCTTCACCACACTCAAAGCATGACAAGACCACGTGTTTACCACATACCTCCAATGGCAGCCTAAGTTAGGCTAAGCCATGTACCTTAGTCTCCTTTAAAAGGGACGTCAACATCTATCAAGGGGGCCGCCAACCCTTAAAAAGCATATAAACAGTTTTCAAAATGCCAATGTGGGATTAAAGAGATAACTAAGTGCCGAAGAAGGAGGCTGACGCCTTGAACCCAGCACCTACCAAGCAAAAAGATAAGCCTTGACTACTTGATCCATGGGCTTGTAAGTGCTATAAAGGGAGCGAATTTCTATTTGAAGGTTATTAGGCAGCCGACTGTGTAAAGAATTAAGAAGATTATAGATTTATTTTTGCCTTGTACGGCCTTGGGCCTTTATTTTCAAGTTTGAGAGATATTTTTATAGGCAAGAAAAGACCAGGGAAGGTGAATTGAAGACTTGAATTTAATTTTTTAGCCATTTGATGCACAAATTAATGTAAATGGTCCTCACTTTGAATAGACCCATAGACGTAGGCTATTGAATCCAAACTCTGTTATCAATTTGCTAGTGATTTATTCTAATTTTCTCTACTATTTTATAATTTTGATCTTCATTTTAATTTTGGTTTTTAGTTCATGATTAAAAATCAAATGGATAAGTCAAGAATTTAGTAGATCTTAGAAAAGCAACAAGTTGTATTCAATTTTTGTGACACTTGCAATTTCATTTTTAGATCAGATTTTTGGTATCAGAGTGGTTGTTATTTAACAGTGATTGCTAGTGTATGTTGACAAGGTCTACATCCCAAAAGGGTGAAGGAAAAATTATTCAGTATAATCTAGATATTGGCTCAAGGCATGCTTCAACAATGGCTAAAGAAGAGATGGAATCTGAACAAGCTTTTTTCCAAACCATAATGGAGATGAGAAGCATGGTTGAGGAATTATACCATGAAAGACAAAATAAATCTGAGAATGGGAAAGGTGATTCATAAGAATCAAAAGGTAAATGAATTAAAAAACCTTCTTCATCGGATGATGGTAAAAAAACTATGGAATCTCTCCCTTCACTTAAATTGGATAATAAGTTTGAATTACCAATGTTTAATGGTGAAGTTAATGCCAAAAAATTGGATAATTGGGTCAAGCAGATAGAATTTTATTGTAGGGTCCAAAAGATTGTAGGGGATGAATAAAAAATTCATTTGGCTACTCTTCATATGGGAGGCATAACTCTCATCTGGTGGGAGAGTAAGCTGAAGGAAATTGAGGTTCAAAAAGGTAACTCAATTTCTACTTGGAATGAATTTGTTGAAGAACTCAGAAAGCAATTTTATCCTTTAGGCTATATTCAACAAGCCATGATGGATTGGCAAAGTTTCAGACAAGGAAAAGGCCAAAATGTTCAAGATTATACACAAAAATTTAGGAAAAAAGCTTTACTTTTGAATGTTCCTCTTTACACATAAGAAACACTGCTAAAATATATAGGTGGGCTACATAGTTACTTAAGACATGATTCTTATGTTCAATCCCACTAATCTAAATGCAGTATGTGTACAAGCCACTCATTTAGAGGCTAGAGGAAAACAATCAAAAGAATCTTTTCCTAAAGTTAAAAGTAAGCAATCTAATGTTAAGCAATCCAAAGGGGAAAGTTCATTAGGAAAGGGTAAATAGAAATCCACTTTTACTGTTAAAAAAGAAGATGGAAAACCATTTTGTAATCATTTCAATAAAAATAATGATGAGTCTAAGTGTTGGAAACTACACCCTGAGTTAAGGTCTAAAAGGTTTCAAAAGAAAGAAAAGAAGACTAATGCTATGGTTCAGGACTTAGGTTCAGATTCAGGTGATGAAACTAAGATCACAACTATGGGATTGCATAATGATTCTTCTCTTTCAGTTTCTAGCACTAAGTCATCAAATGATGCATCTTATTCTAAATAGAATTTTGTGCATGTTGATAAAAAAAGAAATGAATTGTTCCACATTAGAGTTGTTTCAAAACATACTAAGATTAACACTCTATTTGATAGTGGTTCACAAGAAAATTTAATTTCTGAAGAGGTTGTTAAGAAGTTAGGCTTACAAACCAATCCCCATTCGAAGCCTTATTCACTAGGTTGGGTGTGTGACAATGTGAAGCTATAAGTCTCACAAAATTATAGACTGAGGTTTGCCATCACATCTAAGTTCGTAGATGAGGTTGAGTTTGATGTTTTCCCGTTAGACATATGTGGGATTGTTTTGCGAAGCCCATATCTTTATGATAGAAAAGCAATCTTTTATAGAGAGGAGAATAAATAATTTCTTGTTAAGGATGGCATTGAATATATAATCAGAGCACATCACATTAAAATAAGTCTTTCCTTGGTTACAACAGGGCAAATGAAAAGACTAGTTAATTCAAGCAAGACTTTTTGTCTCATGTTGATTAAGTCTAAGGAAAAAGAATATTCTCAGACTCTGGAAAATTGTGATATTAAACACAAGAATGAATTGGTTATTCAGCTATTTCAGGATTCTCCTCTCCCTAACATTGGCATGTACAGGTTATCAGTGGTGGAAAATGAGGAAATCAAAAAACAAGTAATGGATTTATTAGATAGAGGTGTTATTCATCCAAGTTCATCTCCTATTGGTTCACCAATTATTTTGGTACCAAAGAAAGATGGCACTTGGCGAATGTGTGTTGATTTCAATCTTTAAACAAAATTACTATTAAGAATCGTTACCCTCTTCCTCATATTTATGATTTATTGGATCAATTAAAACATGATATTTATTTCACTAAGATGGATTTGAGAAGTGGATATCATCAAGTAAGAAGTAATGAAGGTGATGTGTGGAAAACTGCCTTCAAAACAAAATAGGGATTGTTTGAATGGCTTGTTATGCCTTTCGGGTTGTGTAATTCCCTAGCTACATTCATGAGATTGATGAATGATGTTTATAGACAGTTCCTTGATGATTTTTTTATAGTTTACTTAGATGATATATTGATTTTCAGCAAGTCTTGGGAAGAGTATGTGATCCACATTAAGAAAGTCATGGATGCATTACGAAGGGAAAAACTTTATCTAAAAATGTCAAATGTGAATTTGGCAAGACCTCTTTGATATACTTGGGCTACATTGTAGGACATGGTAAATTGAAAATTGATCCTGCAAAAGTGGTAGTCATTGTTAATTGGCCTACACCCACTAACACAACTGAGGTTAGAATTTTTCTTGGTGCAGTATAGTTTTGGCAAAAGTTTATTGCTAAATTTTCATATATTGCATCACCTTTGCATTCTTTGACAAGTGTGAAATAGGTCTTTCAATGGGGAGGCAAACATCAAAAAGCCTTCGACACTTTGAAATAAAATATAAGTACTACTCTAGTCTTGGCACTTCCTGATATACAACAACCATTTGAGATCGAGAAGGATGCAAGTGAGTATGCTATGGGAGCAATTCTAATGCAAGGTAAGAAACCCATTTACTATCATTCTGAAACCTTCACAAGTGCAGTAAGAAAATATCCAACTTATGATAAGGAATTGTATGCATTGGTTCAAAGTGTTAAAAATGGAAACATTACTTAATGGGCAAAGAGACAATAATACATACAGATTATCATCCCTTACAGTATCTCCAATCACAAACTAAGCTACAATAGTCTAGACATTTTCATTGGATGGGTTTCTTACAACAATTTCATCTTGTGATTAAGTATAAAAAAGGTATTCAGAATAAGGTTTCAAATATTTTGTCTAGGCCTCCTATGGTTGTTGCATCTATTCTTTTACAACATGTTTCTTTGTCTCATGAAAGTTATAAAGAATAGTATGTTAATGATCTTGATTTTTGGGATGTTTATAAAGACTTGATGAGTAGTAAACAAGTAGAAGAATTGGACTATCATATACACAATGATCTTTTGTATCATTTGGGTAAAATATGTATTCCTCAAAATGAGAGAGTGCACATGATTAGAGAAGCACATACTTCTCTTATTTTTGGTCATTTTGGAGTTACTAAAATGGTTGCACATTTGAAAATGTATTGTTACTAGCCCCATATGTAGAAAAGTGTTTCCAAATATATTAAGGGATGTACTCTTTGTGCCACAAGTAAACCTAGTAACAGGAAACTAGGACTTTACACTCCTCTACCTATTCCTCCTCACTGTTGGGAAAGTATCTCCATGGATTTTGTGGGGGGTTTGCCTATGACACAAAGAAAACATGATTATTTATATGTGGTTATGGATAGATTTAGCAATATGTGTGTTTTGTTTCCTTACACTAAGCAAATTACTGGGGAAGGCACTACACACTTATTCTTTAAACAGGTATGGGTTCATTTTGGTTTTCCTACTTCAATTATTTCTAATCGAGATTCTCAATTTATTTGGAAGTTTTGGTCAACTTTGTGGGGACTAATAGACACTAAATTAAAAAAAAGCACTACATTTTATCTGCAAACCGATGGTCAAACTGAGGTTGTGAACTGCATAGTGGTACATTTGCTTAGGGGTTACAACAATAAGCATCTAAAGTTATTGGATGAACAATTGTGTTACATACAACATGCATATAACTGGGCACTTCATTCTTCTACTATGAAATCTCCATTTGAAGTTTGTTATGGATACTTGCCTAAATCTCCTCTAGATGTTTGCTATAGATAGGATATAGCTATTGGTGAACCAAAAGAAGCCATTCGAGCTAAGAAGTTTATTGAACAAATATAGCTCATACATCAGATTGTTCTTACTCAATCAGAGAAAATTCAAGCCAAGTATAAAGCTAGACATGAAAAACATCATATTGATCACCAATTTGTTGTAGGTGACATGGTATTGCTTCACATCAGTAAGGAAAGACTGATAAGTGAAGGTAAAAAGTTGAAAACAATCTAGTATGGTCCTTTTTAGATTACAAAAAAAATTGGTGCAAATGATTTTTGGTTAGATTTACCATCTTACATGTAGATTTATTTAGTTGTAAATGTGGAAAATCTGAAATTGTATGAGCCTCTAATGATAATTGATCATGATGAAAGTGTATCCATTCCTTTTGTTGATGATTTTGCTCTTGAATATCTAATAGAATTATAGGAATATAATATTCTTGATAGGAATGTGTGGACTTCCTGAAGAGGTGATGTTGAATATCTTTATGTTGGTCTAAAAGGGATGCACCCAAATAAGGCCAAATGGATGGAAGCTAGAAGGGTGAGGGAGAAATACCCTCACCTCATTAAAAATTAATTTCAACTTTTATAGGTCCAAAATTTTCCAATGGGGAGGAGTGATCTAGGTGGATCCATGTACCGTTTCATTTTTAAAAGTCTTCAAATTCTGGTCAAACCATTTCATATCATAGAATTCATCGAGAGCTTTATGGTGCCTCTTTTAGAATGCAAAATAGAGTCTAGATGCTCAAGATAAATCTTGCTAAATCATTCTTATGACAGGTGATTAGTGGGTATTGAAAAGTGACGTGGCACTATTTAAACATTCCAAGTGGTCCAATAACCATTTGACATGTGGAAATATGAATTGGTGCAAAAAAATTATTTTGGTGTTTGTTTTTAGCCTCTAGTCTTTGACAGGTGGTCATATGAGGATCCATGGGCCCCACTATTTTCTTGTTAGGGGCCCTCAGCAAGGGTAGACACACTTTTGTAGATGGGTGCCTTAGCCTCTTATACTTCATATGTTATTGTTTTCAACATTGTATTTAAGTTACAAAGGCTGCTTACACCCCACCAATGTGGGATAATTATTTTGCACTTTTTAATAAGACTTTTCAAACCAACACATGTCATCCACCTTCACCACACTCAAAGCATGCCAAGACCATGTGTTTACCTCATACCTCCAATGGTGGCCTAAGTTAGGCATTTATCTAAGTCATGTGCCTTAGTCTCCTTCAAAAGGGATGTCGGCATCTATCAAGGGGGCCGCCAACCCTTAAAAAACATATAAATAGTTTTCAAAATACCAATGTGGGATTAAAGAGATAACTAAACACCTAAGAAGGAGGTTGATGCCTTAAACCCAGCATCTCCCAAGCAAGAAGATAAGCCTTGACCGCTTGAGCCATGGGCTTGTAAGTGCTATAAAGGGAGTGAATTTCTATTTGAAGGTTATTAGGCTACCGACTGTGTAAATAATTAAGAAGATTATAGATTTATTTTTTCCTTATACAGCCTTGGGCCTTTATTTTCAGGGCTGAGAGATATTTTTACAGGCAAGTAGAGACTAGGGAAGGTGAATTGAAGACTTTAATTTAATTTGTTAGCCATTTGATGCACATATTAATGGAAATGGTCCTCACTTCAAACGAACCTAGATATGTAGGCTATTGAAGCCGAACTCCATTCTCAATTTGCTGGTGATTTCTTCTAATTTTTCTCTGCTATTTTATAATTTTGATCTTCATTTTAATTCTAGTTTTTATTTCATGATTAAAAATCAAATGGAAAAGCTGAGAATTTAGTAGATCTTAGAAAAGCAACAAGTTGTATTCAATTTTTGTGACACTTGCAATTTCATTTTCAGATCAGTGTTATGTTTTAGATTTTTTTATAGTATGGTGATTTTTTTACGTATTTATAAACATTTTTTTCATTCATTTTATTAAATTTATATGCCACTTTATTGAGAGTCCATATCCTATGTCAAGATTATGTTTATGCAGACTAGTAACACTCAAAATTATGTAAGGGGTATTACAAACATGATCAAATGGTTGGATAAATGGTTAATAATTATGTATGAATATTAATGAGACATATTTAATCATTTATATTCTTTTATAACTATTTTTAAATCAATTATCTTCACATAAGTCTAAAGAGCCTGTAGATTGAGTTTGCATATATAGTGTGAGCAAGACCTTTGTAAAAAATGAGAAAATGCTTTACAAATGTGAAAAATACACGAAAAGAATGTTAAATGGATAAAAATTACCTTTAAAAAATTTTTAGATAATTTAAACTTCATAATTAATTTAAAACCCAATATAGATGCACTCGGATGTCTACATAACAAGTATGTGCACACAAAATGGTTTAAATGTCATCAAGAGTGAAACAAAGAAGAGTTAAAGATAATTAGGAGGTCAAGTAGGTTTATTACTCATTAAAAAGACATAATAAATGTTTTCATAGGATATTTTAACCTTTATGAAGTTTTTAACCTCATTATAGTAACTTCAAGAACCCTGCAAACTATGATAAAGTATACATAACCACTTAGAATGTGAGTGACATCTAGAATAGAGGAGTGGTGGAAAAGTTTCAACATTTGGAAAAGATGAATAGGAGTTCCATGAATCCAAAAAAATAATTATGATAATTTTAAACCATGTAGATAATGTGTAAGGACATTTCAAATGCTTTTAGGTCTTGTAAGACACAATCAAGACAAAACTAGGGTTTCAACTTCTAATGCAAATTGTAGAAATATAAAATAAAAAATAATCCAAAAATTTAGAGTAAAATATGTATCATTTTAAGTTAAATTATTATGGTGGTTTCAATATGAACTAGTATGGTTCTATATGCTTTTGAGGCACTTGTGTGTGTAAAGGTGCAGGATATGCCTAATTAGGCCTAACAGGGACCTAGAAGGAGTTGGAAAAAAGATATCCCAAATGAGTTTGAGGGATTAACTTCATAAAAATATAGATAAAAATATAGGGTTATTGAAACCAATGTTTTAATCCAAATTTAAGACCATACTTTTCCATACCACATGAATTTACTCAAAAATAGGGCTAGTAAGAGTGTGTGAATGTAGGTAGAACTATGTATAGAGGAGATTGAAAATTGGAGAAGTTTTTAATTAACTTTAATGGTTTAAGGATATTTAAAATAGTATTTTAAGACATATTTAACCACAAACATAATGGAGGACCATGATACTATTGAGTTGAGTTTGTATTAGTAATCCATTACTAAAGGAGTGCATCTAGAAATAAGACAAAGTGTGAGATAAGTGTGCTTATTGTCTACATCATTTGGTGTAAGATCCTAAGAGATATTAGGAATTTAGGAATGAATTAGGGTAGGTAGAGGATGAGTATTATTATTCCAATAGATATTTTAAGTAGTGGATGCTATGGTGATTCAGATGAGGAACTTCCAAGTAATATTGCAATCCATAGAGTTGGCACAATGAAGAAAAATCAATAGGGGTGAAATATTTGTTGTTGAGGATGAGAATCCTCATGAAGAGGTAGTAGAGGAAGGTTATGAAGGGAGATTTGAATAAATGTCCATTAGATAAGTGCTTGGGGTAATTTTAAAGCCTAAGATGGAAGTACCCATGTATGAGGGTAGCCTAAATGTGGAAGAGTTAGTTGATTGGATCACAACTATGGATAAATACTTCGATTACAAAGAGGTGAAGGAGGATAATAAGGTAAATTTTAAAATAACAAGATTGAAGGGTCATGCATCCTTATGGTGGGATGACATCTAGAAAGAGAAAAGAAGAAGAAGAGGTAAAGACAAGATAAAGTCATGGGATAGGATGGTGGATAAGATGAAAGGCAAGTTTATGCCTAAGGATTATCAGATTCATTTGTTTAGGAGGTTGAAAAACATGAGGTATAAATATATGATATTGAATTAATACATATAGAAGTTCTACATGTTGACCGTTTGAGTAGGTCACATAGAAGATGATGCTAAGAAGGTTGCTAGATACATGAATGGATTAAACTTTGCCATTCAAGATGAGTTGAGTATATTAGAACCTAAGAATATTGAGGAGGATTCTAGCAGTGTTTAGGTAAGAAGATAATTTTTCAAGAAGATAAATTCAACTAAATAGAGGAAGAGGTGGAAGAAGTTATAGAGGAAGAGGCCAACATGAAGGAAGAGGGTAACTAAGCAATATAGGATGACCGTTTGATAGGTCACATAGAAGATGATGCTAAGAAGGTTGCTAGATACATGAATGGATTAAACTTTTCCATTCAAGATGAGTTGAGTATATTAGAACCTAAGAATATTGAGGAGGATTATCTAGTAGTGTTGAGGTAATAAGAGAAGTTTTTAAGAAGATAAATTCAACTAAATAGAGGAAGAGGTGGAAGAAGTTATAGAGCAAGAGGCCAACATGAAGGAAGAGGGTAACTAAGCAATACAGGACAATGATAAGGAAAAAGCAAAGAACTGGGTACTAATTCATATGATTTAAGCTCATCAAATAGATGTGGTTAAAAAAATAGAGGTGGAAGATCCTATGGTAGAGGAAGAGGCAATTGGTGGTTTGTAGGCAAATGTTTCAAGTGTAATAAGTTTGTAGGCCATAGGTCTTATGAGTGTCCTAAAGATGTGCAAAGTGGTATATCTTGGCATGAGATTAGAAGTTAGGTGGTGAAACAAGAGGATGAGAGAGTAAATTCATTACCAAACTATGTATAGGATCCTAATGTTGGGGAACACTTGTTGATGAAGATAACCCTTCTAAAAACTAGCTAAAAGGAGAGAGAACCACCATAAAAGAAAACTCTATTCTGAACCATGTGTAAGAGAAAACATAAGTGATGTAAGGTTATTGTATATAATGGTAATATTGATATATTAGTATCTTCATTTATGGTGAATAAACTAGAGCTAGAAATAGGTAAGCATCCAAGCCTATACAAGGTTTCTTGTATTTAAAATAGTCATCAAGTCCTAGTCAGTGAGCAGTACCATGTAGAATTGCAAATAGGTGGATACAAGGATAGAGTGATATGTGATTTCATTCCCATTAATGTTTTACATGTCATTTAGGGAGACCATGGTAGTATGATATGAGAGTATTTCATGATGGGATATCTAGCTCCTATACTATTAATAAAGATGGTCGTAGGCATACATTGAAACCATTGAAGGACCATGGATGGAGAGAGGCACCAGGTAGTGTCATGTTATTTTTAGAGAAGGAATATCTACCCAAAGAAGATAGTTATAATAGTAAGGATCATGAGAACATGACAGTTGCAAGAAAGTACCAAGAAGGATACAAGCTAGTGCAAGTTACCAAACCATTAGAAGAAGAAAATGCCACAATTGAAGAGCATTTTGAGGAGTTAAAGGCAAGTAATAAGGATTTGTTGTATAATAACCATCAAGGTAAGTTTATTTTAGATGAACACATGAAAGATTTGTTTACAAACTTGTACTCTCATTTGTATTTCATACAAAATAATGAGTTTTTAGGAAGTTTTGTTGAGAAAGTAGCCATGTTAAGGGAGTTAGTGATGGAAAGGGGAAATAATGATCAAGGGAAAAGTGGAAAATAGAAATAAATGGTTGAAGAGGTTGCAATAGTTGAGGATTTGGTGAAAGAAAGGTAGAAACCATTAACAACAATTCCAAAGACAACAAGCCCAAGCATGGACAAGGGAAGCATGCCAAAGTAAGAGTTTGGTTTCTTAAGAGATCACTAAGATTTTGTATTCTTTGATGTGTGTGTTCTAGGTGTAGGTTGGTTACATGAAAATTATTAGGTGCTACAAATGGTCAAGCTGAATATCACTATGCAAGACATCCACTTCAAAGGAGTAGGCATGGTGGAGTTGGTCAAAACACAAGGAGGTCTATATGCTACTCATAGAACTTGAGATCCAGGAGGTGTACCTTTACATAAAAGGAGAGAACTAGAAAGAGGAATGCTAGGGAGATCAAGATGAGTGGAAAAAAATTTAGGGAATGTTTTTTTCATACCCCAGGAGTATGATGTAGGAACATCCTTTTGGATGACTCAAAATGATGTTTGTTCAAGAAAATTTTGGTTTTTTTAGTATTATTTAGTCAAATAACATGTTTAGGGCCTATAAAAATTTTTAGGGGTTATGTCAATCACCTTTTAATTCTTTCCAAGTAGTTTATAAGTGTTGTATTAGACTATAAATTCAAATCTAAATTTTCTTACCATTTTGTCAAGTTTTAAAATTTGAATTATTTTGCATAATAAGAATGTTCTAATAGGTTATCAAAATTAAATAATGGGTGAATTAGTTTTGAAGCATAAATAATGTCATCATGGACCTTTTTACCATGGTCATAAATCACCCTTGTATGGAAGGATCAATTTTGGTCTTTGTGTAAGGTGCAAGCATTCATGTTGGTGACCATTGGTAGGTAGTTAGGGAAGTTACTCATGATATAAAACATGCCAATTTTGGTTTTTAATTAATTTTTTTAGAGATAAACATATTAGACAGAGATTATTTAGTCCCACAATAATAAATAATGAATAATCTCAATATTTGAACCAAAGGTCTATAGTCTTATTTTCTGTATATCCACAAATGTTGATAGTGTTTTTGTTTAATGCTCAATAAAGGCACTTGTGATTGTGTTGTGTTTTAGATTTTTCTATATTCTATTGAGTTATTTCCTTTTTTATAATTGTTTTTGTTTCAATCCTTTGATTAAATGTACATGCCACTTTATTGAGAGTCCATATACTCTATCAAGATTATGTTTGTATAGACTATTAACACTCAAAATTATTGTAAGGGGTATTAAAAATGTGATCAAGTGGTTATTTAATATGTATGTAGATTAATGAGAAATATTTAATCATTTATAGACTTTTATAACTATTTAGAAGGAAATAATATTCACACAAGTCTAAACAACCTACAGATTAAGTCTACATATACAGTGTGAGCAAGACCTTTGTAAAAAATGAGCAGATGTTTTGAAAATGTGAAATAATGCATGGAAATAATTTGAAAGGGAGAAATACCCCCTTTAAAAAATTTATAGATCATTTAAACTTCATAATTAATTCAAAACCCAAGATAGATGCACTCAGATGTCTATAAAACAATTTTATGCACACAAAATGGTTTAAATGTGATTAAGAGTGAAATAGAAAAGAGTTAAAGACAATAAGGATGTTGGGTAAGGTTATCAATCATTCCATAGACCTAAAAAATGGTTTCACAAGATATTAGAACCTTTATGAAGTTTTTAATTTCAAGATAGTAACTTCAAGAACCCTCCAAACTATGATAGAGTATATAAAACCACTTAGAACATGAGTGACATCTAGAAAAAAGGAGTGGTGGCAAAGTTTCAAATTTTGGAGAAGATTAATAGGGCTTACATGAATATAAAACAATAATTATATTCACTTGAAACCCTTTATATAATATGTAGGGAAATTTCAAATGCTTTCAAGTCTTGTAAGACACCGTCAAGACAAAACTAGGGTTTTAACTTGTAATGAAAATTATAGATGTTTGAAATAATGAAACCATCCCAAAATTTGTAATTATATAGGCATCCTTATAAGGTAAGTGATTCTAGTGGTTTCAATAGGAACTAGTATGGTTTTGTATGCTTTTGAGGTACTTGTGTGTGTAAAGGTACATGATAGGCCTAACAAGGACCTAGAAGGAGTTGGAAAAAGGACCTCCCAAATGAATTTGAGGGAGTAAATTCATAAAAAGATATATAAAAATAGAATTTTCTTGAAACCAAGGTTTGAATCCACATTTGAGACCATAATTTTTTGTACCATGTGAATTTGCTAAAAAATAGGGATAGTAGGAGTATGTGAATGCAGACAAAACTTTATATAGAGGAGATTGAAACTTGGATAAGTTTATAATTAGATTTAAGGGTTTAAAGAGATATTAAATAGTATGTTAAGACATATTGAACCATATACATATTATATAACCATGATACCATTGAGTTGAGTTTGCATTAGTAAGCCATTACCAAAGGAGTACATCTCGAAATAGGATGAAGTGTGAGATAAGTGTGCTTATTGTCTCCATCAAATATACTTCATAATATCATAAAATTTGTTAATTTTTCCTCATAATTATGTATATTTCCCCACATATGTTTCACATATGTCTCAATCTATCCAATCTCTTTCATTTGAATCATATAATTTAACCCAAAATGTAAATTATCTATATGTCATGACCTAAATTTGTAAGACAAGCTCACTATATTCCCCCTTTTTAGGTGGGGGATGAATTCTTTGAATATATTATCTTAAAATAAATATTTATGTGTATTATGTGTTACATATAAAGTTTCATCATGTAGATCATGTAAAAATGATAATCAACAAATCATGTGTGAAACATATAATCCAAGGCCATGTACATCTAATTGTCATGTCAATTAGATATATCTATTAGGCATGAACTAATAAACATTTCATAAGATGAATTTTTTTATAAATCATGATATTGTACATAATATAATAATTCATGACATAAATCATGGCACCAAGCTCATAAATAATCATAGATGTAACCACACACATATTCAAACAATGTCATGATCATAATGCATGTAATCACTCAATACATGACATGACTCTAACTCAATGTAGACAACATAAAATGCTAGATATTCAACTTAACTAACAAAATATGTGAAAAAACACAATCAATGCACTCACAAAAACATAGAATGTAACACACATTGAATGCCACACATATAATAATCAATAGCATAAAACATACACATAACAAGCAACATTAGTTTGCATAATCTAGTAATTTCATCATATAGAATATCAAATTAAAATATCCCTAAAATGTATCACCCTAAATAGCATACACAATAATTAATGCATAGTCTATTATGATAAATGGATTAATATAGAAAGATATAACTTGCTAAGTATTTAAAGATCATCATAGTGTAGACATACCTCTAATGGAGAAAGGTATCCCTTAGGTGTAAGGAATATCATGCATATAAATTTCCATGTATCAAATATAATAGGTATGTCATACATTCCACTCATATGTACCATGAAAAACATGCATATAAAAAAAAATGTAATTCATCATTTATCTGATAAATAACATAAATCTATTTAACCCTAAATTGAGATGGGCCAATATAGTATAGGGTTAAGAATATAGAAATGAATAAGAAAAAGGGTGAAAACCCAATTTATAACATTCCAATTAGTTTTCAAACTCAAACAAATAATGTTTTAAATATATAATACTGATATATGATAAAAATAGGAAGTACAACTCTTGATTGATATTATAATAAATTATAAATAAGATTAATTATATGTTTTACTATGCGCATGTAGATCTGAACTGAAACAAGTTATAAGTGGACTAGATCAAGATCTTGGAACATTCATTAGATTATATAAATTTAAATTTTAGGACATCAAACACATTAAATTTATATGGTTGTGTCAACACTACTATCTAAATTGGATGTAGGTGTCTAATATGAAATATCAACTATATCTAAGTGTGACCACCTATAAACTTTAAGGTTTTCTATCACCTTTACTTTGGTGTGTTTAGATATCATGAATAAATTATAACACTTTGTTAAATGATCAAGTCCTAATTTTTTTACCCTTGAAGTGATTGTGGTAAAAATGGGTTTGTGGGTACATAGTGTTGAGTTACCCCAAGGGCCCCTTTATCAATGGGAGTCACCTACATATTTAATGATTTGAATAAGGTATTATAATTATGTATTTCTCCCCATGTGTTTTCTTGTGTGTTCATAAGGATGTATCATGTGATAATAAAGTATGTAGAGTGACCTAACTTGTAACTTGGAAAGTATGGCTTATGGAGTGCTTCTTCAGTACTCTAGACTTATACATGGGTTATCACTATGTTTGATATTGAAATAGGATATAATAGGGAAGCTTTTCTCACTTAAATATCTTGTGTGTGTGTGTGTGATCTGTGTGTGTGTGTGTGTGTGTGTGTGTGTGTGTGTGTGTGTGTGTGTGTGTGTGTCCTTTTTGTATGTCTCAAATTAAATCACTTATACCTACCATAGGCATACATTTCATTTGTAAATTTAATGACTTTAGAGCACTATAAAATTAGTTTGGCACATGACACTAGGTCAATGTAGCCATCTAGATGGGATGTAAGTGTCTAAGAAACTAGAAAATAGGTACAATTCCAAAAATTGTAGAGGATGATAATAAGTAGGTTTAAATAATTTTGAGAAATATAGAAATATTGGTCATAAAAATAATATATTTTTGGACTAATAAATAAATTATAGGCACAAAATATAGAAAATGCAAACCTTTCAGTAGAAGGAAGGTCTTATTAACTAAGGGTAAAACCATGATAAGTACTTGCCAAGTATACAAGACTGAGGTGATATATAATTTAGATTTAATGTCTAAAATCCCCACCCCCTTCAATCTAGTAATGAAATTTATAATTTAAATAAAAATAATGTGTACATAGGTGTGTCTAACACACCTTGTTTGTGTGTGAGTTCCACTTGTGTGATTTTATTATGATACACACTTATAATAATTGGAAATAGGCATACTAGAAGTATATCAACACAACACAATAGATATTGATGGGTTAAGGTTCCCAAATATTCAATACATGTATAAATAGAATAATTACCCTTAAGGTATGGCAACACCATACAATACTCCTTTAGGAAGGAATAAATATACAATGTCACTTAGAGGGGGTAACCTATAATATCCTTCTAGTAAATCAAAGACTCGACACTTAATTAATTGATATCTTTTAGAATGATATTCATTTCCTTTTTATATAAATTTAATTAACTAATAATAGATGGGTAACCTCTTAATCCCAATGTAGGAAAACCATTACCCAATTCAATAATTCCATAAGTTACTCATTTATCATAATATACTGAATCTATATAACTAACTAAGGGGGATGTGTGCCACATGTCAGCATCTCCATCAACCCATATACATTAATATATCATATCCATAGGTACCTAACATTCCTTCCCTCCTTAACATGTTTCATCCCCAAAATTTAAGGAAAAACCAAATAATGAGTGTGCTTCAAATCATTTCACACTTTTTTCCAAGCTCTATCATCCAACCACCCATATGTAATCTTGGTAAGTGATATCTCTCTAACCTTGTTTCCAAATTTCATTATGCTACTTTTATTCCATTCATGATCATAATTTTACCACCTTGGTGTCCATTCATAATGATTCCTAATTTGATTTCATGTACCATATTATATTGCACTACACTAATTCCATGAAATGACCATATTAAATATTCTTCCATGCATAGTCATTTTGATTTCCCCATTGATTCCATATGTCACTACATTACTATGATTTCATACCTAACCATAGTACTTATTATTTGGCTTCCATACGTAGCCATATAAATTTATCCATTGATTCCTTATGTATTCATAGTGATTGGTACTTTGATTTATTTATAGCCAGAGTGATTATTATTATGGCATTCCCTCACATGGCTCCATGTTTTTTGTCTCTCATGATGATGTGGGTGTCTATATACCTCAATGTTTTTTTATACTTTGACCTTATCAGCCTTTTATTTTAATTCTTACACATTTTCAATTGGTGGTTACTTTGTATCTTCAGTAGATGAAGTGTTCTTCCCTAATTTTATTGGTTCTTCATATATGCCTTAATCTGAATCTTACTCATGCTCTTCTTCACCTTCTTCAATCTCATCCTCATGCTCTACCTTGACTATTATTTATGCCTTTAAAACTATGATATCCTATAAAGTGACCTTATTTTCCCTATACCAAAACTTCATGAACTTCTTCTATACATCAATATTGATTGTTCCTAAAGTCTCAAACCATGGTTATATAAGAACCATATATAGACCATCCATATCCAAAACATAAAAATCTGAATGCAAAACATATTTTTTCATAGTGAGCTTCAAATATTCAAAAACCTAAATGTTTTGACCATATATTTGATCCTCCTTAATATTCTTTTCTTGAACATGTAGATGCTGAGCCACATCCATGTTGACTCTAATTTATTTATATCCAAACTTTTCATACCCTTATCATCAAATCCTTCTTCCTCTTCAAAATAATCCACCTCTCCTTCTACATTGTTTGTAGCCTCCTCATTATTAGCAGTATGTTGTATTTCTTCTTCTTCATCATCAACAAATGCTTTTCTTTTTTTTCATTATTTTCTTCCACAAGTTTTTCATTTGCCTTCTCTTATTCATTATCATCATAATTTTCCTCTTCTTCTTCATTTTCATCATCTTGAGATTTTTTGTCATACTGATCTAGGAAAATTTGTTCCATTTTTTCCCATGAAAACTTCCATCATTTGATTCCCATATCATCCCACCAAAGTGTTGTAAGACCATAAATAAAATTTGAGAAACATATTTGTCACAAAATTATTCTAACATTATATTCCTTAAAAAAGGAGCCACAATTCTCTAACATCAATATCATCCTCCCCTAAAAATATTTGTAACTTCATGATCCATAAAATAAATTAGGGTTAATAAAAAACCCTAAAATTTAAATAACTCATGAGAAACTAATCTAAACAATCCTAAATTTTAATTTTAGCTTCCATATATGGTATTTAAATTTTAGTGAAAATTTTGTGAAATAAATCCAAAATTTTCAACATGTAGATTGATTCTATAAAAAATCATAAAATCACAATAACTCCCACAAAACGTGTCCAAAAAATTCAATTTTTTAAATTGTATCTCTCTTATATCTAAATACTAAATCAGTAAAAAAATTCGTATAAAAGTTATAAAATTTTAAGTAGATATGATGAATTTGTTACAAACCCTAAAATATAAATAACTCACTTAAAACCATTTATAAAACCTCAAATTTTTTACTATCTTCCTTGAAATATTATTTGACATTAAGAAATAGATTGTATAAAAATTCACAATATATTTCAATATATAATCCATCCTCCAAACTTAGGGTTTCACCATAATATTTGCCAAAATCAATGATCTTATACCATTTGTTAAGATCCATGGTTAAAATAATTATAAATATGCATAATATAATATAAATCAACATAACTCAAAAGATATTGATGGAATAAATATATGTAGAAATAGAATAACTACCCTTAAGGTAAGGAAACACCATACATTACTCCTTTAATAAGGAATAACTCTATGTTTATACACAAGTTATTCATTTATCTTAATCTATTAGACCCACATAACTAACTAAGAGGGATGTGTGCCACATTTTAGCATCTCCATAAACCCATAAACATTAATATATCATATCTATAGGTACATAACAACTTTTTTAGTGACTAACTTACAATGAATATCATGTTAAAATATATAATAAGTAAATATAACTTGAAGTTTGAATAACTTGAAATACTTTAATGTTAAGAGAGAAAGGTTAGGAGTAAAACTATGTGTCTATTCAACCATCTTATATTTTGTAAATGATATTTTGAAGAGATGCTTTATTATCAAGATTAGGACAATATCATTTACAAACCTTGGAGAAAAGGTGAGTTTCCACCTGATGATTAAGATTAACTCAAACATGCAACTCAATAATATGAATAACATGGTGATCATGAGTGATCCAAATCAAATTACACTATAAAATCATGTAGGTGGATGATTTGATCACTCCATATTATAAAATTGGTAAGATTGAGTGATGCAATCACCTAAACCATGCCAAAAGTGAACCAACTACTATAGTAGATTAGATAAATAATAGTCCATAAAATTCCATCTTGGTGTAGGCTAAAGTCTATAAAAGTGTTTAAAATTTGAAATTTGATTTGATTTTACATTTAATGTTCTCTTTTTCATGGAATATTTATCTCATATATGTATCAAACTTAAATCTAGGTATACAATGGTACCAATATATATAATACTACCACAAGTGTGTATCTGAATCATACAAAGGTTAATTTTAAAATTTCAAAAGTGTGGAAGACATGATACCATGACATGAAACCACTAAAATATGAAAATTATAGTTGGTATAAGTGTGGATAGCATTTTTTCATAAAATTCTCCCACTATATTCTAAAAATATTGAGTACTGGTATAGGTGTGGAGAACAAGTTTCCATAACATGCTTCCAATGTAATCTAAAATTGAGAACTAGTATAGGTATGAAAGTCATACCTTTTTTGCATGCCCCCACTAAAATATAAAACTATGAATGTGTGAAATTCATGCCTCTATGGCATTCCCCCATTTTGAGGTGATGGGAAGTATAAATTAATAGTCACTCAAAAGGATAACATAATTGTATAATATGTGAATGTATCATGTAATATATAAGAGTAACATGTCTAGGTAGATATATAAATGAGGTACATAGTATGAGATCACATCAATTCCTAATATGCATTATGTGAATCATGCCAACATCTAGATAGTAACAGTACAAGTTCAAAAAGTAATCAAGCACACTTAAAATAACATTAAAAATCAAATCAAAATATAATGGTCCAAAGAAACCTCAAACAAGGGGCATGTTCAAATGTTGAATAATCTAAGGGACATGACTTAGTCAGATATCCACATTGTATATAATTATATGTTCAAATATCCACATATAACAAACTATGACATATGCATATGTCACAATATAGAAACATAGGCACATGAGCCACAATCAATAGAGCATATTCAAATGCACAAAAATGTAATACAGTATAAGACAAGGCACTAAATAAAGTGGACAAATAGAAAGCATGTAAGGTAATAAGTGAACATAAATATGTCATATTATCTCCTAGATATATTTATTAGTAAAAAAATGTTAAGTACATAACATATCAAATAGAATGCAAAAGATATAAATGTGGATAAAGGCACATGTAAGTATATAAGAGAAAAAATGATAATGGAAAATTATCATTAAAGGATATAACCTATATTTATCATGATAAAATAATTATATTCCCATAATGTCCAAATTACATGAGTGGAGGGAAGCCCCAAAATCCAAAATTACATAAATCATGTGCTTGGGTATGCCCATATCATACTCTAAAGATGCATGAAACATATGTGTGTATATAAATAGATGATATACTATCTACCAACATATAACTAACAACATATATTCCAAGGAGATAATAGAACATGTAAAATCTATAAATATGTTTTGATTTTTTAATTTAAAAAAATAATATTTTTTGAATATTGGAAAGGACTAATTGAAGAATAATTCATCATCAAAAGGTGTTTGGTCACTTGAGACATTTTCCAACCTTTGTATATAGAAATGAATGGTAATATCATTCATGTTTCTATGTAATGGTTTTCTAAAATCTGTTAGTGGGGATGGGTGGCCATATCCATCATGGTAGAGGTAAATATCATTATCCCTAACAATGAACGTGATACACATATCTGTAATATTCAACATTGCATTCTAATCAGTCAAATAATGTTGTCCAAAATTAAATATCAAAATTGGGTCCCAATATAATATACATATGATCATGGATATTTGGTAAAAATCCTATTGCTTGATATGTGCATGTTAGGAGGTAAATATATCATGATATGTTCAAGTAACATGGAAAGTATTCTATTCATAATATCTTGTGATTAGTAGAGTTTATTTTGGAGTCTTTTGAAAGACCTCCACTTTATTTACATGATGTACCTACATTTAAACCTTGTAAGGTTAACTTAATATGTGAAGCTAAGAGGGATGTATGGAATAACATGTATTTTTATGCTCATCTACTATTTTTTCTTTACTATTATCTTGATTTGGTTTTGTAATCCTCTAAAGGTGAATTTATATTATATGTACTAGGACTTGTCGGTGTGAATAACTTATGCAAAATATGCAAAAATGGACCAAAATTTAGTTTTTTTTAATGTTTCATCTATCATATCATGGTCTAAATATTCACCATCATCATAGTAATCTAAAACATGGACATCTTGTTCCTCAGTATTAACCAATAACAGAGTCTCAATTGATTTATTTTATTTTGGTTTTGGTATCATTGGTTCCTTTGGTGATGGATCTTATTCTTGATGTTAATCCATGCATACCTCAATGTTTACTACTTTATTTTCATATGGAGATAAAAGAGTCATTGTGTTTGACTCACCTATTTCACAATTATGTAATTTTTAGGTAGAATACATTATTTAGGTAGCACCACTATAAGGATGCCTTCTATATGGAATGTATTATTTTTTCATAATTTAAAAGTTTAATCATTAGTAGGCATTGAATATAAGTTTCCATTATGTATGAATTTTATAAATCGATGTAGTGTAGATGGGATGGCATCCATTATATGTATCCAAGTTCTACCCAAAATCACATTATAATGTAATGATTGAGACATTAACTAAAAACTAGTTGGAACCATTTTTGGTCCCACTATCACATCCAATGTTATTTAGCCAATTTTAGGGCTATGTGTATCATCAAATCCCTTGATATGCATAGATTATTTTTGCATAAATTTGGTTCTAATACCTTTTATAACCAAATTTTCACCCAAGATAATTTAATTATACCTTCTCAAATTTGGGATAACATGGAACTATCTCTGCACATAGGTAAGTTGATACAAGAGATAAATATCTATATTTTGAGCTAGCTCCCTTAATCTAATTATTTAGGTTCACACACTACATTATACTAATCACTTTTTGGGGTTGAAAAGGAGTAGAAAGAAACATAAATGTAACCTACACTAATGGAGGTGATACACCAATGATATATCCACAAACATACTTGCATTTACACTAAGAAGGTAGACTACTACAAATGATCTCAAATCAAGGTTCTTCTAACATAAGTGTTTCTACATGGAGGTATATTTATATGTATGTATATATTTGGGTGAATATGAGGTCTAATATTAGAAAATAATAATATATCTTCACACTTAAAATAACACCTAGTAAACATTTACACTTCATGACACTTGTTATAAGAAATATTACTCACACAATGCATACAAGAGTAGAATAAAAGCAAGGAGAAATAATCATCATCACTTGTCATCCAAATAGACCACTTGACATAATTATGCAAGAATTTAAAATACTAAACCTACTTGATAAAACTTTATTCAAAGGAAAAATAAGATGTCAAAACTAGTAGGGCTTCACTGTACCAATTATCAATTGATTGCACTACCATAATGGCTTCAATATATAGAGTATAGGAGAGGAGAGAGAAAGAGTGACATTAAATATTCACAATTCCAAGTGTCAAGTATTTAAAACCAAGTACAATACAAGAGAAAGAGTTAAAAAATAGGTCATATTATTCTCTTGAACAAGTATCAATTTTAAATATAACATCTTCCTCAAGTTGGTGAAGGGACACTCTATTATCTTTCTTGAAACTATTTTCTTGATGAGGTGTCCACCTATCTTATCTTGAACTACCTTATAAATATTTACACATATACAATAACTTGGGAAGGTGGAAACATTACTTGTAAAATTCATTATAAACCCATCAACTAATGACCTTCACATTGCCAATTGTTATTCACTTTCTTGCAGTCACTCACTAACCTTCTAGGCCTAAACTATCACACTTGTCACTTAGGTGACTTGAAAATGTTTAATATAATTTATTGTGGAGATGTGAGACACATCATCAAAACCTATTTGTATTATACTCTATCATGTATACCTAAATAATATTCAAAATCACACTTCTCACAATCAACTTGACAGTCACCTTCTTTCTCACCATTTTACTCAAGACTATCTATAATAACCATCTTAGGAGAGGGGTTTATAGGCATGAATGAGGTGAGAATGAGGTATGAATATTTATAATACATCTCCACACACTTTCTACCATGGATTTCATCCATCCATTCCCCTCTACACCTTTAAATCATATCAAAACCTACAAAAAACATAGAATTTAACCTATTTGTATAAGTGCTGGTATGGATTAATTGAATATTGAAGAGGTTAAGAGACTGAAAAGAAGGTCCAAATCACTTTCTAGGTCAATTGACCCATTTTGGATGTATTTCTCTTCATATCTTTCTCATCAAGATTTTATGAGGGTTTTAGGTCATTTAGGTTCTTAATAATAAATCATAAAGGGAAATCCCTTAACCTTTAAACCAATACCACTGAGTTCAAGTATAAGACCCACCTCAACTATCCATAAGTACTTGATATCCCTTGCATATTGTCCATACAGATATGAGTGATATAAATTGGCTTTCAAGTTCTTACTATGCATTTTGGACACATTTGAGATAAATTTAAGCGAAAATGACCAATTATGGGTTTTTCTCTACAAACCACTAAGTCCAATCAATCCTCCACTCTCCCATGAAGGCTATCAAATTAATTGGGAAGATTATATGGTCATATTAATGACATTAGACACCTAATATTTCATGCCTAATTCTTAGGCCTAATAGGCATAGACTGTGTTTCTAGGTATGTGACCACTTATAAAGGTGTACAATGGTTTTAAGAGCTTATAAACACCTATTCATCTTAATAAAATTATTTAAGACTCTCCATTTCATCCTTTTCACCATCAATACAATAGGTCTGTAGATTGTGTTTCTCATGGAGTGCTTCTAGTTTGAGACAAAATAGAGAGCACTTCCTCTATTAGTTTAACCTAAAAGAGACCATGGAGGTCTTCATTAAATCATGATTACCTTATAGACTATGTTTTATATCCATATCATAATTATAGATCCCTCAACATCTCAAACTCTCAATACTAACTTCTAGGACTGTGATTATGTGTAGGGTTTAGAAGCCTAGACTGAGTATGAGGTTTTGAACCAATTTACTCAACTTATCTATTTTTATTTTGTCTTTGAGAATCACATAGAGTTTTATATCATCACTTTGAGAGTGGACTCAACATGGCCATGTCATATTACACCTCTATCAAACCTCCAAACTTGTATTCTCCATTTATTTAGGCTAGTCTATAGTCATCACTTCAAATTTTAGGTGTTCATTAGGGGGATATGAGATATTCCTATAGGTGGTGATATGTATCTAAGTACTATGTTTTCCACTTTTAGTTTCCTTTGAGATCACTAGGACCATTTCACACTTAGATATACTCATTTCTTCCTTTACATTATCTCATCTCTCTGTCACCAATGCACTATAGATATGCAAGTTTCAAGTTCATTTGGTCTCAATGGCACTATAGTTATCTGAGTATTTTCATTGGAAATTTGATTGAGTTGAGACCTCACTCAACCATCATTATATTTTTATCTAACAACCTTATCTAATTTAAGATGTTACCTCTAGGCCTAGGATACAATAATGAAACCATTAGGCTTACCTTGACCTAATAGACCTCCATCATGAGGTGAAACCATACAAATCAAAGTCTATTTTTAGAGAAGTTAAGGTAAACCTTCTCATTACAACTTTCTTTAGATATGTATCTTTTATCAAGATTTGATTTTATGAAGTGGCCTCACCACTTACATTATGATCTTATCCTAATCCATGAATTGTTTTTGAAATGCCAAAATGAGCTCAAATGTTTCCAACCATGCTTTGGTCCCTCTTTTAGGTTTGAATATGACTGGTTTCATATAGCAACCTGTAGGTGCCTATTTTAGGGTTACTAGATTGTATCAAGTGTCTTAGACCTCAATTTCCATCCATGATCCTATTTAATACAAACCTTCAATGGATAATATTATCAATCATGCTTTTTGAGGTTGAAAACAAATGTATTAGCCTTGACCTAAAGCCACTTAAAGGAGAATAAGCTATGTCATTGATAAAAAATTGTTCTTACTTATCAATGATGCAAACTTATAATACAATGAGATACTTTTTCCTATCCTCCTATGACCACACATACTACCAATTGAAGTCAACACGAAAATGATGAACACACTCTATGATTATACATAATTAGTTCACATAAACTAATGTAATCAGATGAGAAAAATGAGCCAATAAGATTGCATAAGTAGTTTGGAGGTGAATAAAATATTAATGATTGTTCATACATTATAAACCATCAATATTGAAACCATGACCATGAAATGGAGGTTCATAAGGACTACTAACATCCCCCAAGTATGCTCAATTTGACTCTTCTTATCCTATCCATACCAAATGAAAACTGTTTACCCTTCTTAACCTATCCAAGGAAGTGATAGGAGAGAGAAACTAGGTTTTGAAAATCTTAGGTTTTTTGAAGCCACCTAAGCCTAGATATACTTGTGAGGATCTTAAAACACCTTATTAAATCCTCCACATGTGCCTGATGAGTCACCTTAGTTTGTATAACATCTAAAAATACCCTTTTTGCAGATGATCTTCTTCCTTTTACATTAAACATGCAACATTTCAATTTCAAAAATTTCATATAACATTTTCTAATAAGAAGTACATTAGATTTATTCTTGACACATTTATCCTTTTGTGGAGAACTACACATTTCATTAAAATGGTGAAAAGGTGGCATAAGATGACATTAAGATAAATGGCCAAATATGACAAAGACGAAACATGTTATATGACCATAAAAATGTAACTTAACCACATTTAGTACCATGGCATCATTTTCAAACCTAGGGGACCTTATGAAGATTTTGAATATGTAGCGGGGTTGACTAAATTTGAGCTATGGTAAAATTTGGTCAATAATACCTAAGGTGGTTGGGGAATTTGTGTTACAAATGTTTAGGCCCAATCCATTATCAATGAATACCCTTTTAATCACTTTTTTATTCATCATAATTTGTATGATAAAAGGAATTTTTTTTAATAATAATTTTGGATGGTAAATCCACTAGATCAAAGGTAATGAGTTTTTCATTATTTTTGAGATATTACATGATATCTATAAATTAAGTTGGTTCAATATCACATGGAAACTATGTATCATGAAATGATTCATATAGTATATTATTATAGATAGTAGATTATTTTAGAATTTTTAGGATTGAGATCTTAGCATGTGTGTTACTCAGTTGGTCAACAAGGTCATATCCCTTAGATTTAATCACTAGTTTTGTATTAAAATACAAATGTTGTATATTAATAGGTGGTAGATTATTTTGGACACCTTTACATTTTTTATTAATGAAAACATGGATATTATAATACAATATAATACATGGGTGAATAATGGGTGAGAGATATTGAATGTAACTCGAATAAGATCTAGGTAGAGCAAATAGTTGAGAGCATGCATGTTGGTTTATAGATACTTTATCTATAGTATTATAAAATTAATTATGAAGAGAGATTAAGTGTTGATTTCATGTTAAATCCCTCTCATTACATTGATGGATTTTCCTATTTCAATGAATGATAGATATTATTAATAAATTATAATAATGAATCACAACTATAATCATAAATTGGAGCCTAGAGTGGGTTATAGATGCATCCATATGGAACATATTTGTAGTAAAATAAAATCATATTTTTATCTTTTAAAATATTGTTAACTCATAAATAAAAAATTAGAAACATATAAATAATAAACCTTAGATCAATATCTAGGGTTTTGGGAACAAAAGTTTGGGTTCACCAAATGTTTAACCCTAACTTTAGATGGGTCAACATAGTATAGGGTTAATAATATAGAAATGAATAAGCATAAAGGTGATATATATCAAGCTAATTATTTTTCAAACTCAAATAAATAATGTTTTGAATTTATAATATTGAGGTAAGTTAAAAATATAAAGTACAACCTTTGATTGATATTGCAATAAATTATAAATAAGAGTACTTAGCTAATTTACCATGCACATGTAGATATGGGCTGAAACAAGATGGAAGTGGACTAGATCACGATCCTAGAATAGTCATCAAAATTTGGAAATTTACATTATGGGACCTCATATGCTTACATCAAATCTAGACAATTGTATCAACACTATTTTCAGACTTGGATGTAGGTGTCTAGTATGAAATATCAATTATATATGGGTGTTCCACCTATAAACTTATGGATTTTTTATTGCCTTTACTTTGGTGTGTTCATATCTCAGGCACATGTTGTTACTCTTTGTTAAATGATCAAACCCTAGATTTTTTACACTTGGAGTGACTATGTAAAATATTGGTTAGTGGGCACATAGTATATGACTAAGATGTAAGTGTCTAGTATGGAATATCAACTATATCTACCTGTGGCAACATAGAACCTTCCAGGTTTTTTTTCCTTTGCTTTGGTGTGTTCATTTTTCATGCATATGTTGTCACTTTTTTTTAAATAATAAAACCCTAGCTTCCTCACCCTTAGGGTGAATTTGGTAAAAATGAGTTAGTAGGCATACAGTGTCAAGCTAACCATAGGGCCTCTCTATCAATTAACACTACATACATAAATAATACTTTAAACTAGGCCTTAGAATTATGTAGCTATCCCCTACATGTTGTCTTTTGTGTGTATAAGGATGTAACATGTTATAATAAAGTACATAGAGTGAACTATATTTTAACTTAGTAAGTATGGCTCATGGAGTGATTTTTTAGTACTTCAGACCTATAAATAGGTTATCCCTATGACTAATACTAATATAGTTTAGAATAAAGAAGCTTTGATCATTTGAATTCTTGATTAGGTACTTTTGATAAGTTGCCTTATGAGTTTTTAAGTTTTTACTAGGTGATGAATGAATGAGGGTTGATCTTGTATATATCCATTTTAGAAATATCTCTCATTAAGACACTTAGGTTGACCATAGGGATATGTTTTATCTTCAAAATCGATGACTTTAGGGTAGTGTCAACTTAGTTTGGAATAGGACACTAGTATCAACATAGGCATCCATTTGTGATGAAAGTGTCTAAAAATCTAGAAAATAGGTATAGTTCAAAAACTTATAAAGGGTGATAATAAATAGGTTTAAAGCATTTTTGAGAAATACAAAAGCCCTAACCATAAAATTAACATATGATTTAAATCATTTCCTCATACCATCCTCTACAATTATCCTCCAAATTAATTTAATCATCTATTTCCTTTCCATATTATTTTTCCTTATGTAAATGAATTTAAATTTACTCCCACCATTATTCATAGTTATTCTCCAAATCAATACATGCATCTAATTTATTTCCATGTTTTGATAGTATATGGAAATGAAGATAAATTCTATCAAAATCATCATTTATTTTATGTCAAGAATGAATAATATCCTCAAGTTTCTTATTTTATTTATCCATTATCTATAACAAATAGATCAAATCCCATGAAAACTAGGGTTTCAAGTTTTTTTTTACACCTTTGTACCATAAATCTAAAAAAATCATGTATAAAAATAGATGTAAATTATTCATTTCAATCTTTTCAAGGGTTATACCTAAAATGTTTTTCATAAATTATGTTCACTTAAATAATTTAAGATCACCTTATACTTATTGATACTAATTAGAATCCTTAGTGTGACCACTTTTCATAAGGCTCTCAAAGTCCTCTTTCTAGCCTTGAAAAAAAAATCTGAATTGAATTCTTGTGTGAGGAGAACTACCTTATGCAAGGTAGGAAATTTTTTTAATATAAAAAAACTACAATATTTACAAAAATAAATCCCCACTTACCTTGGAAAGAGGTCTTATACCAAATTTTATAAAACTCACAAATAATATCAAAAATACACTAAAGAATATGCATAAAAATATAGATTGCACAACGCAAGATATGTGTGGGCCAAAATCCCTAATATGAATTATATACAAAAATACCCTTAAGATAAGGAAACACTATACAATATTCCTTATGGGGAAGTAATCACTCCACTATCATAGGCCTCTTCAAGGGGTAAATCTCCTTAATAGAGTATATAATCTAATTACAATATTTATCTTATATATATTACATAATGATATGTCCCTTCTTATATAGATCCTCTTACAATAATTTATGGGTATGTCACTAATCCAAATATAGGGTGATTTATTGGCCAATATATTAAATAAAATTTTGAATCCATAAAATATACCCATTAAAAGGATGTGTGCTACATGTTAGCATCTCCACTAACATATATACATAATGCTATCATCTCTTTAGGTGTAGACATATGAAATTAATCATTAAGTGTTGACAATGTTTAATATTGACACCATTAATTGACTTGGCCCATTTTAGGTGTAGTTATAATCTATATGGGAACATTCATTACTCTACAAACTATCCTTTAAATACTCATAACATTCATTTAGACATCTTTAATTTGATTATAGGTGCCTATTATATATTTTACAATAATCTATGTCCTTCTAGGCCAAGATTGTGCTAGGTCAGATAGGGCCACACTACAGCCTTGTCCATTAGGGTAACCTTATCCCCATGCCTCAGCGGTGACTTTTTAAATTTTATGTGTTAAAATTAACTCATATTGTGATTTTACAATGATTATTTAATGTAAATATTGAAATATTTCATTATATAATCACATCAAGTCTTCTCTAAATACATCTATAAATAACTTAGCATTCTACTACACACTAAGAAAAAGAGCACTATTTATTCTAATTTCAATTTTGTTGCATTCTCAAAGACATAGGATAATTATAAGTATATTTAATTTCAAGTTAAGGGGATATATTATCAAGAATTTAAATCATTCTCTTAGCTTCAATCATACAATTACACAATCATGGATCACAAACTCACTTTATGAGGGATAGAAAAACCACCTGAGGCCATTTAGGCTATGTAGGTAATGCTCAGATTAAGTAGGGGTTTTTAGGGTAGTTCAACTATTTCCCTAACTATATTTCCCAATTTTTGAAATTGATATATATTTTATTTATTATACAAGAGCTAGGGTTTGTGTTTTATAGTTATTCTATGTGGAAAATCACAACATAGGATTAATCAATAAACCCTCATAAATAGTCACACATACCAAAATCATAAAATCAGGCACACAATCAACTAGGGCATTGCCACAGTCAATAAATAAGGCCATAGTACAACCTTATCCTCCTTTTATGGACTTGTCCTAACATAGTTTGAATATTTTTTTGAGTGTGACACAACTTTTAATTCTTCTCATCAAGTTTCGAGTCACTTCCAACCTACATAATTAGCATAAAATATGTTTTAGGGAGTTGTACATATCTATATGATTATTTACTATTTTTAACTAATTTCCAATTATGTAAATTATGTATATTACTTGTAAATATGTATATTCATGTATATCAACTTTAATATTTTAAATCTATTATTTTGATTCATTTTAGTTCAAAATATATTAAACATAAGGTATGTTAAATTATCTGCAAGATATGTATGTAAACATCCCTCATGAGTAAATTTTAAACTCTAATGTAAGGGGTATGGCATAGTTTCCATAATATTAAACCAAGATCTATCGAAGAGAAATTTATAATTCAAATGATTTGGCATCATTTTAAATATAGTATTTAAATATTTTGGGGCCCACTGTCACATCCAAAGTGATAGATATTAGCACTTAACAAGGGATATTATCAAATAATTTTATATTATTATCTGACTTATGAATAGATTTCATATTGATTTCAAGTTTTTTTTTTTAAATGTGATATTAAAAAAATTCAATATTAATCAATTTTCTACCAAACCAAACTTAATTCCATTTTTTAAAATTTGCATTTGAATGAAAAATGGGAAATTATGATTTACAATATGTCTTAACCTCCCAAATGCTACCTCAAATGCACCTATCAAACTAGGTGTACTAAGTGATCTTAGAGGAAACTCAAGGGAATTTCATCCTCTCATTTAAGGATTATTTCTAGGGTAATCTAGGGTGTGATTTATAATTGGTTGGCTACATGAAGTAGCTTTTCTTGAAATATATCTCCAAGATATGAACTTCTACCACCAAAGGATCAAATTCTATTTTCACCTACAAAAGATTCTACATACTACCTACTCCAATTAAATGTGTCATCTTATTAGAAAAATTAGTTCACAATTTCTAAAATAACAGGTGCCAATAAAAAATATCAAATAAATAACAAAAATGAAAGGAAGGGTAAGGCATAAAAGATAAATTTCTAAGCAAGCAAGAGAAATCAATGCTAAAGGTCCAAACATGTTCCCATCTACACTTTTGCCATTGTATGCCAAGTTTCACATGAGCTCGAACTTCAGCCACATACGGAAGTAAGTACAATGAAAATAATATATGTTGTATTCAAATAAATATTCCTACAATTAAACATGATAATACTATTGTTAATCACATACAGGCTCACAATGATCTAAATAAAAAAGAAAGAGTAAATAAACTAATTATAACATATTGTAGAATGACATATATTCAAATTTTTAATATTATTATCATTCATATTTCCATAATAAATAAAAATACATTCATGAGATAAAATAAGGTAAGATATAAAGAGAGCTTATATTAATCTCCTAGTGTTTTACTACAATTTTTACAACCTTGACAAAGATATACAAAGTAACATATATATAGAGATGAGATTAGATGCACCTAAAAATAAAATAGAATCCTAATATTATCCATATTGGCTCAAAAATATATGAACCCAATCATTCCCATGATGTTCCAAGAAAATACAAAGAAGAAAGAAATAGGACCTGAACGTTTGACAACACAACCATTTTATTGGGACTACAAAGATATTCATTTTGAACTCAGTGGGAGACTGCTTCCCAATTACTTTAATGTATCCTAATGAGAAATCAATTCTTATGGCACAAAGTTATCCTTCTAATCAAACTTTGTTAGGTTGATAGGTGGCTCCTAGAAAATTATATATGCTTGAGTCAACAAACAATCATGAACTTTTAGAGGGGATTCCAATGATACTTTTACTTCATTGACTTGGCTATTACAAGGAAAGTTTTTATATGGCCTAGGCTCCACCTTTATTTTATATTTCCACCTTATTCTTTATTTCCACCTTAAAGTGCTCTAGGTGGACCTTGAAATCATCAATGGTGACTAAGGTTCCATATAGGTGGAAGAGAACTATGATGATGACCTCCTTGAAGTAGGTAAGTATTTGGTCCTTGATTTTCTCCAAGGTTTCAATGGTGGACTATATATATCTATATATATATATATATATATATATATATATGTATGTATGTATGTATGTATGTATGTATGTATGTATGTATGTATGTATGTATGTATGTATGTATGTATGTATGTATTTATGTATGTATGATTTAATAATCCAATGTGGTCCTTATGTTCCCTGCAAATGTTTGATGCATGCTTAGGTCCATGACGGGCATGATATTGAGCTATGGGAACATCCATTTGTTTATTATTACCACCATCTTCTTAAACTTATTGTATACATTGATAATCCCCTATAAATATCTGTGTTCTTTTCATAATAAAACATTAATCTTGGTAAGAGATTTAGTCACTTATTTAAGGGCTTTAAATAATTGTTTAAGGGAACCTCAACCTTACCAACCAAACCAATAGGGAAAAAAATCCTGACCTATGACTCTAGGGCCCTAACTTGGTTATTGAGGTATTTCATTAGTTTCTCTATGAGCTCATTGGTGACCTTGACTATTGATATTAGATTGTATGGAGTATTATCCTCCATAGAGGCATTATTCTTCCTTGTGAGTGAGAATAGCTCATGTTTTACTCTCCATACCACTGAGTCTTCATCTTGTCTAAAGGTTTATGTGAGCACACTCTTCATTTTGATTAAGTTTTAATAAAATTTTAGCTAGATATTAGGGTCTCCATGATAGACCATCTCTATCCTTTATGCACCTAAATATTAGATGGGCCCCATCCAAACTTGTCCTATCATTATTTCCAAGGTAGTGTAATATGAGATAGTAGGGGTGGTGGTATCTGAAGTGGAAGGTGAAGGCATGGGTAGAGGATGCAAGAGTGAAGGTGAGGGATGGAATGGGATTGATGATGGAGGGGGGATCATGGGTTTAATGGGAAGAACTACATAATGGAATACCCAATGGAATAATTGAGACCTTATTTGGTCATGGGTCATGAAGAACTAGGGATAATTATGATTGGGAGATATGAGTTTAACCTGAAAGAGGAGATTCATTGATTTAAGCCAAGTCTTAAAGATCCTAATGTAAGGGAAAGTGAGTCCCATCATGGTATTTTGGGTGTAATTTGGGGTTTTAGGAGTGGTTGAGGTGAAATTAGCTTGGTTGATTAACAATCTTATGTTTGTTGCTCACCCATGGTACTATTAAACTTGAATGGGTTATCTTGAATGAGAACCTATGAAGGTGTTCTAGCCACTACTATAATTTTAAAGAACTAGAATTTACAAGAATATAGGGGGTTAATAAATTTATATTTGAAATTATTGTTAATGAAATTATGGTACTAAGATGGAAAGTACCAACTTGTTAGGCCAGTATGAGAATAATTAATGGGGTTTCCCAAGCCAATATAGTTGAAGCAATCCAAATCAATATTGTAGTGTAGAGTGGAGGAGCCAAGAATCTTAGAGAACCAAAGTGAAGAATCTAATGGGTTGATGGGGACCTAGGCACTTGTATGGGATGAAACATGAGGATTCATAAGAGGAAGCAACTATAACTAGGTTGGAAAACTAGAAATAACAAATGTATTTGAAATTGGTGGAGTAGGGGAAATTAGGATTATCTTCTCAAAGACATTATGAAATGGGGATTAATAAATTTTGTCTACACTTGGGCTAGGAAACATAAAGGTGTTATAAGGGGTGGCTTGAATATACCAAAAGTAGGCATGAAAACCTCTGAGGAAGCTATAGACTTGTCCTAGGTTGGGCTCTCTTGTGATTTTGATATAATTGATATATGAAGTGCATGAGAATCCTAGGGATGGCTTACTTGGGAGGTTATCATAAGTGAAATGAATGTTGAGGCTAAATAGGTAGTAGTAGTGGGGGTGCCTTTCAATATTAATTGGGAGAGTCTCCTTACAATTTTAAATCTTTCTATAATAGGTTGTTTGGGAGCTGATTATGGAGGAACTAGTCTTTCTTCTAATATTGGTTTTCATTTGTGTTTGTCCCTTATAGAGATTTGTTACTTTGATATTTATAATAACCTCCACATCATTGTTAGGGTTTATGTGAATCACATTGTCAAGGTGTTTTTCATGGAGGTATGTAGTATTTATCCACAATTGATACATATCCACATGGGCATAGACCATGCCCTAGGTATCCCATTATCTACCATAGACCTTGGGGAGGTTAAGAAAATAATTGTGGAGGGCCACCACTTATAGTTCCACCAAATTATTATATTCAAGGAACCTAAAAAACATAAGGAATTGTGGGCAAGCCTTTTGCCTTATATAAAGGTAGAGATATGTGATGCCATTGTCTAATTTCCAAGTGATATCCTACTTTATGAGGTGCTCTAGGACTATATAGGGTAAAAAAAGTTACCCATAGATGCCTTCCAACTTGATCATAACATGGCACTAATAGTACCAATGGGCACTAATGTAAATAATTGACGAATACATATCCTCAAAAAACATAGGCATCTACTTCTCATTAATGGTGAAGTATACCCAAGGGTATAAACTATCACAAATTGCATATTTATGGTTCTTATAGTGATGAATGTAAATATTTGAAAATATTAAATGCACTAGAGACCTAGTTAGTACCCATGGATGGAATGATGTGGTTCATAAAATGAGGGTGGTATAGGTGATGTCAACCAATCAAGATGTCATATATAAATTTTCCCCAACACGTACCTTGTCGACCTACTATTTGATGTTAAAGGTGATGTGTCTCTAAGCACAAGTACCTCCTCTATTTTGAGGATGATACTGAGTAGAGGAACCCAACTCTTTTATACATGCATGATGTTGATCACCTTGTATAAGCAGTTGAGTAGTAGCATGTTAGTCGGAAATCCCTCATGAACCATATTTTTAATAAACTTGGACATATTCCTAAGAATTCGGACTTATAGTATTTCCATTTCTAGTTTTATAATTGTTGAAATTATATTTCCATAGATTTATTCTTGGTTTTTAACTTGAGGTATATTGGATTCTAATGTTGTTATTATTGGTTTTAATTAGTGTGATATTAGATTCCAAAATAGCTATTATTGAATTTTGAATTCTAGTTGGAATCAAATTCCAATTGTACATTAAATGATTTTTCACCTTTCCATTCATATTTAGGAAAAATGGGCCAATAATTGATCATGGTCTAATAGTTGAAATGGGTCTTAATAATTTATATAATGTGACCCCATAATGTTGTCATACTATTTCCTAATTATATTTATTAAAGTAATGTTTAATATTTATCTAAACTTTATAATATATTAACCAAACACATCATGACATGGAAAAGTTAAAAATATTAGTAGCAATATTGTAAAACACACTTAATGTCATCATGTACAAGTATTATACAACACTTTCATTGCATATGTGCCCAATGTAAAACATACTTATCATTATCCTTAATAATCTTGTGTAGAATCGACAAGTACCCATTCTACACTAGATAATAACATAGGATTTTGTTGCTCATATTATCAATTTAGATGTCATTATTCTTATCTCAATGTGTAGAATGGGCATGGACCCAATCTACCCAAGATAATAATATAGGCCTATGTTTCTCATATTATTCCTATAGTCTGGTGTAGAATGGGCATGTTCTTGTAAGACTAAAGATGGTTAACTTACCACATACATTAATAAAAAATTCCAAATTTCATACTTTATGTACCAGTATATTCCTATAAATAATTAATCACTTTACAGCCACACTGAAGTGTTTTAAATGGTTTAATTATTACATATTTATTAATTAATAATGTGTAGGGAAGCCATCAATGTGAAAGAGAAATAACTATCTTTTGTAACTTGTTCAATCCATGTTTTATTATGAGTTAGACAATTTAGATATAATGTTTCACCTTATTTTATTTTAGAAGGTTTCAAAAATTTAAACCTCACATTTTTCGCCACATACACATCCATCAATGGATTGCATTTTTGTATAAATAAATTTTGAATAATTTTGTTTTGTCTGCAAAAATGTGTGATCACTTAGATATGTTATAAATCAAGGTTCACAAATTTAACTTTCATGCCACATAGTACATGATATCTTAATGACTAAAGGACCCATCCACAAATTAATGTGAAATCCATAAACTCACATGTCCATGGAGGCCCCTTTAATTTTATAATTAACATTTGATCCCTAATATGTTAGCATATAATTGTGAGCACTAAAAGTTATAAATATGGAGAGTTAAAGTGAACTAAAAGTTTTAATAGATCCATGCATTTTTTTAATTCCACATTGAGAATAAAATAATCCTCAATGACTCCATAGATCACCAACTTAGTGTGATAGAACCTCATAACTTATAGTGGCACATTGCTACTAGCACATCTCCCATGAACTTAAGTAAAATAACTCTAGTAATGAAAAATATTTTGATTAAATATTTCAACATAAAATTATCAAAATAAATTATTAGCTATGTATAGTTATGAAAATTAATATTCAAAAAAAATTGTTAATCTTACATTCATTTTTAATAAAAAATATGGTTTCCTCATTAATGGGTCAATAGTAAGAATCTTGAATAGAAGAATGGCTGAAAATATTGAATAAAAGTTGGTTAAATAGAATCAATCAATGTCAATATTCAATTCATATTAGAAAATTAATGTACAAATGTAAGGCAAAGAACTTATTAGAGCCTGTGTTGGAATATAAATTCTAAAATACACACATCTCGAGCTAAGATGACATCACATTAGTTTATGACCTTCAATAGTTTCATCTTAGTATTTATTACCCTATTCAAGGAGTGTAATGTATTATTCAATTGCCTCATGTCCATTTTTATAAATCTTAACTAATGCATTTTTCCATTTTCTATTTGGTGTCCATGCCTAGATGATCCTATCCACATAAAAGTCTTGTTTGATTTCATCTGATTTGATCCACGTTTTACTACATGATAAATAATCTCGATATAATGCTTCACCAACTTCTCTCCCTATGGGTTTCCAATATTGAATCCTCACCTTTTTAGCCACATTCTAACCTTCTAGTTTAAGGTAAATATCCCCATATTCCCTTCCCATCCTTATATTTTCATTTTCATTTGTTGGTCATACTAGAAGCATTTGTCCCACATACATAGCCATCAATGGATTGAATGCTTGATTATATATTCCAAAAATAGGCCCAACATAAATATCATTTTTACTTGGGATATGCTCATTAATATAGCCTTATTTGTGGAAATGAATGGATCGTATTATTTATTCATATTTTCATTATCTTTTATTATTTTTTTGCCAAAAACAAAGATTTTAAATCTTGATAATATTTATAAATGGTTTATCCAAATCACACAAAACATTTTCCAAATATATTATCTTTGGAAGCTAGTATTTTATACCTCCACCTGTTGCACTTTTTCCATAATGTTCAATATTTGCTTTTATTCCCTTTTTCATGTCTTCCATTTCTTTGATTTCTTTGAAAGGTGCTATAGGAGGATTCCATTATAGTAATTTTGGTTCACCATTATCCTTTATATGCTAGATTAGGATTAGATGAGACCATTGTAAGTCTTTTATTATTACTTTATATTCCATCACTAGTATACCATCCATAACATAAAACCTAAACATCTTAGGCTTGTTAATACCCACTATCTTATGGCTTCGATCCAATAAATGTGGCTTCATAAAGGATTTGAATTCATACACTTCCTCAATAAGGTAAGGAGTGAATGTACTTGACCCCTCTTAGAATGTTTTATAGGTTTTCATGATATGTGTAAAATAAAATGTGTCTAGTTTCCATAATGATGATTTCAATTTGCCAAAATACCCATCTATATCCTCATGGGTGTGTCCCACTAGGAGGAATCTTACATATACAATGTTGAATACCCTTATTTCTATCAAAATTTTGTAAATGTAAATAAGTTGTGATTCTTTTTATCACTCGAAGCATTGTCCATTTTCAAGTAGAGTATTGATGGTTACTTTTTGAGTGAATTACTCATACCAGTAATAATATTAATTAGTTTATCATGGATAAATTTTTCCTTGTACCATTTACACTTATCATGCACTTGATTTTTTAATAGTACATTATGTAATGGTTGTTTGGATGATCTGCAAGTGTAAAATAAATACCCATACTCATCAATGTTAGGTTCTTTGAGCTTTTTTAGACATAAATACAATGATGTAACTATTTATTTTTCTCCATGTTCAAAAAATGGTAGGCCTAATTGGCCAAAACCCATAGTTTTATGTCCATGTATGAGCATACTAGTCAAAGTAACTAAGAGGTTCATAACATTTCTTATTTAATTTTATTTTTTGCCCATCCTTGGTATGGAAGTTTTCCTTTTTTCCATTTTATCATGCACAATGCTCAAGAATCCATGAGGTTGTTCCTCTTATTGTAATCTATGGGATTAGTAATGTGCATGACAAATTTTAATGTATTCATTGTGCCATATTTTTTCTTATTCAAGTTTTGAGAGTGCTTACAGGCATGTGGTGGCTCTACATTTATTGTACATGTCTGTACATTCATCACACTTAGTGAAGAAGTTGTTCTTTGAAATCAAAACATGTTGAAATATTTTGGTCATTATCTTAATGAAACTTATTTGTGATATTGATGGAAGTTTCAATAATTCAATCTCCTCATTACACTTCATATGCATTAAAATGTGGGTATAAAATGCAAGAAGGAGCCTTTGAGGAAATTTAAATCCATCTTGTCCTACACAATGACTTAAATATGGAGATATATCTAAATTTTTCTCAACCATTCTTGGTATAGAACTAACTATTGCAGTGATATTTTACCTTTCTTTATATTTCCTAGTGTTACGATTTACTGCACACCTATGACTAGTTATCTAGTCTACTTTATGACTAGAGAAGGTGATCCTTGGGTACCCATAAGCTTTGTGTCATGAATTTTGATAGACATCCATCCCATAAAATTTCATTTTGTGTACCTCCATAGATTTTTCACCCACATTAAAAATGTCATTTATTTTTAATGCATCTAAGATAAAATTATTTTTGTCTTCCTCATTCATGGCTATAATTTTGTGCCATAGAAATATGACTGAAGCTAGGGAATTTTTTTTGAGATGGTTAGATTTGAAATAGTTATTTTTCAAATTCTCCACTTCATTCAAAAATTGACCATTTTTTATCCTCTTAAACATTTTGATTTTACGAATTAGATAGAGAAGCATTCAATTTTTGACATTTTTGAGATTATAGTGTCTTATGGTCACTTTTTTGAAATGATTGTAATTAGTGGAATTAAAATAAAATAGATATACAATTTGTGTTGATGTTCTTCAAATACATCTCACATGTTCACCTCAAACTCATATAAGACTTATTTGAATATTGCATCTATAGGAGAACTGTTTATGTTGGTCAATTACCTAAAAGGTCATTGTCTAAGAGATCCTTCAAATAGGGAGCATCCTTTACAAGGAAGGTTGAATACTATATCAATATGCACACTAAAGGTATTGGAATCTAATATATTAAATTTTACCATGCCTCCTTTAATTATATTTATAATTATTCCCTTTACAACATAGTTACTCACATATGAGCACAAATGGATCAATTTGGAAATAACCCCCATAAACTTCAAATTGTGCTCACCAATACGTACAAGGTACGGACCATGAAATTGAGCATAAATTTTATTACCCTAAGGGTGATTATTATTTCATGAAAAACCAAATGTTTTATTGGAAAATATGTTAATTTATTGGGTTGTATTAAGTTTGATCAATCAAAACATAAATTTGCCATATTTTCAAGAATTAAACTAAACATCAAGGGTCACAATATCTCTTCATGAATTTTATGATCTTATATAACATGAGTTATAAAACCTTGTGATGTTTCATCATCTCTACTAGAACATTTGTGTTTGAGAATAACATTATTTGTGATAAAATCAATTCAATCTTTAGGTCCTCTATAACTGATGGTGTTTTCATTGTCATCACTATAATATCCCTCTTTCACTGAACTATAATCCTCCAACTCATTAAAAATGTAATTAGTACAAACTATGGGAATGGAAAGATTTGTATCCTTTGACAAATCACTCTCTTCCCATGGAATATAGTATACTTTTTTCTTGACATCTGCTAAGGTTTTAAATCCATCAATTGAATAAGGTTATTATACTTTTCCATCTAACACTATGTCATCACTAATAATAATGAATCCTCTTCCCATGTCTCTGCAATGTAGTTTCCTTATTTTTGAATACACTCTACACTTTGCAACTTCGGTTCCTTTTGAAAATAAGTCTACATAATCATCCTCTCCAAATGCAAGAGACATTGATGCTATAGTAAAAATAATAAACATGATATCAAAGTAAAAAATTATAAAACCTTATCAGATATAAAAATTGAACATAAATGTGAGATTAAATCAAAACTAGATAATAATTATTAAATTCAATTTAAGTCTCATCTATAAAGAATCTATGTGTTGCTAGGAATAAATTTGTACTATATAAATATAATAACATGTGAGTAAGGTGATATAAAAAAAATAATATCTGATGCATTTAATATGATCTTAACTTACTATCATAAAAATAATGGTACATTATCATCATTAATTATTGATAGATACATTATAAAAATTGAGTCACATCTTTATTGGTAAATTGAGAAAAATAATGATGTCATTTAAATGAATTTACAATATTTTTAAAACATCTCAATATCACATATTTATAGAAAAGATAAAAAATAGGTGGATAACATGATCGATATTAGTGTTTTTAGCCCCTATTTTAATCATTGTTTGAAGCTAAAATATGCCACATGATCAAAATCATTTCAAATGACATGGCAAGATTCATAACCCCTATGAAAGGAGGGTGATCCAATGATGACAAATAGTTAATGAAAATCCTCATAGCTAGTGAAATATCATGCAATGAGTTCATTAATCAGTGTAAGGTAATGAAACCAAGCTCAAATCATGGAAATAAATGACCTAGATTCACTATTCATGATGGATTTAGAATGAAATGAATTCAATCCAAAGCCAACTTAAAGTAATACCCTTAGAAGGAAGAAACAAACAACCATGGGAGGTGACTATGACAAAGTCAAAACTTATTTCTTACATGAAGCCAAAGAAGACTTGGTGGTGTGGAACAAACTAGGAATACAAGGAAAACATTTGATTTGACAAGTCTGCATGGGGAATTCCCTCATTACACAACCAATTATAAGAACATGGTCCAAGTATGAGGGTACTAGGCAAGACTATATTTCAACAATGGTCTATTTTACATAATATAAAGAATAATATTAAATTTTTAATTCATAATTTTATTAATATTTTATATTTATATATTATTGGCACCTACCAATTTTACATATTAATGATACAAGAATTTTATCAATTAAGAATCCAATTAAAAATTCCAAAGAATAAAATTATACGATAACTTGACTTTGCATGACAATGTGATGTATTGATCTCATACTTTTTCCATAAGTTTTGACATGTAAAAAATTTATAGAAGGGAGACATAAAACCATAATAATTCATATAGTCCCAAATCAATTTTAATTTCCATTTACAATCAATTATATTTGTAATATTGACTATCCATAACTCCTAGTATGCAATTTTGATTATCCAATATGAATGTTATCATAATTACATCCCTAACTACAATTAAAACTCCATCTTATATGACTATTAAAATAATGAGATTCTATTGAAAAGAGTGGATTCTTTTATTGGAACTCAACAATGTATAATCACTCAGTCATAAAAAATATTACTAGAATGATAGATATCAATTAGTATTCATGGCCCATTCAAAACTCTTATAATTTTACATCAGATCATGCTCAAATTAGAGTTCAAGGTAAGATTATAATAAATATAATTTTTTATCTAAATTTGATTCTTCCTTTGGCTATTGAAAATAGAATTACCATTTTAATGGAAATTTTGAATAAAAAATTCATGGAATGCTTAAGTGGCTTGGTTGTGCTCACCCCCACCTAGGTTCAGATCTCACATGGCATGTGAGGCTAGTTATGGTCATTAGTGACATTGGTGATGTAAGTGATATTAGTGATGCCATTGATTTTGGTGATATTAGTGATTGTTTAGATGTAATGAATATATGGGCTATCTATTTGTGTCCTAGTCTAGTTCATAGCTCTAGTCAAAATACTAGCCCCTTCATTTTATAACTCCAGATTTTGTAAAAGTGTTTACCCATATCTAATAAAAATGAAAAACCTTTTTGAAAAGGTTCCAAATTTTAAGGGATTTCATGTAAGATTTAAATTTGAGGGTCAGACTTGGATAGATTATGACTATTATATATTTAACATTGCACTTTAAAATTTATGAAAACCATATTTAAAGAAGTGTCTAATGCAACTTTAGTATCTATGATTTAAAGATATTTATGTTATAAAAACAATTTTTTACAATTTAAAACTCTTGTAATTTAGTGAAAACTAAGATGTATTAGATTATTTGAGGATAGGATTAAAAATATTAGTCTGACTTCAGATAGATTAATCTATCTTAATTATATTAAAAACAAAATATAATATATCAAAAAAAATGTAACACTAAAAAAACCATAATTAATAGTTTGTAAAAAGTTTTTTTTACACAAAATAAATCGATCACAATACTATAGTCATAAATATTACATCATTTCATAAATATTATTTAAAAAAATTCATCTATTTATTCTATTTGACAAGGGTTATTCCTTATGTCATGTCAACATGAGTGTCACAAACAAGAAAATCACCAACATTTTAATTAAAAAAGGTAGAGGTGAAAGTTGGCAAGAAAAAAAACCTGAGGGAATTTGCATGAGCCACCTATGGGCATGGGATATAGTGAATAACAAAATTCTTAAATTAAATGAATTATATCTACTTGAGTAATCTTGTAATTACTGCATAACATAAGAAATTAGTCACAGGTGGTTACTCAAATTAAATTAATTATATCTACCTAGGTAAGCCCAAAATTGATGTCATAGTATAGGGAATTAGGCATAGGTAGTTAGTTACTCCATTTGACCATTAAAATCTTCATTTTAAATTCTAAATCAAGCTCATTTTTAAAGTAATATTCCTAGTAGTCTATTTCGACATTTATGCTCTATGTGGAAATAATATTCTCATTAGTAGTATATTAATTAGTTTTTCATTTGATAGTAGCTAAAGTAAAATCTGGTCCTAATCTAGAAATCCACATTAACATGGAATATAAGTGGCCTCATAATCTATTAATATTTTTCAAGATCATTAATATTCTAAATGGTATCCCATTTTAAAAGTTCTAAAAATTATGCTAGTATCCAAATATGAATATAGATGAATTGGAATATAGAATTATTTGTGTATATTCACCAAATTATTTTTAAATTTATTTATTTTCAAAACTATGATATTCAAGGATATGTGTTGTAATTTATTTTAATATAATATTATTTTAATTAAGTTATAAGTATTATTTTCCATTCACTACTTGAGAACCAATTATTTTAGTTTGAGGTCCTATAGACTGTTTTTGGTCTTATGGATTATCTTTCTTCAATTCACTATTAAAAATAAATACAATATTTCATCTTGCTCCATCTTAATGTATTTTTAAGGTTTGTCCCCTATGTTTTATTGAGCCTCTTTTCTACTTCCTTTTATATTATGAAGAGTTGGTATGGGTGTGCATCCTGAATATTTTCATGTTTTTCATCATTTTATGATACTCGGTTTTTGTATGAGTAGGGGTCCTTCATCCCATAACATCTATAAAAAAAATGAAAGAAAAAATATTTAAATTTCAAATATATCATGAATATATTTGGTACCATGAAGTATTATCGATACTGCATAGTATGTCTATATAATCCCTATTGAAATAAACACAACATTTGAGCTAGGTTTCACATTAAAACAAGGTGAAATGGATGCATGATGGTGATAGGTTTTTAGATAGCCTTTTTCCCATCATGTAGGATGGTAATGAAAATTGGTAACATCAACTACAATATCCCATGTTTTACTCTTTTTATAGTAGAAAAAATTAAACTATACACTAAAAATAATAAATGGTTAAATAAATAACTAGTAAAAGTATTATATCTATTAGATGCTCATATTTTTTTATTAAGATTTCCTCATAAATTTTCACCCATTTCTTCTTTTATATCATTTTATTTTGTATCAACGTGTTTATATTTTATTTTAATCGGTGAAAAAAATTATAAAAAATAATTCTATTAATATTTACAATTATAGTAAAAGTTTTATTTTAGATTTTATTTTAATCGGTTTAAAAATAATTTACAAAAAAATAAGTTTATTAATATATTTGTTTTTAGATAATAAGGGTTGAAGAGTCCCTCACTCATAATATTATATGAAAAATTATAATATAAATCTTGTACCAAGATGAGGAATTGAAGGGTAACCCAAAGACTAAGAGGTATTTAATTACAACCAAGGCCCAAAATGCAAAACACAACCAAAAAACTAAACTAAATTAAAATGGATACAAAACACCATCTAAGGATCAACCACCTTAGAAAAACACCTAAGTCAAACAACCATTGAAGAAGGAAAATTAAGCACCACAACCACCACCATCACCCCCAATCATGTCACTACCACCACCACCCAAAAAAAAATGTTTCCTGCACCATCCATAATGAGGTCACTATCACCCATTACTTCTTACACTCCACCACCCACTTCACCACCAACACCCTCCATAGGGAATCTATCCAAAACACAAGTTTCCAAATCCATGTCTTGGTCAACCACCAATGTGTACAAACCCAACTCCCAAGGTGAGGTGTGTTTCCACCTCCTCTTTGTTTTTACCCTTAACTTCTCCAATTATACCCCTAGTCTAGGATTTACCCTCATGCCCACCAATTAAACTTGCATGTGCACTGAGTTAGTCTTTCTTATGGTGATGGGCCTAGACCCCACCCTGATGAAAATTAGTTGAGGGAGAGGTACTTGATCCCCATAAAACCTTGAGAGAAGATTAATCACTTCATTCAATCATGAGGATAAACACCCCTAAAGATCTACCATAATTGATGTTGGGGGAGAGCGCATGAATCTCACATCCAATAGTGGTATATAGCTTTGAGGGGGCCCAAATTTTACAATTGAGCTTGTAATAAATTAATATGAGACAAAAGGTTTTCATAACTATCTATCAAATCCTTGAAGGCTCTAAAGTGGACTATCCTTAAGCTAGCTATCCCAAGAAATGAATGATGGTTAGAATCTTATAGGGATAAATGCTTAATATATGTCTTTAAACCAACCTAGAATTATTCCTGAACTAGCCATAGTGAAATAGCCAAAGTCAATTCTTTATCCACATATAGTTTTATAAAATCACCCATAAATTCCAACACCACTATGGAGTTGACCTTAACTCTACACTTGGTCTCTAGGAAGATGAGGACAATGACTTCTTTAATAGCATACGAGATGTCCTCCCTCTGTATGATGAAAACTGACTTCAACCTAGCTATTGTCACCCTACATCAAATGCTAATTCTTATTTTACAACAATTATGTGGAAGGAGGGCTCACTAAGCATAACTTGTAACATGTGATCCATGGTGATAAAGTGTCAAACTATCTCAAATTAAAAATGAGCTTACCAAATGCCATGTCAAACCAAGCATAATAAAATGCATCACAACCTCAAGTTGAGAGAAGTGATGTGTGTAATAATGGCCAAGGTTGGTATGGCAATCCCCATGATCTAACTATGGGCCTCTAATTATGGTCACATTCTCCCAAAATCTTCAAGCATAGGACAAGGAAGATCAAGAATCCCATAACAAGCCTCCAAATTTAGATATCCTAACAAAGCTCAATTTTTCAAAATTACTAAGTTTGAATATATTAAAGATGAGAGATCCTAATTTACTTGTGGTAACTCAGTTAAAATACTATTGAATGATAAAATTATAGCTTCTCTAGATTCAAATTTAACTAAACATGAGATATTTGTAAATTTAAAATAATATAAATCCAACTATGAAGATAACAAATACAAAATCCTTAAATATCACATTTCATCCCATACAATATTAAATATTACATTTCATCCCATAATATGTCTATAGAATCCCTATTGTAATAAACATAAAATTCAAGTTAGGTTTCATGTTAAATGAGGTGAAACAACTATGTGATGGAGATAGGGTTTCATACGGCCTTTTACCCATCATGCAAGATGGCAATAAAAACTAGCAACATCAATTATAGTGGCCTATATTTTACTATTATTATAGCAGAACAAATTAATCTATACACTAAAAACAAATAACTTGTTTAAAATTTATTATATCTATCAAATTCCCATAGTTTTTATTAATCTTTCCTCATCAAACTTCACCCGTTTCTGCCTTAGCATTTCATCTATATCAACATGTTTAGATTTTATTTTAATTGGCTAAAAAATATTTAAATAAACAATTATATATATATATATATATATATATATATATATGTGTGTGTGTGTGTGTGTGTGTGTGTGTGTGTGTGTGTGTGTATGTTTCCATATAATAAGGGTTGGAAGGTCCCTCACCCATTTTCTTATACAAAAAATGACAATACAAAGTTTATACTGATATGAGGAATCCAAGTACAACCCAAAGACCAAGAGGTATTCAATTACAAACAAGGGATAAAACCTAAAATGCAACCTAAAAATTAAACTACATAAAAATGACTACAAAACACCACTCGAGGAGAAACCACCTTGGAAAAACACCAAGGTCAAAAACCATTGAATAAGGAAATATAGGCACCACCACCACCATTATCACCCCAAGGCATGTCACTGCCACCACCACCCATAAAAATAATTATGCCTCCATCATCCATATCCATGTTATCATCACCCATTTCCATTGTTAATCCACCACCTGCTTCACCACCAACACCCTCAGTTGGGAATCCAAACACAATAGAGGATTATGAATCCATATCTTGATCAGTCACCGACATGTACACACCAAATTACCAAAATTGTAGGATTATGTGCATAAGTATTTTGAATTGGTGATAATGCACAATTAGTTTCAATTGTATCTCCAAATTCATCCTAGTTAACCATAAAATGTTTCTCATTTTATCGATCAAGATAAGGTATAGATAAATTTATCTAAATATAAATAGTCTGTAGACTATTTATATGTGAAAACACATGTATCATTCTCACTCTTAATGATCACATGTCTAGTCATGAATGAACCCTTAATTAAATGCTAAACCATGCTGATTCTTGAATATATATCAATATTTACACCTTATCACAAGATTAATCACTCAAATGTCACATTAATTTAACACCATTTTAATCAAAATAATTTAACACCATTTCAACCGCATTAATTATCCTTTAGTAATAATTTATCAAAATGTATATATGAACATGTAAATGATGTCAAGTGAATCTCCTCATATCTAATTTAATATTTTACATTAAACATATGTAAATAAATAAATATATTTACCTAAATTTATATCCCTTTCATGTCATGTGGTTCAAAGTTCTGACTTGTTAGGAGTGGACCAATGAGCTCAACCATTAGCAACAAGTCTACTTTCTCACTAAATATAATGAAAAAATTCCTCTTGTCCATTGAAATACCATGTGATTCACCATTATGTCCACATTTTTTATTCCTATGTGCTCCAAAGTTTAGCACTCCTTACTGACCCGCTCGTGGACTCATTGACTTCTACACACTCTATAACTTGTAGTCTCTTGTGCCCCCCAATTTAGATTGCACTCCATTATTTAATTATTTATTATAATTTTTATCTATTATAATCAAGAATGTCAATATTTAATAAATGAAATGATACATGTGCCCATTTTAGATAAGTTGGATGTTCATATTATTCCTATCTTGTTTAGAATGGGCATGTGCCCATTCTACACAAGATTGGAATACTATCAATGGGTTATTCAAACAATAGTGGGTTCCCATTTGATTTTAGAATTTGGGGTGTTTTAATACTATTAATGGGATATTATTATAATTTAGGAGCTGATGTTAAAACATTAAATCAAATATTATATGATAAGGAATGAAATTGAGACCCTAAAACTAAATATTAATTAATCTTACAAAATAGTCCCACATATTATTAAATTTTAATAAGACTATGTCCATTATTTTATTCTTTATTAGAATTTATTGAGCCATTATAATCAAGGATATCCATAAATGAATAAATTAATATATGTGCCAATTATAAAAAAGGTTTATGTGAATACACATAATATTTTTAAACATAATCAATTATTGATGCTTTCTCTCTTGCAGGAACCCATCGAGTCTCAATCTCTCTAAGTGCATGCCTTAAAAGGTGCACTTGGAAAGGGGTTGGAAAACCATTGGTGCTTCATAGTATTTTCTCCCCTATACCACCACTCGATATCTACAGAAACTTATCCCATGTACTTCCCTAAGCTTTGTCTCCTCTCTTTTACACTCCTCCAAGATTTTCACTTCTCTCATTACCACCTACCTAGGCCTAAATCTCTTTTTCATGGTTTGTATTACATTAACTTCCTGGGTCGACCCTATATCCTAACTGTTAAAAGTATGTTATGGGTATAGGTTGGATCTAGCCAACCTAGACTGATACCTAAACTATTTTTATCAATTAATGATACAAAGTCTATTAGGTTGTCAACTAAACTTTTTGAAAGGTTTAGGGTTAGATCTAGCTATATATACACATCCATTTTCATCATTTATAAAGAAGATATGAATAAGAATATTATATTGTGCATCTACGTATCCAACATTCTACTTGAGGATCATAGCTTAGGGTTTCAATAATTTATTTATATATATGGATCTTGTCTTCTTGAGAAGTATTTTGGATGTATAGAGAATTTCTGTAGCCTAAATTTTTTTATCCTTGATATCTTTACATACCACAACAACCTCTTATGAAGCACCTTGGACAAGGGAGATATTTATTTTCTATGGAATTGTATTCAAATGTAAATATTCTTAACTTTGTTCCTCCTTTGTAATAGTATATAATTTACATTTGTAGTTCTCTCCCATGCATTAGGATTTCCTATACATTGATGTGAGTATAGATCTTCTATGCATGCTTACTTTTTATGTTTATTACACCCACTTTGAGCCACAAGATTTGATGATCACTATATTAGATTTTACATTACTTTGCATATATTTTTTGAATATAAAAACATAGGACTTAGCTAGGGTTATTACATGGTGTTGTTTGACTAGAGGATTTGGAACCCTCTCTAGTGATGTTATTGTGGTAAGAGATCCATTGGTTTGATCTAGAAAATCCATCTAGGTCATGAGCCATATTATTTAATGTATCAATAATCAAAAGTGTAAATAGAATTTATCTTCTCCAAACTAGGATTAATTAATAAATTAGTTGCATTTCCCTTTGTATACATTCTAGAGAACCTGATGTGAATCAAACCCTTTTAGGTTTTATTTCATGATTTCATTTTATCATTATATTATTTATTTCTATTTTTGTAGTACTATATCAAACCTATTGGTATAGTCCTAATAATCTATTCACATGTATAACACAATCACTCCAAAATGACTTTGTTTTGTCTATGCAATTCTTCTCTAAATACAAGTGATTATATCGATCAACTCAACATAGTCTTCTTATTCAAGTCTATATTTGCATACCAAGTTGAACCAATCAACTCTATTTGTAATTCTCCTCTTTTAAAACATAGGTTTGTAAACATAATAGAGCTAATCGAATCTATTATCATAAGTTTTGAATCATCACTTAATCATCACAACATAATAATATTCAATTTAAACATATTTAAACCCACCAAGGTTCATTCTTACTCTCTTTATAATTTTAGTTTTTCTTTTTTAGTATTATTTTTCATAAGTTTATATTTTGTAAAACTACAGCCCTATAGCCAACTAGGTCAACTATCTTGAAATAGTTTTATAGCCTATTTTTTATCTAAAAGAAATAATTAACATGTTCTACTATGTTCTTATAGATCTTACTTCTAAAGAATAGTATCAACCCAATCAACTCTATTCTACATTACATACATATAGTGTCCCCTAAACTGACTCTGTATTATTCATAATCAAGGAAATGAACTTATTTTTTCTAGTAATTAATTCCCCTTTATTTTTAGTTGATTGCATAATTAGAGTAAAAAACATAGATTAATTAAGTGGTTTTTAAAATTACCAACTTAGTCATAATGTTTTTCTCTTTTTCACACACTTACAAAACACTTTACACACAAAAATCATTAAACAATTATTTTCCCAAGGTCTGACTATCATCACCAAGGGGGAAGCAAGTTGGTTTTATGACCAAGTATAAACACGTGGTTGATGCTATATATTTTAAAATCACTTGACACCCTTAATACTTTATGATTGTGAAGTGAGGGGGTAGGACACAATACCAATCCAATACCATTGTCAATATAGACCCCTTTTAGCCTAAACTTCTTGAACCCATCTTTAGATTGATTTCTAGTTCCTTATTGCAATTAACTTCTAATCACATTATATTCAACTATCATTATAAATAAATACCGCTCAAGAATGATTAATTATTTATTATTTACTTTCAAGTTGTTGTTTGCTCTTTGATACTTGTATTTTGTATTGTAAAACTTATATTAGCCAGCATTGGTGTAAGGTTTGTGTTGGTGTTTACATATTGGATCGATCACATTGATCCAATCACTTATATGCTTAATTTAATTTACTTATATATTATTTTTCAAAACCTTTCTTTTCCTTAAAAACATTTTCATCCCTATCAATGCATTCCCTTATATATTATTTAGAATATCTGCCTGTAGTACATAGTCAACCTATCCAACAGTGTCTCCTTATCTTCATGATTAGCCCCTTGTCTAAGTAGTACATAGTTGACCTATATGATTTTGTCCTCTTATTTTATATTTTGTTCCCTAAGCATTACATAGTCAACTTGTACTACTATGCCTTCTTATTCTCTATTATATTCCCTAGTTTATAGAACATAATCGACCAGTTTGATTCTATATCATTTTTCCTAATTTTTTATTTTTATCAAATATTTCACCTCCTTTTCTCATCATGAAATTTATATTTTAGGATAATATATATTTAAATCCAAAAAATATGATAATTCTTACCCATCTTAATAGGTTTCCCCAAAACTTGCTTGTGGCTTCCACTCTAGATCAAAGTAATGTTCATTTTTCTACTTTCACTACCAATTATGGGACTCCTCATTCATACTTAGTTCATAATCCTTTATTATCCTTAGAATATGAGCATGAATTATAGTACACACTTGAAATTATCTTATCATTAACTGATTTCCTCAACATAGAGGAAAGGTCCCTTCAACCATCTATAATCTGATGATAGGTGCTCAAGTAGAAGAACCTCTTTCAGCCTCCCCTACCTTCTCTCACAAATTTGGGAAAGACACTTTATTTTATTCTCAACCTTTCCCTTCTAGTTTGACTCCTTAACCCACCATTATTTCTTTTTTTATGACCTTTTCAACCTCCATGCCAAGTATCTCCACTAATATGGTAAGTTTAACCTCTAGTGGGATTTTTCTAAATACCCTCCTCCTTAATCATGCAGCTAGTGCTTATATTTATTATAATGTTACCATTATAATAGTTCATCTTTTTCCAAAAATGTTAATCATGCTACTAATGCTTCCTTTTCTACCAATGCTTCTCATACCACTAGTGTAATGCATGCTACTACTCATAGTGTAACCCAAGCCACTAATACCAATACCAATGCTTTGCATTCTATACACACTATTCAAAGTATTGCCCAAAATCATCAAATTTTATTAAAATGACTCAATCAATTGGATATTTTTCAAACCAATAAAATAAATCAAATGATGAAGATACAAAATCATCTCATTCACTTTCAAAATAAACCCCAATATGTTTCATGGGGAGTAAAAACCCCAAATGCCCCTATCCCCCTTAAGGATTCTCATTATAACCTCATTCGTCAACCACCCCTCATTAATAAAACAATTGAGGTATCACCAAAATGAACCTTTATTACCTCAAATTGACAATATTAACATAGGAGGTATCACACTAACCATCAGTAACAATGGGTTTGCTTATCCCACAATATATTTAAAAACATTTGGTAATCTCTATAAATATTAGGTAAAACTTAATACCTTTGATACTACACCAAAATATTAGCTAAAACACTCTTAGGTGATGCTTTAGATTGGTACAATCAATTAAAACCCCATTCTATCACTATCTTCAAAAACTTGGTTAACTCCTTAGTACAAGAGTTTTAAACTAGTGATCTCCCTCAAAATACCTTAGCTTACTTCATAAATTGTAAGTAACTTGAAACTAAAATGGCACAATATTTCATCAAAAGATAGAATAAATTGTCTAATAAATGTGATCATAACATGGAAAATGATAATATTTTTCAATTATTCACTAATGCTCTCTACCCCAAGTTATAATACCAAGTTGGAACTCTCTCTCCAATAAATTTGGATGAATCCCCTGACTAAGCTAAGAAAAAAGACGTTATCATGCACTAATTTAAACCATCCCAACCCACTATAGGCACTCTCATGCTCAGTAAAAATAAAAACCATCATGCTAACAATGATGGTGTCACTGATACTTATGATTTTATTCATAACTTTCAAGCCATCACTCCCAAAAATGCTATGGAACATGTTCCCACTCGTAAAAACACTCATAATCCTACATTTTCTCAAATAAATAACATTAATGTACACAAACTATTATCCTAAACTAAGATTCAAAATCATCTTCCAAGGCCTATACCATGAGATCTTGATCCCACTCATCCTATGAAAACATGGTATGATCTGAACAATTTTTTTGGTTTTATGCCAATTGAAACCACTCTCAGGAGACTTATAGACAATCATGTAAGCTAACTACAAATTTGTTTCTTGACCCAAACTTTTATTATGAATAACTCATTCATAAATTCCAACAAGCATATGACATATCCTTTAAATCTCATAAAACACAAAACAAATATAAATATTTAAATCAAGTTAATGTTAATCTTTCTATATATAAAGACCCTCTTCCTAATCATCAAGATAACAATGACAAGCCTACTCATTCCATAAATAATGTCGAAAGTCTTATAGACCTCACTAATGAATAAAATGTGGTAAATATGACTAACATGTGAAGCATAATTTTTTTTATTAGTTATAATCCAACACACACACACCAAACCCCTCAACCATTCCACATCATTCAAGACTCTTCCCCATCTCATCTCATGGAGTTGTGGGTAAAAGGACCTTACAAATTTACAAAAACAACATTAAACATCTCAAATAGATAATACCTCTCATAATATATCTACTATTATCTCAACATATACACACATAGACAACATTCCCCAACCTTCCAATAGTATTTATTATACCTAATCACAAGAAATACCTAAATCAACTATCCCACCATCTAAATATAATAAACTTATTTGTCCTTAAACTAAACCAACTACATCTTACCAACACAAGTTTGACTAAACTTCCAAACCTCCTTCCCAATATCTCTTAAAACATTATGCACCTTTATCTAACCATCCTCCCATGGGTTATGATGAATGGGATCCCATTGTAAAAATTTCTTATCTCCCATCTCAAATATCTTTCCTAAAATTAATGCGAACTTCCCCCCATCATCACAACTATCTAATGCAATTATTTTTTGAAATGAGCATCCCTCATCCTCCTCTATTAGGATGTGAAGCTACTTTGTCTAGGTCTACAGATAATATACTACAATAATATGAAGATATGTCCATCCATGTTGATGAAACAATGGAAACTTTTTTTCCCTTAAGTTTCCTATTACTTCCATGATTCCAAATGAGATTCTATTTCATGCTAATGATCCTCCCCTATTTATTAACATCCAAATTAGTGATATATAGGTTAAGAGTGATTTAATTGGTTAGGTTTAGGTACATGTATCTCCTCCCTTGATTTCATTAAAACTCTTGGATATTTTGAGTTCAATCTTATGTCCACACATAATACATGTCAAGGTTACGATAGAATTCAAATACCTCATTTAGGTTACATGTGGCTTCCTATTACCATCCTTACTATTAAAATTTTCATGAAAATTATAATATTTAACTTTCCCTCACTTACAAATTCTCGCTTGGTAGACCTTGGACTCATTGTATGAGGTATGTCACATCATCTGTGTGTCAATGTGTCAAATTCCCCCATAATGGTGTTATTTATAAGATTCAATGAGATACAAATACTTAGAATTTTAAATGATTCCAAAAATGTGATGTATTGAAAATTCCTACCTTTGAACCCTCACCTAGTATCCCATTTAGGGAATATCAACATTTTAATTAACCTATCAATTCTACTTAAGGTTATAATGGTCACCCTAAACTCATTGGGAACATACCACCTAACTTCCTACATTTTGATGATGATGAGCCAAATGAGATTATCTTCAATATCAAAACTTATGATATTTCCCCTCATCTCGTCACCCAACTTTTGCCATCCTTGAAACCTTGCTACTGTTAACTTTCTATTAATGATATATATATGGTCTTAACTAATAATAAAAATTATATTCACCATGTGAATTATGAAAAAAATATCATACCTACCTATACCATCAACCTTCATACACCCTATTATGATGATGATTATGCTTTAGATGATCCATTTCTAGGAGGGCTTGTCTTAACTAGAGATGTTGAGGTTATTTGATATCGTACTTCTTTATTTCAATATTTACATTCATATTATCATATTCCTTCTTTAATAGTGCCTAATTCTATTATTATTCCTTATTTTTGTAGGATATAGATGGAACAATCACATGGTACACCTCCAATTTTAGTAGAGCCTCTTAGAATCATGCTCATGGATCATGCCATGAATGGTCCTTATCATTTTACTAGATTCCAAAATATTTTTAGTTTACTTATCCTAGAGATGATAGATACTAATCTTAAGCCTTATAGACATCTTTCCTCACCCTCAGTTGATCCTAGTCTGATTCCTACTCCTGTTCTACCTTTAGTTGAACCTCATCCTATGTTTGATCTTGCTTTAACTTCATATGACCTCACCTAGTCTCTACACCAGCCTTACCTTACCTTGGTGATGGCCTTCCTCCATTGTCACATCTTGATCCTATGTCTACCCAATGTGATGACCAAACATATTGTGATATTCACAAAGTTATTAGTTATTGGACTAGAGACTACTAGTTATACCATCCTTCCCTAACTTCCCCTTCTACCTCTTTGATTGGTAGACCCCTAAAGTCTACTAATAAATGTATATGTTACTTCCATGTCATAAATAATCATTATTCTACCCATTTTCAAAATATTTGGTAATATATTGACACATTACATCCCTCCCTTGCTTAGCTTCAATATAAGGATATATCTCCTCCCAAGTTTTTACCTAAGTATAGATCTAAATATGGGGAGGTATATTGTCTTTGGCACTAGTGTGGTACCCATCACACTAATCATTGTTGTATTATCCAAAATCACCTTCATGATCACCTTATGATAATTCTTACAACTAGTATTCCTCCTTCCATAAGTCTCCCACATAAAAATACTCTTCCTTAATCATTTATGGCTTCTTCCCCATCTATGGTTCCTTCTCCACTAGTGGTGCCCCCTTCTTGTCCTATAGATACCATTCCTATTTTAACATCTATTACGTTCCTTGAGTATTATATGCATGATAGCCCTCATGAGCATAATCCTTTATCCATGCCTACATTTTCTATTGAGGAGATTCTGAGAGAGGTCTTTTCACAACATTCCATGAGGATAGATGAGATTGTGGTTATTGTTAGGATCTAGGTTCATATAGATATTTTAGATGTTAAAGATAATATTTGTGGATAAATTTATCAATATTTATGAACAAAACATGGTGTTCCTTCACTTTGTTCTTCATTATGATTTTGTATTTGACTTATGATACAATTTAATATATCTTATATCATTTGACTATGTGTCAAATCTAGTTTCAACTATCTATTTCACATGGATCTTTATATTATGCATTATGTGTTGTATATAGTTTCATTTTATTTTATATTTTATCATATTTTCTATTCATTCTTTCACATGATTTCACAATTATATTTTTGAGTTAATTTCTTTCATGGTATAGCCTAAGTGTTTAGTTAGTCATATCTTTAGATACCTAGCTTCATTTAACCAAAATATAAAGTTCATTCATGTGTATCAATTTTTTCACTCATGTTATTTATTCCAAATCTTTATGGAGGAAAAATAATAAAATCCTTAAAATTTAAAATCCAAATAATTTAAACAAAAAGAAATGATACAAAAGGCAACATACAAATCTCAAAAAGTCAAATCACACTAAAAGATGTGATTCATATCACATATCCTTTTTCTAATCAAAACCCAAACTCCACAGTTGGCCTCATGATAGAGCCAAGGTCCATTGGGTTGCATTAGGATAGTAGATTAGGATAGGATAATTAAAAAAATCTTTTAGTGCTACCTAATTTCTTACACAAGTACCCAATCTTCATAGTAGACTAATGGCTCTATAAGAGGTCTTCAGGAATGGGGAACATGTTGTGGGAAGGTAGGTCCATTTTAATTTATTTATTCATATAAGCAACATGAGTCAATCTTATTATCTCAACTATTTGTCTATACAATGTTGTGCTTATTATGAGTAGGTAACCTTTGTATTTTGATGGTCACTAGACTCTTAGTGTCTCTCTTGTGTACCTAGTGTGCCTCATGTTTCCTAAGGTCTTCTCATAGACACATATTTCATTATTTTTAAATTTAATATTTAATTACAACATTCCTAATATTTCCCCTTGATAAATATTGTATTTTATCTGATTATTACCCCTAGGGTTTCCCTTTGGGAGTTGCAGTGTAAGACCATAGTATATATGACCAGGCCTTCCTCATAAATTAACACATTACAAATACATTTTTAAAATCATTCCTATAGTTTATTCTACCTCATTTTTGTTCCCTTTGTGAGTTGTAGTGTAAGACCATGGATAAGACCAGACCCTCCTCACAAAATATTATAATGCATCAAATTTGAGATAAGTAGTGTTCAATTATGAGTTGCATGTCATTGACGTACTTTCAATGTTGATTTAATATGTTTTATTCTTACTTCATAAGTATTTAATTTTTATCTTCTTATTTTCCAATTGCATATATGATTATAACCATTTTATTAAATTTTTCATACTTCCCATCATCAACTAGTGTGATCAATTTAATTTAATTTTATATTTTTATCTTTCTTTTTATACTTCCCAACATGATTTGGTATGATTGATTTACTTAATTATTTTATTTTTATACCATTGGTTTTTTATGTGCCTTCCATTTTATTACAATATTTTCATACTTTCCAACATGATATAGTGTGATTTTTTATTTATTTTAATTTGGTCTACATATTTTATATGGTTTAAAATAAATTGTTTCTTTTTACCATCTTTGGTTTATTATATTTGGTCATATTTTATTATTATACATTTCCCATCATAGTATAGTGTGTATTAATTTTGTTTTGATTACTGATACTTTTTCAAATTATTTTTGCCTTTTTCTTTTTAACAATGTATGTGTATCACATAATGCTAGAAAAAAAACTTACATCACATATTTCCCATAACATATACAACAAATGCTAAATACATATGCTATAAAGGAAATATATCCATGCATATACATCCAAATCCAAGTAAAAATCATTATATCAATATAACTATCAATATTATTATACATATCATGTGTTTTATACAAATACAAAGTATAAAGTACAATAGATCCAACTCTAAGGCTTGGCTCTATCATGTCTATCTCGTGGCCTAACCACATTACCCATCGATGCCTGTAATTTTACCCTATAATAATAAATTGTAAATAGGTAGTCTAAGATCTCAATATAGTAACCTATCCTTATAGATTGGCCACATGGGCCTGTACCTATCTTAGATAGATGGTGGTTTCCATGTATGTAACTCTCATATTCTAAGGCTTGATATGCCTATGCCTATCCTACTCCAACCCCTATTGGTGGTTGTATCCCATCACCATATACTTGTATCTACCTTAAAACCTCTATCACCAATATAAACCAACCCACGTAGGTTAGGGTAACTGGAACCTTAGGAACATCCAAAGTAGAAGGGTCATATGGTGCCAACACCCTATCTAAAATGTCATGGTGCATAACCATGACTAAGGATCCCTATCTAATCTCCTTAATCACATAATATACAAAACCAAAACTAGATAGACATCATATCACACACACACACACACACACATAGGTCTACCATAATCATAGTATAAATAGTGTCCTATATCAAAAACTTAAATCAAATTAAATCATTTCTCACCAGTGTTGTTATTGATGATCACGATCTCCCTACATATTTGGCCACTGGGCACATCCTCTATTAGCCACCTATACACTAGTGAAAACCTAAGAGTAACCACTTGAGCCTTCCATAATCTTATCCTTATGGGTGCTTCTATAGACCAACTATGTCTTGGAGTAGCTATTGGGTCCCTCTATGCAATAGCTAGCACTTGCATCTCCTCATATCAATGGTGCCTCCATCTCTAATGATAATATGGTGGTCACTAATACCTCTACTATGGTTCCTATTATACTCTAGAATCCACATCCATTTCATCTCCTCCTAATAGATCTATTGCCTCCTATTATCATGCTCAACTAGCCCATGGTCTATCATGTCAAATCCTTATTATAGATATCTCAATAAGTACCCCTCCACCTTATTTTCCTTTTGGTTCTCTAGAATGTCATGCCCAATAAGCTGACACTACTAGAATAACCATCAGATGGGGGAGTCTCAACTATACCAGTATGTGTACCACTAGATTTAGTTTCACCCATGAATTATAGTGGCCCATGATTTATACTTGTGCCAACCTTTTCATAATGGTAGACCAACTAAGCCATATGGTAGTTATGTGAGTGTAGGGATACCACATAATCTTTCTTTGTGTGATAGTATGTAACATTAGAACATGGGCCATAACCCATACTACATGGTCTTATATCTATCATAATATGTAAGGTAACCTATCATCAACCACATGGGACAACCTAGCTATCCAATACATGAAGAATCTCTAATATATCCATGCACTAAGTAAAATCACTATTCCCATGGTCTTCTGTCTCTAAAAAGCATCCCATACATATCATGCATGAGCTAGACCTAGATGACATCCCCAAATTCATAAAGTTATCCCTAATCTAATATGGACTAACATAAGGCCATCACATATAGTGGTACTTTATCATCTGACTTTTTGGTTGAATATTTTGTCTATCAGCATAATGGTAAACAAAATAGGTCTTATCAACCAAAGCAAGAAGATTAGTCATCCTAATGTATAAGTTTATCACATCATAAGGAGACTACTCTCTCCTCTCATCAAGGGGAGGTTCCCTATGGATATGCTATGTATATGTATAAACAAAAAATAATACTCAAGGGTAAGACCAAACATCCATCTCTCTTTCTTCAGAGATGATGTATGCAAAACAAAGGAGAAACTCAAGGGAATGATAGACATCTCTCCTCTTCTTTCAAGAAAAACTATTTAGCTAGCCCCAAGAATACTCTTGAAAATTAAAGTAGAGCGTAAATGGGAGTATGATAACCAACAAATCGAAATAGAACACAAAGTCTCTATCTAAAATGTTCAAGAGTAATATACGAAAGGCAATGAAAGTTCAAAGTCCTTTACACAATAATGAAAAAAGCAAACACACTGAAGGCAGCTATGGGGGCACAAAGTCTCTCCACAGTTGATTCTTCAGGACACCTTCCTGACTAATTTACTAATCCTACTTATTACATTAATGAAATAGAAAAGATATCACAGCACAAAGTTTGAAAAAGTCCCTTGTTTTCATTAACAAAATATGATCAACAGACTGAGCACAAAGTCTCAATAATGCCTCTCAATTTTGGTAGAGTTTCATTCATATTGTCAAAAAGAAGATGATTTTACAATGAAAGAAAGTCCCTTATATAGCCACTTCAAGAAGGACTCGAGAACAGTAATACATCATGATGTATTGGGAAATGTTAGGAAGACAAGCTGGAACTTTGGGGCATTTTACCCATTTGATCTTCTCAATGTGGATAAATAAGTTGTGTATTTGAAAGATTACAACTTTCAATGTCCACCTGGCAATCTGATCTTGTCTTTATCATTCCTCCTTTCCAGATTAATTAAATCGGGCCTTGGATTCATCCATTTATTCTACCTTTCCTTGCTTTTAGCTGGTTTTTGTCTTGAATTCTAGAAATGCATTCGGGTCTATAAATCAAAGGCTATTTTACTATCTTTAAAATTGATGTTGACATGCCCATCAATATGCTTCCAATGGCTAGTAGGCTATGCTGAATTTGATGTCGTTGTGGGCGTCACCTCTGGGTCTTCTTTTGGCTTTTGGCTTTCTACTTAGCACTTTTTTAAATTGGACATACCCATTTGGGCCTTGAGAAATGATCCTTGTTGAGCCCTTTATTTTGGCCGTTGAGAGTCCCCTGCAAGGGCACCTGTCCTTTGGGGTCCTTTGATAGCCCTTTGTTTTATCAATCTCTGTAGACAAATATTTCCCCAGGCTTTTGTTTTGGCAGTCCCCATAGACAAATGTTTCCCCAAGCTTTATTCTCATGGACAAATCCTTGGGGAAAATTCTTGGGTGTTTGACTTGAAAGCTCTCCATGGGTAATTTCACAGACACTTGTCCCACAGAAAATTCTTGCAAACAAAAAGTCCAGGGAAAATTCTCGCGGACAAAAAGTCTGGGGAAAATTCCCGTGGATAAAAGTCTACAAAAATTGGTTCTGTCAAGTATTTAAACAAGTCTTTGGATTTCTTTTGAAAATCCAAAGGGTCTTTTGGTCGATTAAGTGTCCTATGCAAGGGCACTTGTCCTTCGAAAAAGTTCTTTTCAACATTGAACCATCCCTTTGAACTTGGCCGATGAGCCATTAGTTGAACCGGTTCAAAGGTTCAATGAAGCACACCAAGTCCTTTTGAACCAAAAACTAATGAACTGTTGGATGAACTTTGACATTGAACTAATACATTGAACCAATCGGTTGAACCAAAGCTTTGAACCAAAATGGTTCAAGCTGATAGTTCAACGAATAAAACAAGTTGATAGACTAAGAATTGAACCAAATATTTGAACTTGCCTTTGAACCAATAGTTGAACCATTTGATTGAACCTGTCCATTGAACTGATTTAATGGTTCAATGAAGCATGCCAAGCACCTTTGAAACAAAGCCGATGAACCATTCAATGAGCCAAATGGTTGAACCAAGTGAATGAACTTGTTGTTGAACCTTGACATTGAACCAAGTTTTAGTTCAATGGTTCAAACAAGGCTTTGAACTGATTGACAAACCAAATGGTCTAACCAAAAGATGCTGAAATAAATGGAATGAAACATCTGAGTGAAAATAAAGCATTGAACTGATTGTTTGAACTTAGCCCTTGAATTTTTCCTTTGATTGAACCTGTAGTTGAACCTTGAACCTATTGAACCTTTGAACCAAAATGGTTCAATGGTTCAAGCCACCTTGATTTGGCCAAATGTTTGGAAGCTGATGAACCAATTGAAGCAATTGAAATTTGAACCTTGATGAGTCCATAGATTTTTGAGAAGCTTGAAAAATGAGAAATTTGAATGTCCAGGACAAATTTTGGAAAGGGAAGAGATAATTTTAGTTTGTAAGACCAAAATAATTCAAATGTTGTCCCAAAAATGAGTGATATTTTAAGGGGACAACAGCTGGCTCCAGTTGGGGAACTTTTGTCAATTACAAAATGAATTAAAAGGAGTAGAATCTAGAATCTCTAGTTTCTTCAACTATGACATTGGGTTACAGAGTCATGCTACCCAGAAATGAAAGGCATCAAAAATGGAAACAAACAAAACAAAATAGAATTAAAAACTATACAAATATACATATGTAATGATATGATACTTCAAGAATTGAAGTATTTCAGATGTTGCTTCTTGAGAGATAGTGAAAATAGTGCACCATCTTGGTAAACTAGCAAGAAGACATTTTGTCCCCAGAAATGGTGAAGGGCGAATGGAGCTCTCCACTAGGAAACCAATTTTTTGCATTTTCTTCTTGGTCTTTCCTTCTTTTTGCTCTATGGTAGGACGTGGTCTTCAAACTGAAAACCATAACTCTTTATTCTCCCTATGAAGGGTTCCTTTGCCTGATTTTGATTTGCAGTAGCATGGTCCATTACCATAATTGGTTGTTCTTCTAGTTCAGTCCAGCATATGATTAGATTGTCCATATCAAACTCCTGACAAACTATCAGAGTAACATCTCCTTTGATGTGAAGGAGTTTGACTTCTTCATCTTGAGCAATCTTTAATTTAAGCAATAGAGATTCACATCCAGCTGTGTTGTTAGTTTACTGACTTGCAAATTGCATGAAGGAAGAATATCTCCTTGAGGAGATATCAACATAGTTTCAACTTCATCATTGGTGGAAGAGTTGTTGTCATCATCAGAAACTAATATCTTATTAGATTTCTCTTCATTAAAGATGGAAGATCCTTCCTTGTTTATGCTGCATCCTACCAATTCTCTTGATGTCATGTTTGGATCAATTCCTAGATTGTCAGCTACAGGAATTTCATCTACAGAAACATGAATAGCCTCTGTGGTAAAGAAATAATTACCCCTACCTAAAGACTCAAATAGAATTTGTGCTATAGGGGCTGATGTTTGGGTGACCACGTATTTTGTCTCAGATAGGTCCACATTTGGTTCTCCATCAATGTCAAATTACTCAGGATTGACTTACAGGGATTCAAACTCAGTCATTTGAATTTTGGATTCCTTGACGTGATCAATCATGTCAAATGATTGGAATGGATTTGGAAGAGAGGATGGGAGTTCATCCTTTTGATTTCCAAGTGGGGGAGGATTAGTTTGTGAAGCTGAATTAGAAGGTACAGAGATGTTTTATGTACTTACTTCTTTGGTAATCAATGGGTCCTTTGATTGAAAAGGAAGAGGGGTTCTCTACTCAGCAATTGAAATTGCTAGTTGGGGTTGCTCCTCTATCTTCTCTTTGTCAGCCTGCTGGGTTGGTTGATTCTGAGACTGGGTGAATACTATGTATGATCCTTTGATTGCTTCACCTTCACTTCTAGATTCATCTTGGTAATTAAGGAAACCAATGTGGGAGTCACCAGCTGATTCTTCTAGATCCTCCCTAAAGAGATCAATGCCATTTTATTGATTTAATTTAGGTTGATAAGAGAATTTTGATTCTATTTTAAGGTATCCCATTGCTAAATTGGTTAGAGGAGCTTCCAAGGCAAGTTTTCCTTATGGAGGAGGAAGGCAATTTTGTTGTCCTTTATTTTTGGCAACATTACCCTAATATGACTAATTTGGGAATGTCCTTCTGTATGTAAGAGCAGAAGACATTCCTTGAGCCATTTGTTTTTTGAGGGTAAGGAGCTCATTTGCTAATTTCTGCACCATTGGATCTATGGTGCTTGTAGATGCAAATTTCAAAGATGATGAAGATCTATTTCTATTGGGATCTCTTCTTATTTTCCCTGCTAAGATGAGATCATCTTCTACTTTAGTGGCCAAAAGTTGAGCTGTAGTGAGATCTATTTGGCCAGCACATCTCAAGAGAAAACTAACTTCAGGTAGCTAAGAATTAATGAAAAAGCATTTGAGATTCTCAGCTGTAGGTCTGCCAATCATAGGAATTTTTTTCTCAACTTGTCAAATTTAGCTATGAAGTCTCTCATAGGCTCATGCGGCTCTTTTTTCATTTTTGTAAGTTGAGCTAGAAGTGTATGTGCATCTTCTACAGGTTTGAATCTGGATTCAAACTTAGCTTTCAAAGTATTCCAATCAGTCATAGATCGAGCCTGTAAATGGTAAAACCAATCTGCATCAGGACTTTGTAGTGTTTTAACAAAAAGTCTGACTACTACATCTTCAAACTCTACTCCAATTACTCCACAAGCTATACTGAATGCTGTAATATGTTCATCAGGATGAAATTTTCCATCACCATATAATTTAGGGAAATTCTTCCTAAAACTATGTGGAAGCTCATGCAGAGGAGGAGTAAGATTGAGAGGACCAAAAGCATTACCCCAGGGACCTTGAACTACCATTATAGGATACTAAAAAGGAGGGATAACAAATCTCAAAGGGGTAATTATAGGCACAACTCTATCAATAGTAAAAGTATCATCTGGTAATGGGGATCTGGCTTTAGTAGGAGGGAAGCTTTTGGTTCGTTGTAGATGAGATGGTGAAGGAAATAGATCAAAATTACTTTGTTGTACCAGCTCAAACATAGCATCAATGACACCTTTAGCCCTTTGGCTTCATGTATACCTTGAATCTACCAGATTGTAAAACAAAAATGGAAAAGATTTGACTTTGCTTCAGTTAAATCTTGAGGCTTTAAACTGTGCATTCTTTTCATGTGGTGTGGAGGTGAATGGAATGGATAGACTATAAATGGATAATGGGTAATATCCCCAATGGAGATGCCAAAAATTGTTGGTTGAATATTTTGTCTATCAGCATACTGGTAAACAAAATATGTCTTATCATCCAAAGCAAGAAGATTAGTCATCCTAATGTATAAGTTTATCACATCAAAAGGAGACTGCTCTCTCCTCTCACCAAGGGGAGGTTCCCTATGGATATGCTATGTATATGTATAAATAGAAAATAATACTTAAGGGTAGGACCATACATCCATCTCTCCTTCTTCAGAGATGATGTATGCAAAACAAAGGATAAACTCAAGGGAATGATAGACAACTCTCCTCTTCTTTTAGGAAAAACTATTTAGCCAGCCCCAAGAATACTCTTGGAAATTAAAGTAGAGCGTAACTGGGAGTATGATAACCATGAATTCAAAATAGAACAAAAAGTCTCTATCTAAAATGCTCAAGATTAATATACGAAGGGCAATGAAATTTCAAAGTCTTTTCAAAGTCCTTTACACAGCAATGAAAAAAGCAAACACACTGAAGGCAGCTATGGGGGCACAAAGTCTCTCCACAATTGATTCTTCAGGACACCTTCCTGACTAATTTACTAATCCTGCTTATTAAATTAATGAAACAAAAAAGATATCATAACACAAAGTCTAAAAAAGTCCCTTGTTTTCATTAACATAATATGATCAATAGACTAAGCACAAAGTCTCAATAATGCCTCTAAATTTTAGTAGAGTTTTGTTCAGATTGTCAAAAAGAAGATGATTTTACAATGAAAGAAAGTCCCTTATATAGCCACTTCAAGAAGGACTCGAGAACAGTAATACATTATGATGCATTGGGAAATGTTAGGAAGACAAGCTAGAATTTTGGGGCATTTTACCCATTTGATCTTCTCAATGTAGATAAACAAGTCATGCAATTGAAAGATTACAACTTTCAATGTCCACTTGGTGATCTGATCTTGTCTTTATCGTTCCTCCTTTCTAGATTAATTGAATCAGGCCTTGGATTCATCCATTTGTTATGCCTTTCCTTACTTTCAGTTGGTTTTTGTCTTGAATTCTATAAATGCATTTGGGTCTATAATTTAAAGGCTATTTTACTGTCTTTAAAATTGACATTTACATGCCTGTCAATATGCTTCCAACGACTAGTCGGCTATGCTGAATTTGACGTCTTTGTGGGTGTCACCTCTTGGTCTTCTTTCAGCTTTTGGCTTTCTGCTTAGCACTTTTTTGAATTGGACATACCCATTTGGGCCTTGAGAAATGATCCTTGTCGAGCCCTTTATTTTGGCCACCGAGAGTCCCCCTTAAGGGCACCTATCCTTTGGGGTCTTTCAATAGCCCTTTGTTTTATCAATCTCCATAGACAAATATTTCCCTGGGCTTTTGTTTTGGTAGTCCCCATAGACAAATGTTTCCCCAGGCTTTATTCCTATGGACAAATCCCTAGGTAAAATTCTTGGGTGTTTGAAAAGTCTAGGGAAAATTCCCGTGGATAAAAATTATGGGGAAAATTCCCACGAGCAAAAGTCTGTAGAAATTGGTTCCGTCAAGTATTTAAACAAGTCTTTGGATTTCTTTTGAAAATTTGAAGGGTGTTTTGGTCGATTAAGTGTCCTCTACAAGGGCACTTGTCCTTCAAAAAATTTCTTTTCAGCATTGAACCGTCCCTTTGAACTTGGTTGATGAACCATTAGTTGAACCAGTTCAAAGGTTCAATGAAGCATGCCAAGTCCTTTTGAACCAAAAACTAATGAACCATTGGATGAAATTTGATGTTGAACCAATACATTCAACCAATTGATTGAACCAAAGCTTTGAACCAAAATGGTTCAAGCTGATGGTTCAATGAATAAAACAAGTCAATAGACTAAGCATTGAACCAAATATTTGAACTTGCCTTTAAACCAATAGTTGAACCATTTGATTGAACCTATCTGTTGAACCGATTTAATGGTTCAACGAAGCATGCCAAGCACCATTGAAACAAAGCTAATGAACCATTCAATGAGCCAAATGGTTGAACCAAGTGAATGAACCTACTATTGAACCTTGACGTTGAACCAAGTTTTAGTTCAATGGTTCAAACAAGGCTTTAAACTAACTGATAAACCAAATGGTCTAAATAAAAGATGTTGAAACAAATGGAATGAAACATCTGAGTGAAAATAAAGCATTGAACTACTTTTTTGAACTTAGCCCTTGAACTGTTCCTTTGATTGAACCTGCAGTTGAACCTTGAACTCGTTGAACCTTTAAACCAAAATGGTTCAATGGTTCAATGGTTCAAGCCACCTTGATTTGGCCAAATGTTTGGAAGCTGATGAACCAATTGAAGTGATTGAACTTTGAACCTTGATGAGTCTGTAGGTTTTTGAGAAGCTTGAAAAATGAGAAATTTGAATGTCCAGGACAAATTTTGGAAAGGGAAGAGATAATTTTGGTCTGTAGGACCAAAATAATTCAAATGTTGTCCCAAAAATGAGTGATATTTTTGGGGGACAACATGACTTATGACATAACACTCATGTTGTCACAAGTTATATCAATTCCTTATAGATGTTCAAAATGGCTACAATATAAACATTGAATAAGCTCACCTTAAACCTAGAGTGAATCATAGCTAAACATTTATCCCACTAGGCTAATGTGTGTCTCTCATTATTGACCTTTGGTGTATTAGTAATCATTAGTGTCCTACTAAGTCCAAACAATACATGGACATCCTCTAGAGTAATCCCCACCTCAATGGTGTTCCCATCCACCTCCCATTAGAAAATGTTGGTAAACCATTCTCATGCTCTTAGGAACATGACAAAAAGATCAACACTGAAACAAATCCGTCTCATCTCTATGATGTTTCCAAAACCCAAGGTGTCCATTCGAGCTCTATCTACATCAATCAAATGATCTAATAGATTTGGTAGACATGATACATTTACTAGGGGCCAATATATCTATCATCTCTAAAAAATATCAAAAAAAAAGGATGTATCAAATATCCATGTCATAAATAATTAAAATGAATTGTTAAAAATTTAGAAATTAACTACTTCATCAGATGGTTTGATGTATTTTTTTATGTTTCCATATTTTATACAATATTAACCTATTCAATACTAAATCAACTTTTCTATATCAAACTATATTGGTTTGTTTGATACTAAATCAACCCTTTTTTATCTCTAACATACTAAATTATCCCTCTAGTACATAGTCAGTCCTCTTTATAAAATTGTATCAACCACTTACTACCGACTACATTGGCTAGAAGGTACTACGTTAGCCATCTTCTCATTTTAGACTAACATACATTGTAGAGAATTTACATTGTAGACTAACATACATTTTAGAAGGTACTACGTTAGCTGCAAGATGTTCTAAAATACTAACATTTTAGAGAATCTTTCCACATATTACATGCACTTTTTACAATTTTTTGATTTTTTTCCCTTTTTCACTGATTTCTATAATTCTTTCTAATTTTTCCTATATTAGACACCATATTTCTTTCACTTCATTTCTTATATATATTACTATGATAAGTAAAGGTATGTGTTTTTCAATTCTATCCTTTCATTTATCTTACTTGATTCTTACTATAATTTATTTAGCTTCAACATTATTTGTTGTTATGTTATTTTCTTCAAGCATCATCCTGTATTTCACCTACATGACACATGATGATATTTGAGTGAGACAAATGTATACACATAATATTTTCAAACTTTATCAATTATTGATGCTTTCTCTATTATAAGAACCCATTGAGTCTCAATCTCTCTAAGTACATGCCTTAAAGGGTGCATCAGGAAAGGGGTGGGAAGACCATTAGTGCTTTGCAAGATTATTATTCCCTATACCACCACTTATTATCTACAAAACCTTCTCCCATGTACTTCCCTAAGATTTTCCTCCTCTCTTGCACACTCTTTCAAGATTTTCACTACCCTCATTAGCACCTACCTAAGCCTAAAACCCTTTTTAATAGTTTGCATCACATTATCATCCTAGGCCAAACTTATATCCTAATTATTAAAAATCATGTTATGGGCATAGGTCAACTTTGTACAACCTAGACTCGAGACCTAAACTATTTTTATCAATTAACAATATAGAGTCGATTAGGTTGACATTGTCTTTTAAACTTTCAGATAGGTTTAAGGTTATATTCATTTATTTATACACGTCCATTTTAATCATTTATATAGAAAAGAATAAGAATAATATTAAATTGTGCATCTCCTTATCCACAATTATACTTGAGGAGCATAGCTTCGGATTTGAATACTTTCTTTAGAGATACATATCTTGTCTTATGGATAAGTCTATTAGATGCATAGAGAAGTTATGTTGACTAAATATGATTTATCCTTTTTATCCTTACATACCACAATAACCTTTTACAAATAACCTTGGCCAAGGGAGATGATTGAGGCTTGACAAGTTCATCTTCAAAGGTAAGTATTCATAACCTTTTTGCTCCTTTGTAAGAGTAAATATATTTGTATTTGTACTTGTCTCCCATGAATTAATATTTCCTATACATTGACATGATTATAGATCTTATAATTATGTCTAATTTTTGTGTTTATAATCCCACTTTGTGCCACAAGATTTGGTGAGCACTAGATTACATTTTACTTTGATTTGCATATAATTTATGAATATGAAAACATAAGACCTATATAGGGTTATTACATAATGTTTCTTGAATAGAGTCTTTGGAATCCTATCTATTGATGTTATTATGGTAATAAATCCCTTGGTTAGGTCTAGTAGATCCATCTTAGTCATGACCCTGAATATCTATTATATCAACAATCAAAAGTGTAATTAAGATTTATTTTCTCTAAGGTAGGATTGACCAATAGATCAATTGCATTTTCCTTTGTATACAGTATGTTCATATTATTCTTATCTCATTTATAATGGGCATGTGACTATCTACACAAGATTTAAAAACTATCAATGAGATATTCAAGCAATAGTGGGTCCCCATTTGATTTCCAAAATTGGGATGTCTAAATGGAAGTTATTGAAAAAACTTCAAGGTCTAATTCTCTATAGCATGTCATTGGTTATAATTGATTTTTGGGTTATTTTTTGTTAGTTTATCATGACTTATCCTAGTCATGCACCTAAACATAACAATAATTCTAACAATTTATCATGACTTGTGTGCTCACTTGAAGCATGTAGTATAAGACCAGTTCCTAATGGTTTTGTCATATGATGGTGTATGTGTCGAGATTTCTATACTAGGGTTATTAAATAGGCACTTATTTATAATCATAAACATTTGATAATAAATATAATATTTCTCATTTCATACCTAATTTATTTATCAAAAAATGTTATTTAGCACAAATCAAGAAAAAAAAGTAGTGGTACTAGTGATTCCATAAGTTTTGCAAAAGGCAATTTAGAAACACATGTTATATTTTATTCAAATTATAGGTCACCATAAATAATCCATAATATAAATATTATTAAGTATTTCAACTTTTAGTATTAAAATTATCAATCATTCATCATCTAACCCCCTATCTAAGTAATCTTGGGGGTATCTATACATGGTTTTACCTTGATCATTCAGTTATAGCATTAATATTCAAATGATAACTTTATTTTGTATAACCATAAAAATGAATAATGGAAGTCATTATAATGAATTCATGTTGAATTGACCCTAAATTCCCCTATATACCCACTCTATACTATAAAATTTAGGGTCCAATATCACCCCACACAAAGTCAATAGTCTATCCCAAACTATGCACCATCTTTAGGTCCATTAGGTACCAAAACTTCAAGTCCTATTTTCATGACCTAGCACTTGACCTCATCCTAGTGTTTTAAATTAAACTATATTTTGGAGGTAATTTCTTCAAATTCACCCTTTAGCTAATTGGTCTATTTGGGTTGATCTATAAAATCACTTGATTTAGTTGTTAAAATCACAAGTGATGCAGTAACATCCTTATGGATGTCATCAAGCTTTATTAATGCTATCAAAACCTATCCTCAAAGTGTTGAAAAATTGGTATTAAGCTCTTTTTGATGAGTATTAATCTTATTTTTAAATGCCTCCACATCTTGGAATGCTTTGGCATGATCTGATATATCCTTTATTTTTAGTGCATTCTTAGCCAATTTCTAACATTGAAGTTATTTTGACTAAATCCTAGATCAAAAAATTTGGTAGGTATATCAACTTGACAAAAATTCTATCAACTATCGGAGCTTTGGCACCTCAAGCTAAAAATAGCTTGCACACTTCTATAGATTCTACAAACTACTCCATATCCCATATTTTCTCATGCTAGAGATTCACTTAGTCTTTACATTTTTGTAATAAAATAGTAACCAGTGTTTATAGCTTATTAATATCTTCTCCTATAAGGTGGGATCCATTATCAAATATCAAATCTTGTTATAGAATTGATTTGTAGAGTTTGAGAGTCTTTAATCAAGATGTTATAACTTCATGTTCACACTATATATTGTCTATTTTTTCTTCAAGATTTACTCATTTGGTGCATTCATGATAGTATAGGATAAGGATACTTGATGCTTTTTCTAAAGAAGGTTAACATCATATCCCTATAGATCATTCTAACTCACTACCATGAGATCAACCTTAATAGGGTTCTCACTTTCTTGGGTTGATAAATACTACCAAAGATCCACCCAAAATGTTTTAAAAAGCTCTGACCCTTCTCAAACTAAATCTATATTGGTTGATGAGAGTTCAAATGGTGTTCTTCATTAAAAACATACATATAAAAATAAATCTCACATTGAGTTCAATTGGATGAGCTTTCCTTAGGGAAATACTCCCACATATACATTTATTCTTTGAGGACATTTTCTTGGAAATAACCTTGAATAGAGACTCTATTGAGGTTCTCACCCTTAGTTCCTTATTGCTTATCAATTCCCTTAGTAGACCCCTTTCCCTTATTTATATTTAATTAAAGTATCTTAATATCTGGGTGAATCTGTTATTGACCACTTGAGTTAGCATCTTGATTACTAGCATGTAGAGTCATGTTTCTATTTACCTCTTATCTATTAGGAATTATAATGTCCAATTGCACATCATCAAGAATATGAGATTCTTGTCCCTTTGGGTTTTCCTCTAACTTGGGGGTGGCTTATTTGGGTTCTCTTTTAGGTGATGGATAGGGAGTTACCTCCCTTTGTTATAATATCCTAATACTTGGTGTTAAATTCTCATATCCTGAAGGAATAATAATTTATTAGGCAATATAAATTCCCTCTTATTCTTGTATTATAGGCATGCCTTGGTCTTTTAAAGGTGATGGGTCCATCCTTTAACACTTAGATTATTATAATGCTATGCTTCTAGTGGCATCAAGCCCTGAACTCTTCTTTTGTTTGCACTTACTTTTTTACACTATTATTTATATAAGGTGTAAAAGGGTTTCTATAGGGTCCTCCTATCTTCTTGAAGCCTTATTATTAGGTTGAGAATATAAAAAAACACATGAATGTGCTCCCAGATAAGAATCTAGTGCACCTCGATATTAGTAATATCCATCTAATTCTTCACCTTATATGCCTCCTTTATAGGATAGACATATAATTACCAAAGAGTATGGGTATAAACATAAATTTTATCGACGTCAATGTGCACCTTGTGTTTATTAGCAATAATATTCACATCATTTTTGAAGTACTTGATAGTAAAATCATATGGCAACTTTAGCCAATTGATAATTTTTCTGTGGGATCCATATAGATGCATGCTAGTGAATAATGTTAAATTATAAAAAATTAGGCTTGAGTACCCATCTACATGGGAAAATCCTTAGGGATGTACCATTAATTTCCAAATGCTTCCTTCATTCCATAGAACCATCTTTTCATCTTCATATTTTAGGAAGGGAAGATGACTCCCAAATAGGTGAATTATTTGAACTATTCTATAGGGAACTTATTCTCTGGTGGGTATACCTAGTTCAAATCATTCCTAGCATATTTTGGAATTAAAATCTCATAAAATACCATTAAAATGAAAATCTCACTCTAAGGAAATTTATGATTTGGAAGGTGGTGGGCCTTCTCAGCATCTTTCATAATATTTTCAACAAAATATAAGGCGTAATTATACTTCTACCCCTATGACATTTGGCTTAACATATAGAGGTGTACATGGTCAACTTCTTTCCATCTATCCCCACCCCTAAGATTGGTCATTTCCAAACATTAATATATTAAAATGGTGGGATATTGGAGGTTATAAATGTGCATTACATGGCCTTCCTTTTTATACTTAAGTGTCATTATCACTTTCTCAATTTCCTTATGATAATCTAAATATGTACTAACTTCAATGCCTAAACATTATAACCATGTTGCTTAGCTAACTCATTGGGAATTGATTCACATATTATACCCTACAAAGTACAAATAGTCATCATGGATACATGAGACCAAAAAATTCACCACTTCTATGGGCTTCCCAAAATATGAAAAGTGGAGAAGTTGGAGCACCCTAACATCATTCATCTAATTGAACACTGTGAGGTCATAGGTGACCTTGTTCCTTGTTTTCTATAACTTGAATCTATATTCATGATGTAAGTCTTCCTCATTCCTAGGATGATGGTGGTTGTAGTTGATCACCTGATAGGAGCACACCTTGGACTCCCAATCTAAATCACATGAAACTGAACCAGGGTATTACCTTTCTTCAATCAAGTCAGAGGATGGAGGTGGTGGTGTATTATTCTTCTTCCCCCACTCATGTTCCACGATTAGTTCCTTATAAATATAAATATATGTTTCTTGTGCCATGTTCTCTACTTATGTATTGGACTCACCAGGTTCTTCCTCCTAGATTATAATAGGATGTCTTCCTACACCTTCATACTCTTCTTCATGAATGACAAGTGAAGGTTCACTTATTCAGGCCTTTTTATTTGGTCACATCACCCTCTAAAGAGGCCAAAGGATGAGGCATGGATGTCTAACTCCTAAAATAATATGCATTTCTTGATTTGAACTTCCTAAACTTTCTTGTTTTAGCATCCTCTAATAGCATATGCCAATACTTGTACCTTACAACTCTTTCAACCATGTTCCTACCACATCAATTTTTCTATTTTCTCTATTCTCAATCATTGCCTCACTTTATAAATTTAAATTTTCTCTATATTTCAATGAATTCTCCTCCTAATGGATTAAGAATACTTCTCTTAGGCTATGTGAATTCAAAAATTTACAATAGTAAAGGATTTTATTTACTTTCCCATGCCTTTATCCATCACTTCACTCATTAATGTTCTCAAATGGTATGATATGACATATGTTTGGAATGATTTCCATTATATTTGAATGTTTTTAATTTAATACAAATGTCACATCCTCACGATTTTCTCATAGTGTATGCCAACTTTAAAAAATATTTAAATTTTATTTCTCAAAGGATGGGAAATACTTTTTCCATCCTTATTTCCTCTCCTGACCCATTCATAATAGATTTTCCCTTGATACTCTTTTTCCGCACTTCATCTCATACATCTCATCCTGTGTGCCTTTTAACTATATGTTTTCACTTGTGTGCCCCTCATTTACACATTTTAGTTGTGCACATGCTTCATGAATTCTATTGATTACTTGGTAGTAATTAGTATCATATGTATAGGCATCACATATATTATAGTATTTTTAGTGAAACCTTAGCTTGAGGCGTACATTGAAGTAAAGGGTAACTTCTTACATCATGATCATTATAAATCTCAAATGACTACTTTAACAAATAAAAAACATTCCTCTGTGTTGATAGTAGAACCTCCTCTAGCACTAATCCCTGTTCCTCTAGAAGGATTAGGAATACTTGAAAAAATGGGTGTGAAAAGAGTTTGATTTATCCCATAAATTTTCCCATTAGTGTTTATCCCACTTGGCATTCCAAAGTTGGCCATAAGGCATATCTGCACTAGAAATGTAATAGTTAAATGCATATGAAGTTGTCTAATGTTGAGGTACCATATAAAGGTTTTATGGTATACTATTAGCTTATGTTACATAAAAATAGAAACCATGTGAGTGCTCATATTAATCATCTTGTTCAAAAACCATTCCACAGAAGCTTATAATACTATCAACTACCAAAATCCTTATCTTGTGTAGATTGGTACTAGCTTGGAATTCTGAACAAGCTATAAAATATCATCTCTATTTAATTACAATTCATTATAAAGACCAAATAAAATAATACATAATATCAATGGATACATCATCATCATGCATATAAAATTCATGTCTAATTCTTTATGGGATGGCATTAAGTATAATTGATTATATGATGAACAAAATATGTATCTATCTGATGCCATGGTATTGTCACAAAGTTTCACATAACTTATACTATTATGTCAAGTACTCAAATAAATAACACCCCCCCCAAGGTTGTGTTATATAATATTGGTTAGAATTTTGGATGTTCATATTATTATTATCTTGATTCGAATGGGCATGTTCCCATTCTACACAAGATTAGAACACTACCAACTATATACTGGCAGTATTCCACTGAATAATCCCCTAAGCATATGTTACAAAATATTGGTTAGAATTTTAGATGTTCATATTATTCATATCTTGTTAAGAATGGGCATGTACTGATTCTAAAAAAAATTGGAATACACTATCAAACAAAATACTATCATTACTCCACTGAATAACCCCCCCAAGGTTGTGTTATAAAAAAATGGAAACCATGTGGATGTTCATATTATTATTATCTTATTTAGAATGGGCATGTGCCCATTCTAAACAATATTGGAATATTATCAACTACATACTAGTAGTATTCCACTGAAGAATCTCTCCAAATTTTTGTTATATAATATTGGTTAGAATTTTGGATTTTCATATGATTCTTGTCTTGTTCAAAATAGGCATGTACCTATTCTACAAACTACATACTAGATGTTGGACCCCAATTTTGAAGAGTTTTGGCTAATTACCATTTTGATGGTGTAGGTATAATCCATAGTGTAGAAGATAAAACTTTATATAAAAATATGGCACAAGGTTTGGGTTGAGAGAAAAGGACACATGAAGATAATAAATCATGTAGGATGCAACACATGACTAGGAAAGTGATGAAAATAATGACAAGAGGAAGATTTTAAGAATGTATTAAATTAAAGAGAGAGTATTTATTTCCCTTAAGGATAAACATAATTTTCCCCCATTTTTGGTTAGAATTCAAATCTTGGAATAGTTGGTATATAGTTGTATAATTCTTATCTTGTTTAGAATAGGCATGTACATATTCTACATAACTACATACTAGATGTTGGACCCCAATTTTGAAGAGTTTTGGCTAAGTACCTTTTTGATGGCATGGGTATAATCCAAGGAATAAAAGAGAAAAAATTATATAAAAATATGGTACAAGGTTTAGGGTGAGAGAAAAGGACACATGAAGATAATAAATCATGTAGGATGTAACATGTGACTAGGAAAGTGATGAAAAGAATGACAAGAGGAAGATGTTAGGAATGTATTGAATTAAAGAGAGAATAGTTCCTACCCTTATGAAGAAATGTAATTCCCACCATTTGGTGAGAATATAGATCTTGTCATAGCTATCATTCACTTTTGGGAAAAACCAAAGATAGGACAAGTGTATTAAATGGCAAGAATGCCAAGTAGACATTGTGGTATGTTGTTTGAAGAATTTATTACATGAGGTGATGGATGAAAATTTGGGAGATTAAATTAAATTGGTCCCTCAAGGATATATAAGTTAATTTTTTTTTTATTTTAACACTTTTTTGTTGATAAATTAAGAACTTTTGTAGAGTTCAAGTGAAGAGAACTTTTAAGCTTCCCAAGCTTTCTAATGTGTATTTAGTACATTTCAGTTAGAATTGAAATGTTAGAGAGTAAGGTGACTATAATAGAAAAATAAGGGTAGGGAATTATATTTGAGATAACTATGTGGGATAAGTTTTAGGTTTCAAATTTTCGTTACTACCATTAAAGGGCATTTAAGCTTTAAAGTTGAGGCAGCATAAAGTAGAAATCATGTATTCCTTTGGGAGAGTTGGATGGTAGCACCTCAATATTTAGAGGGTGATGTGGCCTAAGAAGGCCCAAAGAAGTGAACCTTTACCTATGATTTACAAATAATAATTTGATGGACTGGGAGGACATGTAGTATTGATCAGAGGAAGATCTTAGTGAATTCAATATACAAGTAGAGAACCCAATAATAATAAATTACATTAGATTCTTGAAGATGATGCATATAGAACAAAAGGATACAAAACCTACTCTCCCCCCTATGATAACCAAAGAAATTCAATACCTTAAGATGATGTTATGCACTAAGAGTTATGAATCCAAAGTGTCAACTTTCTAAGTGGTTGATTATAATCACCATCAGACTATGAAAGAAGTAAATATTCAACCTGACTATAAGGTTGAGCAATAGAACACCTAAAATGAGATTGTATATGATCTCATAATTTTCAATAGACTAAATGATATTGGAGTTTTCCAACTCTTACACCTACCCTATTTTGGCAAGCCCATGGAGCTGGTGAGGTTCCTTTTCTTGCATGTCCATGAAGTCTATTTTTATTTTTTAGGGCATCAGATGTGGATCACTACCCATAAAATCAATAAGGTTAACATACTTCAATATAGTTTCTATGAAATTATTATGGAAATGGATGACCAAGATGAGATTGAAAAAATGGTGGTGGCATTGGAGTATAATAATCAAGGCCACACCATGTATGTCACTACCCTATAGGATCTCACCCTTTAGATAGTTGCATGTTTGATGATGCCCAAGCTAGGAGGACTTGATAGGTGGAAGGAGGTAGATATGGTACATCTATATATAGTTTATAAAATATCCCAAGGGCATAAGTATAAATTTTATTTGTAATTTACCAATAAAATCATTAAAGACATAGAGTTGCCCCATCGTCTATAAAACTATAAGTTCACTTGGGGCATAATCCTTCTTTTATTGCTATTAAATGAGATTAGGGTGCCTAAATCCATCAATAGAGAACTAAAGTGGGCCTATCGACCCATGGACAAGTCCTTGGTTAAGTGGTTCAAATAGTTTACCTACCCTAGCACCATTACCACCTCTCACAAGCTGAAGATAAAGGGATGGTTTGATAGATTGAAATAGGAATTTGGGAATGAGTGGAACATTCCTAAATAAATACCCACATAGATGGGGGACCAAGATAGATTTTCCATGAAGTAACACTACTCACTCATGCATATCTAGATAGATCCAACAAGTAAATTATCTAGATGGTTAAAGTTAACTTATGCATTCATCGATAGGTACTTCATGAATTTGGTAAACTATATATTTGATGCAAACCTAGTGAAGATTGATGCTGATAGGATTGATGTTGAGACACACTATTTTTTAGTTGTATATATATCTAGGCAAAGAAAAATATAAGTAAAAATATGAATCATAAAAAATTGACATCAATGCTTATGAAATTTTGGTTTGGAACCAAATCTATTTATTATATTATATGTTAAATATAAATAAGAAGAAGGTATTGGTAAGTAGACATAATTAAATGGAACCCCTTTTTCATCCACATTAATTTGGAAAATAAGAGAAGGAAAAGAGTCAAGTGAATGATTCTAGTTTAAACACTCAATAGAAATAACCAAAGAGGCAAATGACTACCCCATTGTCACCTAGAGAAAAATCACCCCTACACGAAAAGAGTAAAAAGGCCCAGATCCCATCAAGAAGACATCTACATAAGATCTTCATATCATAGAAGTTAGATAAGTTGGACAAGGAGTGGTTATTCTTGAGTCACCTCCATAAAAGGGACCTTACCCTAAGGTTAAAAGAGAAGACAATCTCAAGATAAAAAAAGACCCTCACTAATGAAATGCAAAGAGTCAACCCCTAAAGACACACCCATCATTGGTGAGTAGGGGGAAGACATAAAAACAAAATTATAAATAGGTCCCACCTCAAGCCATCAACAGGAGCAACAAGATCTTAAGATCCTCAAGCATGATCCAAGTAAAGGGAAGGATCCCATTATTAAATATGAATAATGACCAATAGTGTCTTTCAAGGACCCCACCATTCGATTATAATTCTAGTAGGATGTACTTAAGGAACAACTTTATATGTGGAAACACTTTCCCCTAGAGGACATGACTAACCAAACTCAGTGTGTTGCTTCCTTATATATGAATGTATTTAATGAAGAGCACTAGTTTGAGCTTCCCTTAGATAACATAGATCTCTTTAAAAAGATTTGGGTAGATCCTTAGTAATGCATGTTAGCCAGAGTGAGTGCAGGCCTTCTCAATTTTGCTCTAGAATTTGCATGGTAGAATACTCTACAAGTTTTTTTAATGTGAACCAGAGTAAGATAAAAAAAACAAATAAAATTTTGATCTACTTTGGGAAGAACATAAAGAAAGGATATGGTTTGAAGAGGAGATAGAAGAGGTCAAGCACTAACTATAAGTAATGATAGTGGATCGAGTAAAGAGTCTCACTCTCTACAAGACAATTTTATAGCAAGAGACCATGCCCCATGATGGATTTCCTATAAAATGTGATTCCATTGAGAAGATAGAGTTCTTGGTGAATATTTTGTTGTAGAAGTGTAATAATGAACCAAACCTTCAACATCAACATACATAGACTAATGATCATCTTTTAGAGCCCATTGAAGTATGTAAATGTTTTTTGAATAAATTTGGTGTTATGGTTTTTATCGCTAATGGAGTTTTTATCAAGTTAGCCCAATCTACTATAATTTTGGAAGAAATGTTCCAAGAAAAGGAATAATAGTGTAAAATAATATTTGAGAACACTGTAACAATAAAAGAATGAGCACATTAAATTAAGGATTCTAAGATCTGTTAAGCATGAGATAAATTGAAGGGGGGGTGGACTTAACCAAATTACACTTAATCAAACATTCAAGATAGTTAGAGAGAGACACCAACGTGGAAACCCAATGTGGGAAAAACATATCTCAAGTATATTGAGCACCAACCCAAACAATAGAAAGCTTGTGCACCAACCCCTTTACTGATCACCAACCCAACAACAATGAGCACCAACCCCTTTGTTGAGCACCAACCCAGCTATATTCATGAGAACCAACCCACAGGAGCACTAACCCCTTTGTCGAGCACCAACCCACAAGAGCACCCCTTTGTGTATACCACACACCTATCTCTCAATGTTGCTATCTCAACAAATGATAGATCAATACAACATCTCTTTCCTCTCTCTATCTAGGATCTTGATGTGCTAGAGCCTAAAATAATTGCATATTCTTGCCTTTGAAAAGTCATGTGGTGACCCTTCATGACCAAAAACGTCCTTCCCACTTTTTTCCTCGTCTTGGTGACTTTTTGTATTCCTCAAAGTGTCCCTTCATGAGAAATTGTGCCCTTACTCTTTTGTCTTCACTTTGTGACTCTTGGAATTCCCCAAGATGAATCTTCATGGGAAAATGCATCTCATCCTTATTTTGTCTTTACTTTGTGGCTCTTCGACTTCTCCATGGGCCCTTTTTTTGTCTCATATGCAACCAAAAATATATTCATTAATATTAAATAAATATTAACATATTAGACAAAATATATTTATTACAAACAACATTAAATGCAATGGGGCCTTTATCACCAATAATGCTAGACCTTTGACATCAATGACAATATTTCCAACAAACTTGATGTGATAGACTGCATGTTAAGGAATTCAACACCAATTTTATAACATCAAAAGGCAAGTGATGACATAAGTCAGATCATTAGAGGATGTCTACAAGGATGCCTCAACTATCTTGAAATTTCAACAACTAAAGCATGCAACTTTATCAAACAGTATGAAGATGTGAAAAAATTTAAGGGTGAGGTTGAAGAATTAACCTCCAAATTATAGACTACCCTCAATCATTGGGAAGAGGTGAGGAGCTAGATAAGATAATGGGACCTATGAAGACCTATGTTTTTGAATCTTTAGGGACCTATTCTTGGGGCATAGTCTAGGGTATATTATTGGCTTAGTGTGGGGTGATGTTGAATCTCAATTTTAAATAATTCTAATTACCCTTTTTGATGACATGGGGATAGTGGAATGGAATACCTTAGTGCAGAAGGACCAAGTTGCATAGAAGCATGCACAAAACATGGGTAAACTCATATAAATACCCCATAGTTCTACTTAAGAAGGGGATAAATAGTTATTATAATGATTAGCATCATTGTTATTATTCTTAGATAGTAATGAATGTTGAAGGCAAGAAATTGCTATAATACATGATTAAAATTAATACTTAATATAATGGAATTATTATGTTACATTTATAATTTCATGTGAATCATTGGCACTACAACTATTTTTATGTTCTTCCCTTATTTTCATTTCATGTTAAACTAGTTATGGAATGAATGGTTTAATACATTATAAGTGATGTTAAATAGTATAATTGTGGTTGTTTAATCACCCATGTTAAGTGTTCAGTGTATAAACCATTAAATAATAGAACTAATGGGGACTAGTCTTCAAGCTTCACACTTAGGGTGAATGCATGAGACTAACATGTGAAATGCCAATGCACTAGCCCAATGGACTCCTAGTTTACTCTAGGCACACAACTAGAGTAGTAAGCTAGATTAAGGGAACAAAGGCTAACACTAGTCGTACTCCATTGAATAATCCACCCAAGTTTGTGTTACAAAAAAATGGAAACCATTTTGATGTTCATATCATTCTTATCTTGTTTAGAATGGGCATGCGCCCATTCTACACAATATTGGAATACTATCAACTACATACTAGTAGTATTCCACTGAAGAATTCCCCCATGTAAATCTTGTTTTATAGTAGGATATTGGTTATAATATTAGATGTTCATATTATTATTATCTTGTTTAGAATGGACATGTGCCCATTATAAACAAGATTAAAATACTATTAACTGCATACTAGCAATATTTCACTAAATAATCCCCCCATGGCAAGCTTGTTTTACAAAATATTGGTTAGAATATTGGATGTTCATATTATTCTTATATTTTTTAGAATGGGCATGTGCTCATTCTACACAATATTACAATACACTTTTAAACTACATACAGGTAGTACTCCACTAAATAATCCCCACAAGCTTGTGTTATAGAAAAAATATAAACCATGTAGATGTTCATATCATTCTTATCTTATTAAAAATGGGCATGTGTCCATTATACATGATTGGAATACTATAAATTGCATACTTCAAGTATTCCACTAAAGAATCCCCCAAGATTATGTTATAGAAAAAATGGAAACCATGTGAATGTTCATATCATTCTTATCTTTTTCAAAATGTGTATGTGCCCATTCTACACAAGATTAGAATACTACCAACTACATACTGGCATTATTACACTAAATAATCCCCCCAAGATTCTACTAAAAAATATTGATTAGAATATTAGATGTTTATATTAATACTATCTTATTTAAAATGGGCATGTTCCTATTCTACATAATATTAGAATACACTATCAAACTACATACTATTATTACTCCACTAAAGAATCCCCCCAAGCTTGTGTTATAGAAAAAATGGAAATCATGTGGATGTTCATATCATTCTTATCATGTTCAAAATGAACATGTACCCATTCTACATGATTGGAATACTATCAACTACATACTAGTAGTATTCCACTAAAGAATCCCCCTAACCTTGTGTTATAGAATATTAGATGTTCATATTATTCTTATTTTGTTTAGAATGGGCATGTGACCATTCTACACAAGATTGGAATACACTATCAAACTATATATTGGTATTACTACACTGAAGAATATATTGTATCCAACACACCCCCTTTTTATGGAAATGGGGGAACCCTCTTTAAAATGTTATTAGAACCATATTTCCCATGTCTATTCTATTTTTCTAACCAACTTCATTTGAACTTGGTCCTTAAAATATTATCACCCCAATTTCCCCAAGTAGTTTCACACCTGATTTATTTTATGACTAAGGTGAACTTCTTATTTTAAGGAGTTACAACACTAACCTTGCAAGTCAAATTTTGAAATAAACTCTTAGAGTCTTAATTATTTCTTAGAACAATAGACCTGATGCCCTTTTTGAAAAATCAAAATATTAATGGTAGTTGTGTAAGTTATTAGTGGATCAGGCATCCTTCTATTTGTAAATAAAAAGACACTAGATCGTAAGCTATTAGATCAGCCAATTGCCTAGACCTATTAGAAATTTTAGATCTTAGGAAATCCCAACTAACTAAAGAAATCTCATGTCACAATCTCTCAAAGTGGCCAATCCTATAGAAATCTCATATCCTAAGAGAGTTGAACCACTCAAAAAATTCCATGTTACATAGTCAAGAATATGAGCAGGTGGCCACCTAAGGCCTAAAGAATGGTCATAATGGAGTATAGATGGAACATAATGACCAATAAAAGAATGCCACTTATCCCTAAGTGACACCTCACCCTTCCTAAAGGTATGACATGAGGTAAACATCTATGTGTAAGTGTCAATCATTAAAAAGAAAGATAATAAGTGGATGACACGTGGCATAAGGTAGAGGTTAAGAGGGGAGCCTCAAAGAGATGTGATCACATGCCTACCACACATTGGGAATTAATAAAATAAAAACATGGGCTTGAATAAATAGTTTTAAAATGTCACATCCCCATTGTTAAATCTAGTTTGAGGTGGAGGTTTATGAATACTAAATTTAACTCTGGATTGGGAAATAAAGAGAAGATACCTAGCCATCAATTCAAATTTGAATTCTTAGAAAGTGAACTATAAAATTCCATTAATATAGTGGATGAATGTGAGATTTTATAAAGATCCTAAGTAAATATCAATAACAATTATCACTATATACCCTCTTAGAAATTAAACTCCTTGTTTCCAATTCTTGTCACGTGCCTTGCATTTCTTTCCTCCCTACATTGAATACCTTTCTATTGGCCTCTATATTGTTATAATGGTTGTATCCTCCTCAAACCCCAAGGCCAAGCCTAAGTACCAATATACCTTATTCCCATAATGTTTGACCCATTTAAAGCATTATAATGACCTATTCAAATAAATCAAATAGGTAACTAAGGATTCAGGCTCTGACGATGATGAAAAGGAAAAATTTGAGGATGCCCTTCAAGCTTACAAGAAATGTAGTCTTCACAAGGCTAAATTTAGACTAGAGATGTTTTCCTATATTGACTTGTTTGGAAACCTGCTTCTCACTTCCATTAGAGTGTAAGATAGAATCCATGACTAGGTGTGTTGATCCATATTATAGCACTAGATCGCCAACATCTTAGGGAATGCCTATAAGACATATTACTCTGTCTAATATTTCACCTTATCTTATAACACTATAGTGATGAATACTTGGATAGAAACCTTACAAATATAAAAATTCCTATATGATTGGGATGAAAACCCAAATGATAAGTGGGTCAATAAGGAGGACATCAATGCATAAATAGTCTATACCTTTTGGGAGGAGGTCTGAGTGGGTATGATTATTTTGAACTAATTATTTAGAGATTAGGCCACCTAAATGATAACTTCTTATGGGTGACCCTCCTCTATATGATCCTCATTAAATCTAAATTTATATAAATGGGAGGGATGATTAGCTTTAATTTGGTCAATGCCATTGTAGATACCCAATTAGGAGGAAATTTCTACATGATGATCTACCTTGTAGATGTGGTTTATAAGATGTTCACTTTTAAGCCATCCTTTTTGCCTGCATGGGTTCTCAGAGGCTCAATAGTCTATGTAGTCTTTTTTTAAAATATATGGCCACTAGTATTGAAACCATATTTGGGACATTTATGAACACTTATACTCAATGGTCTATAATTTGATAAATGAGGCCCAAATACCCCTTTTATCATAGTAAATCTAGGATTTCATTATGGCCATCAAAGATTATTGGTACTATAGGGAGGACACTATGATTTGAATCATGGGATCCTCAATTAGTCCCTCTAATTTCCATACTTCATCCTAGATCACCTAGTAAATTAGGAGATTACATATCATTTAGTGAAGGTTATTTTTTTTCATTTGCATAAGCCACAAGAAGAAGGCCTTCCTATTGCTCCCAATATCCATTAGGCACCATGTTTATAAGGATTTCTCTCCCATCAAAAAAATGGTGGTTTGGTAGGACTCTTTCATCCTAGGGAGAGACAAGCTCTAGTATTGGGACCTTAAGGGCATAATCAAGGTTCATCTGGTAATGTATTTGTCACATCTCAATGTAAACTATGGCCATAAATCATAGGGTGAGAATGAGATTTACCTCAATGCTATGATTGACTAGGAGGTGTTGGCCCACATCACAAATTAGAAGAAGAAAGGAAATAATTTCTAGGTAGGCCCATCTACTCCCCCTCCATCTCCTTCTTGTTTCATGTAGGACCCAACTCTAACTCCTCCCACTATCTCTAGGAGGACTTTGTAAGGCATTCTACCACCTTCTCCTCCTTGTGATCTTACTCTAGCCTCACCTCCTCTATTATATCCTTCACTTTATCCTCTACTTCCTCAAGTAGTTTATGCACCTCATCTTCTACCTCCTTTAGTATCACCCATTCCTCATGCCTTGGTTCTACCTACACCTCCTCCATTAGGTTTAATATCTTGGCCCCAGCCAAGCCAAACCCACATTACTCAAAGTTAAGTATCCTAAGTAGAGATGACTCAATAACTAGTGCCCTAAAATTAGGTTGCATAGAACCAAAGGTTTAAATCACTAAAATTCTAGAGGCAAGCATATAATGAGACTCCCACCATACCTCTATGTAGGTTCCCCTCCTTTTACCTCCTATTTATTCCATCTCCCTTTCACCCCTTACTCCAATTACCTTCCATATCCTAGTCATGGTACCCCTAAATTCTACTCCCCTTCCACAAACTCCCCAAGTGATGCCTCCTCTTTTCCCCATTTCACCCCCTCCATTATTCACCTAGATACCTTTGGTAAATGGAGACGATGAAAGGGAAACACTCCCCCTCCACTTGAATTTGGAAAATAATGGAAAGAGAAGAGGTAGGGGCACTATGTTAGTTCAAACATGCAATAACAACAAAAAAATTGTTAAAGGACTACCCCATCATCACTTAGAGACCAATGCCCCACTATAAGAGAAGAAAAATAGGTCTATATCCCATAAAAAATATATCTACACAAAGTCTTCCTATAGTTGAAGTTAGAGAAGATATACAAGGAGTGTTGACTGCTATGACTCTTATAAAAGGGTACCTTCCCCTTAGGTTCAAATATAAGACAAGCCATAGCTAGATAAGGAATCCTCACCAGTGTGATGGGAAGATTTAGCCCATGAAGACACACCCATCATTGGTGAAGAGGGGGGAGGGCATAAAAATAACATTGGAAATAAGTACCACCTTAAGCTAGCAATAAGATCAATAAAACATAGAGATCCTTGATTATGATCTAATTAAATATAAGGAGCCCTTTAATATAGATGAGTAGTGACCACTATCACCAAGTGATGACCCCACCATTTTTGCATATTTCTAACAAGACATTCTTGAGGAATAACTTTAAATGTGGTAATGCTTTCCCATAGAGGACTCAACCAACTAAACTCAGTGTGATCTTTTCTTCTATATGAATGTGTTTAATGAATATTATAATTTTGAGCTTCCTTTATATTACATAGAGCTCCTTGAAACATTTTGGGTAGATAATCATCAATACACATTTGCCCAAGCGAGCATAGGCCTTCTCAAGTTTGCTTTGGAAGTTACATATAAGAATGATTTACAATTTTTTAATGTGAACCAAATCAAGAGAAAATACCAATAATAAGTTGATCTATTGTGGAAGGAACATAGAAAAAGTAGGTGGCTTGAAGAAGAGATAAAAGATCTAAAGCTCTAACTAGAAGTATTAATAGTGGTTTGAGTGAAGACTCTTAGTCTCTATCAGACCATTTTGTATCAAGATATGACACTCATTGATGGATTTCTTATGGAAGGTGATGCCATTAAGAATATGGAGGTCCTATTGAATCTTTTTTATATAAGTGTAAGAACCAACTAGACCCTTAGTTTGAGTGTACATGGGCTATCAATCAGACTTTTGGAGTCCATTAAAGTATGTAAAATAAAATTTAATACAGTCGATGTTATGGTTTTCATCATTGATGGATTTTTTTTCAAGTTAGCCCAACCTACTACAATTTTAGAATAAAGGCTTTAAGATAAGGAACAATAGTGCTAGCAATTGGTTGAAAATTCTTTAATAATAAAATAAGGAGTAAATCATGCTAAGGCTATCTAGGATCTTGAAGAACTAAAGGCCAAAATAATTATGCATCAGTAAGAACTCAATGCCAATATTATAGCATTCAAAGGGTAGGTGATGATAGAAGTCAGATCACTAGAGGATGTCCACAAGGATGCCTTATCTAAGATTCAAATTTTGACAACTCAAGTAGGTGAATTATTGAAGAGATGAATAAATTTAAGGGTGAGGTTGAAGAATTAACCTCTAAATTATAGACCACCCTCAATCATTGGGAAGAGGTGAGGCACCAGATAATTATAATAGGACCTGAGTTATTGAATCTTGAGGGACCTACTCATGCTCGTAGCATAGTTTGGGGTGATGTTTGAATCTAATTTCAAATAATTTTGGATAGATACCATTTTTACAGTATGGGTATGGTGGAATGTAATACCTTGGCATAGAAGGACCAATTTGTAAATAATAAGGATGTACGGAATATGAGGAAACTTATATAAATACCTCATAGTTCTACTTAGGAAAGGGATGAATAATTATTTTTTGTGGTTACCATCATTTTTTGTTAGTTGGTAATGAATGTTGAAGACAAGGAACTATTGTAATTACACATTACTATAGTTGATACTTAATACAATGGAATACTTGTGTTATATTTAAGGTTTAATGTGAATCATTGACACTACAACTATTTTTACGTTTTATGCCTAATTTAGTTTCATGTTATATTTATGGAATGAGTGGTTTAATAAGTTACAAGTGATGATAAATAGTATAATTATGTTTGTTCAATCACCCATGTTAAGAGATAGAACTTATGGGGATAGGTATTAAGCTTCACACTTCATATGAGCTTGCAAGACTAACATGTGAAATGCCAGTGTGTTATCTTGATGGGCTCCTAGTCTACTCTAGGCATGCAACTATAGTAGTAGGCTAGACTAAGGGAACAAATCCCAATACTAGTAGTACTTCACTAAAGAATCCTCCTAAGTTTGTATTATAGAAAAAATGGAAATCATGTGGATTTTCATATCATTCTTATATTTTTCATAATGAGTATGTGTGTATCCTACATAAGATTAAAATAATATCAACTACATAATATAATTAATCCACTAAAGAATCCCCCCAAGCTTATGTTACAAAATATTGATTAGACTATTGGATTTTCATATTATTCTTATCTTGTTTATAATGGGCAGTGCCCATTATACACAAGATTGAAATACACTATCAAACTGTATACTAACAATACTCCACTATAGAATTATCCAAAGATTATGTTATATAAAAAATGGAAACCATGTGGATATTCATATAATTCATATCCTATTCAAAATGGACATGTGCCCATTCTACACGATTAGAATACTATCAAATACATATTGGCATTATTCCACTTAAGAATTCTCCAAGATTGTGTTAAATAATATTGGTTAAAATATTAGATGTTCATATTATTCTTCTCTTATTCATAATGGGCATGTGCCCATTTTACACAAGATTGGAATATACTATTAAACTACACGCTGGTAGTAATCCATTGAGGAATCCCCCCAAGCTTGTGTTATATAAAAATGGAAACCATGTGGTTGTTCATATCATTTTTATCATATTTAGAATGGGCATGTGCCTGTTCTGCATGATTGGAATACTATCAATTGCATGCTAAAATTATTCCACTAAATAACCAGCCCAAGCTTATGTTATAGAATATTGGTTAGAATATTGGATGTTCATATTATTAGTATGTTGTTTAGAATGGGCATGTTCTCATTCTACACATGATTGTAATACACCATCAAACTGAATACTGGTAGTACTCCATTGAAGTATCCCCCAAACTTGTGTTACAAAAAATGGAAACCATGTGGCTATTCATATTATTCTTATCTTGTAGTTTTTTGATGTCATGATACCATCTCAAGGTTTTGCATTACACTTGAATCCATGCTTATAATTTAGATGGATTGCATAGAATAGGCACATGCCCATTTTGAAAAAGATAATTTTTACATCTTTAATGAGAATAATATTATATTCTTAATTGATGATGTGCTTATAATTCCTAGATATTTGAGCATGTTTGAAAGGGAAATATGCCCATTTTATATGAGATATAAATATACGATTCCTAATTAATAATATTCTTGAAATAATTTTATATATTAGTATATCGAGGCATAACATGATCAATTTTTGCTCTAGTACACTCATAATATAGTTAATATATAATGTGTACAAAGGGCATACAATAATTATTAATATTTTTCTCAATTTAATAATGTGAAGTCATAGACACATGCCCATTTCACACATTGAAATCCCATTGGATATTTAATCAATAATATTCACAATATATTAATACAAGACCTCTATATTATAGGAAATTAGTGTGCTAATTATAAAAAGGTTAAAAATAATTGAATAAATTAAGAATCAAATCTTATCATCTCAATGTGTATAATATATGCCTCTACTTATTTATAATTTTTTATTTTGGAAGCACTAAATACCAACCGCTCATTATTAAAGGTAGTAGTGAATGTTCAAAGAGGAATAAGTGTTATTGTTAAAAACAAATCTCTTAATTATAATTATTGTTTCATAAAAATTACTTTTGCATATAAGTATTAATAAAAAGTTGAAATAAAGTTGAAATTATCATGAGTGAGATATTGCATAATATGTTATATCAATGATTTTAAAATTCATTATTATAGAGGAGAGAAAATTCATTACAAAGTAGAAGTGTTACTTTTTGATATTAATTGTGTTTTTGTGGTACAAAAAATCCATAAAAATAAAGTTAAGGTGGTGGAGATTATATAGGGAATCATTTATATCATATGATATTAATTATTTTTACATGAAAACTAAATATGCAGATGGATAAAATTCAAGCAAGTCTTGGAATATAAAGTAGTAAGTGAGGAAGGGATCGACAAGGTGATTACTCAAGGACTCAGTTTTTTATTTTTATTTTTACCTAAAATAACATTTGTAGACAAGTTAGTAAGATTACAAAAGGAGATTAATACAAGTTTACATAGGTATTTATCATTTTTATTTTTTATGTCAATTTTGTTCTAGGTTTAAATTCTCAAAAGGAAACCAATGTTTAAGTGAGTTTGATTACATTTGACATTTGAATTTAAAAATAAGTGCCATTTTAATATTTTGTAGATGTAAGGAAGAAGATATAAGTAATTTTATATTAATAAGTAAATACAACCTTTTAGTATATGTTGTATTTATTTCTTTTTATGTGAATAGAACTTGATGTATTTCTTTTTGCCAAATGAAGAAAAAACTTTGATGTGTTATTTTTTCCTATGTGTTTTTTCACTCTAATTATATATTATTCATGTCATTTAGTATGGTTTCACTTGAATCCCAGACATTAGATGTTAGTATCCCTAAAATAAGAATATTTGTCTTTTTATATTGTTGATAGTCTACATGATGGTTGTTGTTATAATCATTGCTATAATCCCTAAAGCCTAACTAAATATCTATCTATATTTTTGATAGGTTCCTTGATGAATATTAGTATCCCTAAAACCCAACTATTTTTTTGTATGTACTATTGATAGGCTCCAAGATGGTTGTTGGTATTCCTAAAACCTGACTATCTATCTCTCTGTAATATAGATAGGCTCCAAGATGATTGTTGGTATTCCTAAAACTTGACTATCTATCTCTCTATAATATAAATAGGCTCCAAGATGGTTGTTGGTATTCCTAAAACATGATTATCTATCGATATATATTTTTTTAGGCTCTTGGATGGATGGTGGTCTCACTAAAACACATGTTCTATCTATTTAAAGTGTTGATGCCCATATGGCACTCTCATTCACCTCTTTTTTATCTATCATATTATTTCTTTACTTTCCTAAGAACAAACTAAAGAATCCCAATTATTTCAATACTTAAAAACTTATAATGCATATGACTAGGAACAAATGTTGCTCAATATCTGAGTGTGATCATTTAAATTTTTTAAAAATATATGTTGTAATAATTATCATACCTATTTTCAAATTTGAAAAACACCTTGACACAAACCTTTGAGATACATCCCAATTTGATAAATAGATATGGAAAACTATATTATATATAGTGGGGACCCAAATGAGCTTTGAAACCTATTGAATTCCATACACTCATCTATATGTAGGATGGGCTAGCCATATAATAGATATATAGGTGAGAAACCCACATAATAGATAGGGATCCCCTATTTTGTGGTTATGTCTACCTAAGAAGAGGAGGTAGGTGTGCCCAAAAGTATCTATATATCTGGAATATATTTGATTTATGTTACATTTATCAATGCAGGAGGGCTTATCAATACAACATGATTTGATAATTATACTTATTTGAGATGTGCTATAAATTAATTTAATATCTTGTGTAGTACCTACATAAAATATTTTTTAAATGCCCAAAAATCTATTAAGGAACACAGTTAGTACTAATAAAATATATAACTATTGTAGAATTAATTTTAACACATACCTTCAATATATTAATCAAACAATTAAAAAGAAATAATATTGTTGGTATTTAAGAAATATATTAAGTTAAAAGTGCCACATTTATTAGTGTTAGAATCAAAATTGGCATACACTTAAAGTGTGTATAGTATTACTAGTATTAAAGTCAATTTATGAACTTTTAATGAAAACATGCCAACATGAAATATTATAAAGTATACTTCAAATCACATCCTTCATTGAGATATTAAGGATAGCATGCCTCAAATTCCATCCTAATTTTAAAGTTATAAATAAAGTGCACTTGATTTTCTTTGAATTCAAATTTGACTTGACAACTTGATCCTCCCATTTATTCCATAATCTAGACTTAAAATTCTATGCACATACATCTAAAATTTGTCCTTATCATGATTGTGGGTGTAAGTGAGCATAATCATATGTGCCTCAATAGAATCAACTATTGTTTCCCAGGCCTAGCTCAAGCTACCATCTTACTGATAGTGTTCTAATAGATTTTTGACTATTTTTGAATGCTAATCAATTAATTGATGCCACACATTAGGGATAAGTATTTTATTTATATGTGAAGCTTCAAATACATGTGCATAAGAAGGGTTAAAATACATAAATTCCTATATGGATTGGTAGCTTCAATATTCACTCAAATAGAATATTTCATCCTCATGCATAACACTTTAGAGATATCCAATATACATTGCCTAATAGATTTTTCCCTTGTGACATGATGTTTTAAATTTCCTAATGAAGGCCCAATTTCCCATCTAATTAATGCTTAGAATACCATAGGCACACAACCATATCATCTTTGATACTTAAAAATATATACATGAGGAACATGTAACATGACCATTCTCACTTGGGGTTACCCTAATTATCTAAGACACTAAAAGGTTCTAACATCTCTATTAGTGATCTATATGGTGCCCTTTGATTTAACCACTCCTATATAAAACCACAAAAAAGACTAATTAAAATAAAATAATCCTGACGTATTTAAACACTCACCTGGACCCAAGATAATATTTGAAAGATGCCATGTATGACACCAAATTATTAAAGCTTTATGAACCTTTAAATGAAAACAAACCTACAAAAAAGTTAACACATTTAAATATTCTAAGAAAAAAAGTGCCTATTTTATTTTAGGATATGGCTAGGACATAACTAATTTATTTTTTGGAGGCTATGATGGCTTTCAATAGGGATCAAAAATCCATAAAAAAACACTTAATACACTAAGAAATATAGGTTAAAAATGTACATTGGTGATTTCCTTATAAAGGCACTGATAGGAATGAGACTAAGTCTGGGAACTGTGAATTTGATCATTTATCATAGGGCTCCCCTACTTCTCCAAATAAGGGGGTGTGTTGTCCACAAAAATTTCTAAATATAATAATAAAAACTTAATATCATTTGGTTAGAATATCAGTTAGAATTTTGGATGTTCATATCATTCTTATCTTGTTTAGAATGGGTGTGTGCCCATTCTACACAATATTACAATACTATGAACTCCATATTGTCATGATTCGACTGAATAATACCTATTATAATATGTTGTATAATATTATTTATAATTTTATATGTTTATATTATTAAAAATGATTGTGTTCCCATTCTACACATTGAAATCCTATTCTAGACAATATTGGAATACATTATCGAATTACATACTGGAAATATTCTAGTGAAGAATCCCCCAAGGTTGTGTTACATAACATTGGTTATAATGTTGGATTTTCATATTATTATTATCTTTTTATGAATGGGAATTTTCCCATTCTACATAATATTGGAATATTATCAACTTCATATGGATAGTATTCCATTAAAAATCCCTCCGTGTTTATGTTGTAGAATATTGTTTAGAATTTTTGATGTTTGTATCATTATTATCTTGTTAAACATGGGCATGTACCAATTCTAAAAAATATTGTAATATTATCAAATGCATACTGGCATGATTGAACTAAATAATCCCCCAAGCTTGTGCTACACAATATAGTTTAGAATTTTGGATGTTCATATAATTCTTATTTTATTAAGAATGATCATGTGCCATTCTACATAGGATTGGAATACACTATCAAACTAAATATTGGTATTACTCTCGTAAAAAAATCCCCCTAATCTTGTGTTACAAAATATTGTTAGAATTTTTTATTTTCATATTATTTTTATCTTATTTAGAATGGGTATGTACCCATTCTACACAATATTGGAATACTATTAACTACATACTGGTAGTATTCCATTAAAGGATCCACCAAAGCTTTTATTATAGAATATTGTTTATAATTTTTGATGTTCATATCATTATTACCTTGTTTATAATGGTCATGTACCCATTCTATATAATATTATAATATTATCAATTATATACTTGCATGATTTCACTAAATAATCCCCCTAAGATTATGTTAGAGAATATTGGTTATAATTTTGGATGTTCATAATATTTTTATCTTATTTAGAATGGTCATGTGTCCATTCTACACAAAATTGGAAAACACTATCAAATTGCATACTAGAAGTAATATAATGAAGAATACCCCAAGATTGTGTTATAAAATATTGGTTAGAATTTTGGATGTTCATATTATTATTATCTTATTCATAATGGGTATGTGCCCATTCTACAAAAGATTAGAATACTATCAAGAGCATACTGGTAGTTGTGATCAATATAAATCCAAGAGGGTAGTTAGTATTATGTTAGTATGGTGAAAACCAAATAAAAACACACTAATAAACCTAATACCTTAAGCTAGACACTCAAAGAGCAAGATAAAAATACGCATAACTATCAATAAAAGATTAAAAAAAAATTATTTACCTTCTTTGAGAGTAAGAGTTGTATATTTTACATGGAGGAATGTGATCAGTAGTATGCTCAAAGAGTCTTTGTAAATGGTACTTCTTGCATCATATCTCCTTGTCACCTTGGTAATGTTGGGCTTCATTTTAGCTTTGGCTTAGTTTTGATGTTTCTCTCTCTCAACAAATGAACATTGTAACATTAAACAAAAGGTTACTTAAAGTTATTTTTGTATGATAACATTAAAATAAAAGAGCTTGTTGAACAATGGGTGAATCCTTGTATTTATAACCTTTCAAACTAGCTCTCACCCAAGTGCAATTAGGTTAGATTTAACTATAGTTAAGTTTGGTTTAACCCTATTTGAGTTAAGGAGGGGACATGTAATTAATATTTGGAATAGAGATCCCACTTATTAAGCATATATCTCCATTTATGAATTTAAGGCTTTAAGGGAGATATTTTCAAGTCTTTAACTTTGATAATGATGACATCATCATGACCTTAATTTCATTAAAATTTATTTTTTACAAACTTTTTTTTCACTAATTACACATGAAAATTTCACTTAAGAATTTAATTTGTGTTACTTATTTAATTCATTCTACTTATAAGTTTTTCACTTTAAGAACTGTTTAAGTGCCTCACTTAATGGGTCCAAGGCCAAACTGTCAACTTTCAAGGTCTAAAATTAATTGGAGATAAACCTGTGAGAGGTTATTACATGATTATGATCACTAATGTCTGATGTGTAGATGAAATTAGGAAATTCAATGATTCTTAGGATTAGTTTTCACTATTTGGTAGAAAAAATTAATCTAAAGTCTAGTTGGAACATAGTTGTGGCAGAAATAAGGTGTCTACATTTTGCCCCTATTTGTAATGATGTTGTAAGATACATGCATAGTAACATCTTCTCAAAGAATGAAAAAAATGTTAATGTCTTATCCAATGGTAAAAAATATGATGGATGAGCCCTGGATTCCCCCTTGAGGGAGTGGGCAAAAAATAAGGTCAGTGAACATTCCCTTAAAAATAAAGAAATGATGCAACCTATAGGTAATAGGGATGGAAATATTGATTTATCTAAAGATGGTTATAATCAGTGGCATAGTGAGATACCCCAATAGGGTAGATGAAAATAAATATTTGCCCAAAGTTGGTTATAATCATTGGCATAATGAGGTTCCCCAGTAGAGCTAATGGTGAAAATAATGATTTCCTCAAAAGTGGTTATAATCATTAACTCAATGAAAATGCCCCAGTAGGGTGGATAGATCAAAAATAATGGTTTAACTAAATGTGATTATAATCCTCGATTTAGTGGTTTCCCTAATAGGGTAGATATAAGTGTGATACAATTCATCTTTGCCTCAATAGGGAAAAATGGGAAAGGAGGATTACATACTAAATATGTACTCATAGAGTAATAGTAAGCTGACACAGAGGATAAACATGAATTTGGGTTACCTACTAGTATGGACATGCATGTCCAAACTATTAGGCATTTAAAATTCATTTATGATTTAATTCATCTACATTTGGCTAGTATTTTGGTATGTCAGGGATTTTTCCAAGTGTGAACAAAAATAATTTTTTGTGATACCATTGCTTGTAAGCTCCACTGAACTAAGTTTTGGTGTAGTTTGGGATATTATATATTATAGTTCTAAATAACTATAATAACAATGTGTATCCAAATCATGGGAAACTTAGTTTAAATGAAAGTAAAAATCACTTAGGCATAAAATATGAAAAAATAAATCTCAAGTGAATATAATGTAATAAACTAAATGTAGGAACCTACACTAATTCACAACCAAAATAAAAGATATGGGTAATCAAGACCTAAGTGTAAATAAAGTGTAATAATCTTATGAAAACTGATAAACAAAAATGAAAATAGGTGAAATAAAAAAACAAAACAAACACTAATAAACAAAAATAAACACACAATAAAACACTAATAAATAAATATAAACACACAAAAAAACACAAATATAAAAAAAAAATAAACACAGATGTAAATAAATAAAATAAAATTATCAAAATAAATAAACAAATTGAAGAAAATAAAAGTGCAAGAAATAAACTATTCTAAACAGATAAAGGTAACATACAAACAATGGTTAATCACAATGTTAATAGAAACAAAATAAAAATTATTAATGCATGTGTAATAGAGATGTTACCCTTGGCAACAAGGTAACACCTAATCTAGATAATAATGACATGGGTATAAAAATGCAAGAAAAAAATACTAATAATGTTTCCCCTAGGCTATAGGGAATAATGACACATAAAAATAGAAAGGGGGAATAAAATAAAATGAATGGGTAGTCGAGATGACTTTAGATGCACTAGGCAAGTGGGCATTGCCTACATAGTTCCATAGACACAAACTCTAACATGAAATGCAAGCCAAATGTAGTTCTCCTAAGATACATGATAGAATAAAATGATGATCTATAAAAATATGATTGATATGTAGAATAAAATGGCAATGGTATTGAAAAATGGTGAGTGTACATGAAAATAAGGGATGATGTAACAACTCCACTAGATTTTACTAAAATATTTCAATATTTTAAAAAAAATTAAATACACATATTCAACATATAGATTTCACCATGAGAAACCTAACTAGTGATCTTTAACTAGCTTTATTAATTTATTTAACCATAAAGGTTATAACTAATCCACTTAGCTAAGGATCACCATGAACAAATAAATAAATCATTAACAATACTAAAATAATAATAAATACTACATATCATCATAAATGAAATAGTATGATTTTAACAATGACTAATACAAAATTACAACCATTATTGTAAAATTAGAATGTATACATGATACAATTTTAAAAATACATAATAATATCTCAAATGATAAAATATGATGCAAAGCTTCTTTGAGTAGAAGCTCCACAACTCAAGTATCAATATGTAATCTCAAGTGTAGTCTCAAGTATACTACTCTATTTGGGAGGGAGAGCATCATCTAAGTGTTTTTCTACACTAACCACAGACCATAGATCCCCTACGCTATCTTCCAAAAAAGGGGATGGCCTTCCCTTCATGGATGGGTAGATAATGATAGTGCAGAAATCTAGAGTAACAAATCAGAACCAGTGTGTTGAAGATATCTAATACATAATGTGTACCATAAATAAAACTATTCTAATATGATATCACATAAATATCAAAATTATATCAAAATAGGAAATGATAATATTTATCAAACATTACTTTGGCCAATGTATTAATAATAAATGATCTCTAAGATTAGTCAAATTCATACACATCACTCAATCAGATTACACCTCATCTTGCATTGATGGTCTAATTAATCCGTTGGAATATGTTCACTACTTAATTAGGATCATGAATGTGAGATTTGGTAAAAACGTATAATACTATTAAAACCAATAGATCCATTCAAAAATATTCCTCCTCAATAAATTAAAAATAAGCTAAGTATAGAATTATCACACATTCATTTAGTCCATCAAATGAAGTGAAATTAGTCCATTTATCTAGTTTATTATATATAATAAATAGAATCCAAAAACAATCCTAACCATACCATTTGGGTACGATCACATGAAAACTTTTAGTTACCTATAATACTAAGTAACTCATAATGTTATTTCTCCACAAAAAATAGTATATCACAAGATTATAAAATTTAGTTTATATTCCATATATAAAAAAATCAAATCCAAAACATTGTAATTGCTTATATTTAATCTATTAAATACATTATTTTAATGCTTATATACATAACATTAAAATATATCTCAAGCAATCAATTACACACCATTGGTAATAATATTTTCAAGCACAATACAACTAAGTATAATATGCATATATATTTAAATGGTATAATCTAATCAAATGCGTTACACAACCCAAAATAATATGTTTATACCATATATAATATATAAACTTCCTAAATCATTTTTAATTCAATATAATTATTTACCATATATGGTATTGTAGACACAGAAATCATGTCTACTCCCTTGGTCATCCTCCCCTTCTCTCCCCCTTGGTCCTCTTAACCACTCCTAACCTATGTCTTATTAATTGGAAATAATTATCTTATTTTAAGTTAATAATTCTCTCTCCCTTGCCACCTCACCACCCTAGGATGCCCTTCTTTGGATTCCCTTCATCCCCCCATGACCCATTTATGACCTGTTCCTCATCCTCGCACCCATTTAACCCCTCTCGACTATTTCTTACCCCACCACTTAATCCTGGCAGTTGGGAAAATGGACGAAAGGCTATTTTTAGCCTTTTTCCTGCCTTCCAGCTGTTGATGTCGGTCAACTATCGACTGACGTCAGCGGTATTGCCGGCGTCGATTTCCTTCATAAAAGTTTTCTGCATCCGTTATCTGCCGTTCACCCCTGCTCTTCATCCAACTCTTGAATCTTACAATCTGATCAATCAATTAGCCAATCTTTCTGTCAGAACTCTCACTCTCTCTCTTAGGTACACACAACAGGTTTCTACACCAGCAATCACAACAGGTATCAAAAGCCCCACCTTGCAACAGTCTTTTGCATCAACAACAGGTACATCAGCAGCCTGACCTTCTACACTTCTTCTTTAGTAGGCAAGAGGTACATACTCTTCTGTTATGTTATTTTCAATATCTTAGAATGTCTTTGTAATCAGTTTTCTATTTATTGCATCTAAGCCATACTATCACCAGACCAGACCTGAATCCTTATTTCCCCATCTCCCTATTGCCTCTGTCTTCTGTCTGGCCCCTTTTCAAACCATACACTCTATCCATTGTCCCTGCAACTCTACCCAAACCCTTGCACAGACCATTAACAAGGCCCAAACTCCATCTCAGACCCGTCCACAGACCAAAAACTCAACCAGACCTCGTCCAAAGACTACTGCCCTAACCGACGCTAGCTGTAGAGACCACTACCCCCACCAACATTGGCATACTAACTGACGTCGGCAGACATTTCCCAACCAATGCCAGTAGGACCACCGACACCGGTGACTGTGACCAAGCTGACAGCAACATTCAGGTAAGCATTTGCTTCCATTTCCTTTTCAGTCTTTTATCATTCTGCCTTTTATTAGACATTATTTTTATCAATCAGTGGGTTGACATCCCTCAAGGAAGTCATTGTACTTTTGGGATCAAGCTTTCACTTGGCAGCCCACCATCTCCTCATCTAACGCCCTCTTTGTTTTAGTTTCTTTCTTCTGCAAATGTCATCCTCCACAACCAAAGAGGAGTTCTCACAACGTCTGGATTATGGTGCGCAAGACTTCATCCAGGTACATACAAGCCTTAAACCATTTCTTTTAGTTTCTTATTCTCTCTTTGAATGTGAAAGCGAATCTCATATAGAAACATTCTGGCACGCCCAGTGGGACCCTAGGGTCTTCCTTGGGTTCTTTTATTTTTGTTCATATAGGTGCACTAGGTTTCTCCTTTTCACCTCTTTCTTCTCTATCTTCCAAAAGACATCATACGCAAGATTAAAAAGAACTCTTCTTTCTTTTCTTGCATCATAGACTAGTCAAAAGTCATACTCTTCAACCCTTTCTCCATTTATCTTCATACGAACTAACATTTCAACTTGGGCTTAAAACACATTGCATTTAATTTCTGCTTGCTTGCATACTTATTCCACATCTAGTAATTAGACTGCATCATGAATTAATCACACTTATGTTACACAACCGAATCACTCGCACAAATCAAACATCAAACTTACCTGAGATAAGGCCCGACTGGGATTTCATCACCCAGCAGATACCTTACCCCTCCCTAGCAATCTCACTGGGATTTCATCACCAAGGGGAAAGCCCACTCCGTTCTCTGGTGGAGGATAATCTCTAGGGAAAGTATATTTTGGCTAAGCGAGACCAGCTTATCATTGGGCTCGTGAAGTGAGGGGAGCTTGCTCCTTAGCACCAGGCCATGTACGGAACCTAACCCAGACTCTTGAATGCCTAAACAAACCTGAAACCATCCATAGACTACCTCTTCTAGGACCCATTCTACAAGCCAACCTTCCCAAACATCACTTTAAGTCATAAGCCATAGGATTATAAAAGTTAATTATTAGGATTTAACACTTAGGGTCTGTCTGTCTCCATTTATTTTTATATTCCTATCTGCTTGTTTGAGCTTGTGAGGACATTCTTCTTCCTTTTTTCCAAAAACTCTCAAATATTTTGGGTTTCTAGAAAACACAGTCACCAGCATCGGTTTTACCACCGACGTCGATAACCCTTCCTCACCGACATCGGTTATCTGACCGATGTCGGCCATCTTTTCTCACCGACATCAATTTTTCAATCAACGTCGATCACTGTCATAGACCTTTTTTTTCAAAATAGCAGCCTTAAAACCTGACCCTTTTTCTGCCAAAAACCACATTCTAAGTTTCTGAAACCTGACCCTTCTTGCCTTGAATGGTTTTGACACGTAGTCAAACCAAGGCTCTTCTTGACCAAGAAAGGTATCAACCACTTCCACCTTTCCCATCCATAATCAGTCCTATAATGGAGTTCCACTCAGAGACCAAAATAACTCCTACTCGACTGACCTCGACTCAGACCCCCATTGTCCCTAAAGGGGACCAAGATTTTGAAATATTCTTGGACCTTAGTGTCAAAGCCCTCCAAAACTATCTCACAAGAAACCAAATGCGGAACCTTTCAAGCGCAGCGGCAATGACATCAATGTCATCTGCTACCCAACCCATCATGACTCAGCCTATTGTCTCGACTAGTCACTCGACCATGGCCAATACATAATGTTTGGCCTCCCCATCTATTTTTGGACCTATCTCTATTGGGGTGTCATTACCCCCTCAACCGCACACAATTCAATTGAGTTCTACACCATACCAAAACTTGATTGTCTCGACCTCCCCCACTCTTGAACTTATACATATGGGAGTGACAACCTATCCTTTTACCATTGCCACCTCTCAACCACCTATGGCAATATCTAGTAAACTTGTGTCCTCCAACTTCATGGTACAAGCCCCTTTGACCATGACATCTACCCTTATGATGCACTACCCATATATTGTGCCTACACAAGCGCAACCAAGTACGTCATATGCCCCTTCGACCACCTTCTAGGTACCCTACAACCTAGGGGGTGCCCCACCCACTGATCCATCAGCAGATCTCATCAAAATGCTGATGGACAAAATGTCTAGTCTCGAGACCTCTATTTTTGGTTCAAGCAATGCTCTATCATATGAGAAAATTTGCAACGAACCCATTCATCCTTTTGTGCCCATCCAACCTTATCCCAACTAGTGGTAACTCCCTAAATTTACTCGCTTTCAGAGTAAGAAGGACCCACAACAACACCTACGAGCATTCAGACATGTTTGTTATCTTATAGCCCATGATGATGTGTTACTTCTACGCATGTTCCCCATGTCTCTTTCTAGCCCTGCCCTTGACTGGTATAGCTCTCTTACCAAACATTCTATTTTTTTGTTCACTCAACTTGCCCAATTATTTCTCGACCATTTTTCTATCAACATCACCAAACAAGTCTCAATCACAAACCTCTATTCCATCAGGCAATTTGATGACGAATCAATAGTCGATTTTGTCACCCGTTGGAGAGGCTTGATTAACCAGCTCTCCTTCCCTTGCCTCAACCTAAGCTCATCAAGCTCTTTTCTCAAGCATGTGCCAAGCACATCTCTTCTACCTTGTGGATTCAGACATTCCACACTTTCGACGAAGCTTTCATCATGGCCCGAAAGCTTGAACTCTGTGCCATTGAAGAAGACAAGGTCAAATTGTGTAATATTAATGCAAGAACCAATGACCCTTCTTCTTTTAGACCTTCTTCTTCCCACTCCAAATCCAAAGGAGTGGCCAACACTATGGTCATTAGATCACCATCCTCGACAATAACTGACCAATCTCAACCTTTTACCTCTCCAAGCATCACCAAACAATTCCAATAATGGTACATCTAGCGTTCATACACTCCACTTGGAGAATCATACGCTTCCGTTTTGGAAAAACTTGTCAAACAGGGGGTCCTCAATCTCCCTCAAATCTGACCACCTCAATTCGACCCTTCAAAAGCCCTCCCTACATGGTATAAGGAGGCCAACTTCTGTCACTATCATCACGTCCACGACCATGACACAGACAACTGTCAAACCTTCAAAAACATCATCCAAGACATGATAGACAGGGGTGATCTCATCTTGGAAAACTCGAATGCCCCGCCCAACCAACACATTGACATCTTCAAACAACCCTTTCCTAACCATCCTCCTACCCAAAACAATGTCTAAACCATGACTAGTGGCCCCCAAGAGCACGACATACACACGGTCAACACGATCTCGCCTCTTGTCCTTGACCAACCTCCTTCATAGGTGGAAGACCCTTCTTCCCCTATTCCTCCTCCAGAGGATGAAGAATTTTCTTCTCCTATTAGTCCTCCATCAACCTCTCTCATATTAGAGGATGCTTTAATGGCACCCACACCGGCTGCCTCACCCCCATCTTTCTTGTCATCAATGGGGGATCATACATTCCCCACGCCTAGACCACACATCGAGACCATGACCATTCCTACGCTCTATCCAACTACAGAGCCACACTCTCCTATTTCTTCTCCACCAAGAGAAGAACCAATCTCTTCACCCATTTCGACCAAGGAAGACCCAGTCACGATTTTCTCTTGCCCTTTACCTGAGATTGCTACATCTCACTCACCTCCGTCCACATCTAAACCAAAACCTGTATCTTACCTCACCTCGCACAATGGTGGCCCTCAACCCAAATCAAAGAAGGCCACTAAACCACACCGAAGGATTCCTCCCCCACCTTCATCATTACCTTCAATTTTGGGCCCGCATCCATCCACTTTAATAGGGGTGCTTCCTACTCCCATACCTCACAGAGGCAAGTCGCCTCCATTATCTCCTCAACCCATTAGACATATATTTCCTCCAAAACATTCAACACCTATCACCACCAAAGTGCCATCTCCACGTGTGGTTACACCACCCATGAAAATGATGGTATGACCAACACCTCTCCCACCTCTCAAACCAAAGTCATCAACCCCCACTGCAACAAAGCATCCAGACCCATTAGCAGGTTCTTATGCCTTGCTGTTATGGCAATTATTGCAGTCTTCTCGCATCAATCTCTTGCCTCTTAAACCATATCAATCCCTCAAACCAAAACTGCCCTGGTTCGATGACACTCAAATTTGTGCATATCATCGCACGCCTAGGCACGACACTGAGCATTGTTGTGCCCTCAAGGTTGTCATTCACCAATGCTTGGAGAAAGACACCTTTCTTCTCAACCATACTATCAACAAACCTTTGACATCGCCCCACTCATCAACTCTTAGATCAAGACCATCTTGGTTTGATAACTCTAAATTTTTCCATTATCATCACACTCTGAGACATGACACTGAGCGTTGTTGTGCTCTTAAAGCTTTCATTCATCAACACTGGAAAAAGGATACCCTTATCATCAAGGATCCTCTTGACCACCCCTTCGACAAATCATCAACACCGACCCATGCTTCTCAAACCTCATCATCTAAATCAAGATATCCACGCCAGATTATGGTCCCTTTGCCGCCTTTAACCCCCTTATTCGACATCAACATAGTCAATCTGACCACCAAGCCTCAACTGACCTTGACCAATCTATCAAACATTCTCCCTAGCCACTGGGGGAATTCAACCTTCATCCAAGCCTCAACCAACCTTTCAACCCAATCTTGACCAAATATCAATCACTCTTTTAATCCTAAACCTCGACTAGGCCTCAACCAAGCCTCGACCATGCCTCGACCAAACAAGCATCAACCCCAAACTTTGACCAAACATTCAACCTATCTTCAACCAAACATCGACCAAATATCAACCCGACCTCGACCAAACATCAGCCTTGACCAAATATCAACTACCCCCGACCAAGTCTCAACCAAACCTCGACCAAACCTCGACCAAATATCAACCAAGCCTCGACCAAGCCTCGACCAAGTCTCGACCAAGCTTCAACCAAACATTGACCAAATATCAACCTGACCTCGACCAAACATCGGCCTTGACCAAATATCAACTGCCCCCAACCAAGTATCAACCAAACCTCGACCAAAACATCAACCAAATATCAACCAAGCCTCAACCAAGCCTCGACCAAGCCTCAACCAAGCTTCAACCAAGCATCGACTTCAACCAAACATTGACCAAATATCAACTGACCTCAACCAGATATCAACCAACTTTTTCATCATCTACCAATATGTGACCAATTTGGAACGAAGCAAATGGGGCAAGTTTGCTCTTAATTGACTCAGACCTTGCATCATAACACAAGCATGGGTCAGGACTTTGTAAGAACTTGAGCCCCTTTATGCCTTGCATCTTTGACCAGTCTACTGTTAGTCAAGTAATTATTCACTTGACGTTTAACTTGAGCTTGATCCCTTGAGCAATCTCTGTCATCGTCATTCCTATTCCTTTTCAACCTTCAACCCTGCAAGCATCAGTCAACCCTTTTGTCAAGCATGAATGCTTTGTCCTAATAAAAGGGAAACCCTCTAAACCTCTATAGTCATCTCCATGACCAAAAGTCTAGTTAAAATAAATAAATATATATATATATATAAATGGGATGCATATTCCAAGGTCATAAAACTATAAATGTAGACTGCTCCCTTGAAGGACAGCTACATCATCATTATTGTATTTACTAAACTACTCCTTTGAAGGATAGCTAGGCCAAAGTCATATCAAAAACATATAAAGCAGAATATAGACCACTCCCTCGAAGGATGGCTATGACTAAATCTTGCTACATACACAGCATTATCTCTGAAGCTTCCCGCATCAATCAGCTTCACGACATGACCACAAATCAAGACAACATCCCCTCACAGGCTTCCCGCATCGATCAGTCTGCCTCAAAAAAAAAACAAATTGACTGACAAAACTTTAGAGTCATGGACTTGTCTATAGTTGTTTTCAGAGTCACCTATAAAAGGGGAAAAGTTGTTCCTGCCAAAAAGGGTTCCCCCTTCCTTATATATCATATCAAACCTATAACCCCTGCATACTCAAGGGATTTTGAGCTCACTTAACGTCAAGTGATTCGATTGCTTCTCTAAACACAACCACTGGTCAATGACGTAATGCATGAACGGGGCTTTTGTTCTAACAACCCCTATCCATGCCATCATTTTGGGCCTTGTCAATGAAAGAGCAACATGCCCTTTCACTTTTTACATCTTGGTCACACATTCAACCCAATCATTATCTATCCAACCAAACCCAAATCAAAATCAAAACATTTTCAGACCACTGACATGACCTAGTCTATTTCACATAGTTTCTATGGACAACAATACACATGGAAACTATCGACCACTCAATTTATGTTAAGCATAAACCATTACTTACTGAAGCATAAATAGACCTCAATTCATTTTTAGCATACATCCATCACGAATATGGAAAATTGCTAGGGATGAAAGACCACTCGACCAATGTTGTAGAATACACCACCACACAATATGGAAAAGGCTGCAACATCATCTTCCCCTCATCATTCATCATGACCAAAACCAATCATCAACCATTTTGACTTTTAGTCTAAACTACATTGGTCTGAGGCCCTAAGACCGGGGCTATGTAGGCAGCACTCGGTTGACACGACATCTTCTGGGGTTAGCTTGACCACCCTCATTTGTTCATCTCCTTGATGGACAAACCATTCTTTCCTTTGACCATGACTTGACCTCAACCAAGACCATCGACCACTTTGACCCTTCCTCCCTTTGGGGAGAACTACATTAGCCTGAGGCCCTAACGATAGGGGCTATGTAGGCATCACTCAGTCTTCTGAGGTTAGCTCAGCCACATTCTTTCATCCACCCATTCATTCGACCAACTATCTATCTCAACTTGTCTCGACCAATGACCATGGAGATCATGCCTATCTCCTCCGACCCCGACCACTTCCAAGACAATGTTGCCTTGGTTGTTTTTGCATGTATGCTACCCCACGAATGGTTATCAAAATTGTGTGCAGACTATTTTTGACCCTCACAAGTATTGGATCGCAAGCCAGTTGATCCCCACTACTTGTGACATTTTTGTGTTTTCTAGGAGCACTTCTTAAGCCCAAGATACCTGGAACATGACGACCATTGGAGCTTTAGCTTAGATTGAATAACCCGATCAGCTACGACTAATGCTGGGGCCCAGTTACTTCAATTGTGGCACTCCTCGACCCTTGACCTGTGACAATTTGACCTGACCATCCTGTGAAGTGGTATACGTGTAATCACAACTATTTCAGCATTCACACTCACCATTTTTCATCCACTTTCTATCAAATTAGCACCCGATTCCAGGTTCCCTTCCCTCGACTCTTGCTTTGAGGGGGAATACCTCATCCATAATCGGGGCAACCAACCCTCTTGTTTTTGTCTTGCAGTTCACTTGAACAACCAACAAAATGAAATCAACCTCATCCCATACCTGGGGTAATCAACTCCTATTTTTGTCTTGCATTTCATCAAGAACAACCAACAAGACAAAAAGGGGCAAATGTAGACACCGAAATCGTGTCTACTCCCTTGGTCGTCTTCCCCTTCTCTCTCCCTTGGTCCTCTTAACCACTCCTAACCTATGTCTTATTAATTTGAAATAATTATCTTATTTTAAATTAATAATTCTCTCTCCCTTGCCACCTCACCACCTTAGGATGCCCTTCTTTGGATTCCCTTCATCCACCCATGACCCATTTATGACCTGTTCCTCATCCTCGCACCCATTTAACCCCTCTCGACTATTTCTTACCCTGCCACTTAAACTCAGCAGTTGAGAAAATGGATGAAAGGCTATTTTTAGCCTTTTTCCTACCTTCTAGCTGCCGACGTCGTTCAACTATCGATCGACGTTGATGGTATTACCGGCATCGGTTTCCTTCATAACAGTTTTTTGCATCCATTATCTACCATTTGCCCCTGCTCTTCATCCAACTCTTGAATCTTACAATCCGATCAATCAATCAGCCAATCTTTCCATCAAAACTCTCACTCTTTCTCTTAGGTACACACAACAGGCTTCTACACCAGCAATCACAATAGGTATCAGAAGCCCCACCTTGCAATAGTCTTTTGCATCAACAATAGGTACATCAGTAGCCTGACCTCCTACACTTCTTCTTCAGCAGGCAAGAGGTACGTACTCTTCTGTTATGTCATTTTCAATAGCTTAGAATGTCTCTATAATCAGTTTTTTGTTTATTGCTTCTAAGCCATACTATCACCAGACCAGACCCGAATCCTTATTTCCCCATCTCCCTATTACCTCTGTCTTCTATCTGGCCCCTTTTTAGACCATACACTCTGTCCATTGTCCCTGCAACTCTACCCAAATCCTTGCACAGACCATTAACAAGGCCCAAACTCTGTCTCAGATCCGTCCACAGACCAAAAACTTGACCAAACCTCGTCCAAAGACTACTGCCCTGATCGACGCCGGTCGTAGAGACCACTGCCCCCACCGACGTCGGCATACTAACCGACGTCGGCAGACATTTCCCAATCAACGCCGGTAGGACCACCGACGCCGGTGACTGTGACCAGGCTGACAGCAGCATTCAAGTAAGCATTTGCTTCCATTTCCTTTTCAATCTTTAATCATTTCATTCTTTTATCATTTTGCCTTTTATTAGACATTATTTTTATCAATCAGTGGGTTGACATCCCTCAAGGAAGTCATTTTACTTCTGGGATCAAGCTTTCGCTTGGCAGCCCACCATCTCCTCATCTAATGCCCTCTTTGTTTTAGTTTCTTTCTTCTGCAGGTGTCATCCTCCACAACCAAAGAGGAGTTCTCACAATGTCTAGATTACAGTGTGCAAGACTTCATCCAGGTACATAAAAGCCTTAGACCATTTCTTTTAGTTTCTTATTCTCTCTTTGAATGTGAAAGTGAATCTTGTATAGAAACAGGTATATTCTAAGTAGACATTCATTGTCCATGACTTAGAGTATTTTGTATACTATAATGTATACATCCAATCCATAAAATATCCCCATAGCCCCTTTTTAGAAACTAGATAATTTTTCCACATTTATAGTTGTTTAAATCAAACATACAAACTTTCACAAAATCCAAATTTAACAAACAACCAACCATATTTTCTGTTCAATTAAACAAAAACATTCCTAATTCAATAATTTTGAGACTTTCATATAAACCAAATGCATATAATTAAATATAAAAAACATAGTCGATTAGGCCCCATATGGGTCATCCATTATAAACACATGAAACAATTCATATAAATTTTATGACTTTATTTATATAATTCCTCATACTCAATCCCCATTTGACTATATTTAAATTTTTCATTATTTAAAATTTAATTTTAGAATACACAGTCATCTCCATTTAGGCATATTTATAATGTGTAATGAACATATTAAAAATTAAAAAATCAATAAAAATTATGGGCTTGATCTTTGCATAAAACCATAACAAAGTCCACATACAGTCATTCTCCTTCCCATACTTGAGTTCTATAAAATGACTAACCCAACTAATTCACAAAGCCGTAATGAATTAGTATATACGTTACTAAATTTCATTACATAAATAATAGTATAACTATATTTTTAAACATATATGTTTTTGTACTAAAATCAACATAACATAATGAAACCTTAACCCCCAATTCATTTATACAGGCAATTTCAAAATGTAATACAAACCATCCTCTATAATAGCTTACTAATTTCATAATATAGTTATGTATAAAAATGTATATGTATATAGTCAAGATACAAGGTTATACATATAAATGTATATGTACTCACTCATCCCATAAATCCCTTCAAATTGAGTTCAATTATGCATATAAAAGTATATGTATATATATTTTATTGGATTTAACCATGTATATACTTATATGTGTGTGTGTATATCCATAGACCCATTTTGTATAACAAAATTCTCATCTTATACCTAATTACTAATAGGTGTATACATATTTGAACCCAAACATTATCCTAAGTTTCAATTCATATTTCAAATACCCAAATGAATATATATAACTAATTTAAACAATCCATATCAAACCATACATATATACCCATCAAGAATAGCTCCCAATTTATTTATAGAGTTTTTGAACTAAGAGAGAGTTTAAGACAAGTTTTCATAGAAGCTTAATAGTCATATAAATTCTATGAATTTACCCACAACCCTAAGGTTTCCTTGAGTCAAATGTGGGGTTATGTGGAGGCCAAGCCTTCCACATGGCTCCGCATACCACTCAATAATCTCTAGATTTAAACATAGAAAAACTAGTAACCCAATACTTAGTTTGAAAAACCCTTTCATTATTCACACATGAATTGAAATATAAAACCTACCTATGAATGCTAAAGAACCCGAATGAATTCATTTATTTTCACTTCAAATTTTCACCTTCTTCTCATTCTAAAACTCTCTTCTCTATGCCATGTGTTTTTTGTCTCCCCACAGTCCTCTTTCTCTTCTTTTTATTCTTTTTCATTATCTTACTCTCCACCATTAATGGCCACTTCAATTTATTGTATAAATTCATGAAAAAATTGCTCAACAAATTTCCATAGTCCATCACCATGCAAACACAGTAACCTCCATATTTTCCTTAAAAGAGATGCTTAACCAAAGTCAATGGATGATTAGTAACCCTAATCATCTCAAGGCTTCTATTGATTCCATAAAAAACATTTTATATTCTTTTTAAAATCTGCATGATAACAAATAATCATCGACCAACTAAAGCTTAATCATTTATTTTCCAATGTTTGTTCCATGCAAATTTGATCAACTTAGCGATGACCAAAGTATTCCTATGAAACAACCCTCAAAAAAATATAATAGAATATAGATTATATTTCATGACAATACTCTTAGGTATTACTAGATTATAGTTCTACGTGACTATACTATCCCCTATCATAAATACATTGATTTATTAAATCATTTAACAATTAAAAACAATATATTTATATATTTAAAATCAAAACTTGGGTCAATAGTTAATTGAATACAAAGGTATTTAAAAATAATATTATTTATATATTTGGACATATAGATTTATCATATATAATTATAATAATAATAATAATAATAATAATAATAATAATAATAATAATAATAATCTTTAATTATTATTATTTAAACCATATGATGAATAACAATAATGGAATATGTCATCATACAGTAACACTATGAATCCATACTTAACAACACAATAAGATAAGTAAAACATAATCAAATTCACTCATTCAATAAAATAATTGCATTATATAAGATAAACTTATATGATCATAAAGTTAGTGAAATCACTCAAATAATCAATATGATCATCATCAGTAGTTAAGATTATACTAGAAAGCATATTAGCAATCACCTAAAAAAAAGTACACAAAATATTCCATGCTATTTATATCAAATAATTAATTACAAAACATGATATTTTAAGTGATGTGTGCAAGGTTTTCTAGATTCATTCCCTGTCAACCCCCAACATATCCATATAACCACCCTCTCTGATGATGCTCTCCCTCCATCATACTCTGAGGGAAGAATATATCCTACATCTACCTCACAATAATGAAGGTAGTTAGCCTACAAAATCATTATATCCATTAAAATAATGGTGTATAAATATTATCACAATGTATAAAATATAAAAGTACTGCTAACTCATAGCAATTAATCATGTAAATTAAGCAACACAAACTATCCCATAATCTGTATATGTCATTTAATCTTAATCAAATATTAGTTAATAAACTAATCTAACATAATAATCCAAAGATCAAATAATTTAATCATCTTAGAGAGAAATTGGGAAGTGACATCCTACCCCCCTAAATCTGGTCATCATCTTGATGATGTTTATTCAAACATAATTTATGAATTAAAAACATTATTCAACAAAAAATAATATAATATGTAGCTAGAAAACAAGCAAACAAAAGTGGAAATAGACTATAAAACTCATCATAGTCTTTTGCAGTGTCATTATCCTCATAATATTGATTCCATAAGACCTTGTACTATGATACTTGTATATTTTGAAAATAAAGTTTGCAAGTGTCAATTACTCTGATTATTTCTACCATGACCACCCCGAGGTTTAGAACCTATAAAACATTCCAATCTAACTCATGTGAATGATCAAGAATATACTTTTTAAGATAATACACATGGGAGATATTATGTAAAAGAGCTATATTTTATGTAATAACAATATTATATATTACAGGGTTGATCACTTCTAAAACGTTGAAGGTTTCCACATATCTTGGTGAAATTTAGCTGACTTACCAAATTTAATCAATATTTTTTGAGGCTTAACCCATAGGAAAACTTTATCACCAACAAAAAAATGCCTAGATGTTATCTTTAGATCAACATAACTTTGTTAAATATCATTGACCTCATCCAACCTCTACCTAATTGTTCTAACTTGATTTTTCATTTATGAAAGCATCCTAGGTCCAATGCTTACCTTGTCTTCTAACTTGTCCCAACTAATTTGTGTTCTACACCTCCTTTTGTGCAATGCCTCAAATAGATCCATATTCAATGTTTATGGGTATGATTTATTGTAATCAAACTCAACCAATGGAAGGTAATTTTCCCACTTTTATTTCTGATCTATGTAATAAATACGAAGGAGATATTATAAAATATAGTTAACTCCTTATGTTTGTCTATCAGTTTATGGGTGATAAGCATTACTAAAGTTAAACTAAGTACCCAAATCTAAATTTAGAGTTAACTAAAACCTAGAAGTCATCTTTGGATCATGATCCAAAATGATCTCTAGAAAACTATGAAATGGATACACTTCCTTTACAAATCTCTTCATAAGTGTAGGTGCATCATCAATCAAGTTTCCCAGTATAAAGTGAGCTACCTTGGTTAGTTTTTCAACTAATACTATGATCATATCATACCTATTCTAAGATATTGACAAACCTTAGATAAAGACCATATTGATCACCTACCACTTACATTCTAGTATATTATGTGGATATAATAATTTAGCTAAATGCATATGTTCAGATTTCACATGCTAACATTCTAGACAATGACACACAAAATCCATTACATCTCTCTAATTTCCTTTCCATAAATAGAGTGGTCTAAGCTCAGCCATGAACTTGGTTACTCTTTAATATCCTAATTATGGGGGATTGTACAGTTATTTTAGCACTATGTTCCTCAAATTATCCTTATTAGGTACATATATCCTACTACTATATTATAGAAGACCATCATTTTCTATCTTGAAACCCTTATACTTAGGATTTTGAGCATTATTATACAAAGTTTTCTTGAACTAATCATATAATTCATCTCTTGAAAATAATTTGATCACTTGATCCATGAAAGTACTCTTGATAATAGCCATAGCTACTATGTACCTCCTATGACTTAGGGCATCAACTACTCTATTCTCCTTACCTTTGATATAGTTAATATAAAAATCATAATCAGACAAGAACTCTAACCATCATTTTTTATGAACATTCAAAGTTAGTTGGGTGAAGATGTGCTTGAGTCCTAAGTTATCATCTTGAGATTAAATGGTTTTCCTAATAGATAATTCCTCTAAATTCAAAAACATGTAAATTACCACAAGTTATAATTCATGAGGGCATAATTCATCTCATATGTCTTCAATTTTCTAGACTCATAGGATACCACTAAACCATCTTACATAATAAATCCTACAAGTCCATCTCCTAATGCATCAATGATCACTAAGAATTAATCATTAGGATTGGGAACTCTTAGCAATGGTGATCAATTAAGCCTCCTTTTTTGTTCCTGAAAGGCTACCTCACACTTATTTGACTAGATGAAACTTTGATTCTTCTACTTAAGAGAGGTAATTGGATTAGTTATGTTAAGGAAATTTGGAATGAATTTCCTATAATAGCTTGCTAATCCCATGAAACTTCTTACCTTGTGCACATTCTCTGGTGTCGTCCACTCCATAATGGCTCTTATATTTGTTAGATCTACTAAAATACCATCCACATAGATAATATGTCCTAGATACTGCACTTTATTTTGTAAAAATGTACACTTAGACAACTTACCATATAATTTATGCTTTTGTAAATGTTAGAAAACCAATTATATATGTTGTAAGTGCTTTTCTCCATCCTTAGAATAAATGAGTATGTCATCAAGAAATACCAACAAAAAAAGATCTAGGTTCTTGGAACACATTACTCATAAGATTCATAAATGTTATTAGATCATTCATCAATCCAAATGGTAACACTATGAATTTGTAGTGCCCATATCAAGTCTTAAATGTTGTTTTCAGAATATCATCTTCATAGATCCTCAACTGGTGATACCCTACTCTAAGATCAATATTAGAAAAGATTGTAGCTCCTCACATTTGATCAAATATATAATCAATGTGCAACAATAAATATATTTTCTTAATTTTTTATTTATTCAACATCATGTAGTCTATTCATAGGTGAAGAGTGTCATCCTTCTTAAGGAAGACAACTAGAGTACCTCATAGTGACACACTCAATTGAATTAGACCTTTCATCAATAACTCTTGAAGTTGTGCCTTTAACTCAACCAATTTAGTGGTTTTCATCTTGTACTTTTCCTTACACTATAGTTTTGATCTAGGTATGATATAAATTGATAAATCAAACACATGCTTAGGTGGTAATCTAGGTATTCTATAAACACATCATGAGAGTTTCTTAAAAAGGGCTAACATTCGATAGATGGTTATTTATATTCTTATATCTCATTTATCTTAATGATAAATGGCCGACATCCTTTCCTTTGAGCTTTCTTGAGTTGAATTGTATAAATATGGCATAAGTTCAACTGCCTTCTCTCACCCTAAAGTTGTGTCTAATTTTTGAAATCATCTTGACACTACACCTTATTCAAAAAATATTTAACCTTATATTTCTTATTCATAAGCTAATTTACTCATAGGATCACATCATATGATCCCAATAATGATGTAAAAATATCTACTACTTTAGTAAAATTAGGCAATCTAATCTTTGCTTTGACTAGACACTTGTCAACTTTGACTTTTGACTCATTCCCATACTGTACCAACCATGCATTTTCCATAAGTTCATCCTTTCTAGATAACTTACTAAGCATCATAGGAACAATAAAACATTCTAAAGCTCCTATGCCAATTAAAATAAAAACTAGATGATCAAACAAAATACATAATATTTCTATGGGTGAAGCTTGATACTCAACCTTTGATTGTTAATATTTGCATGAATCCATTTTTATAATGTACCTTGTTGAGAATTGTAATGCTTATTCTTTGATTTATCCGAAGGACATTATCTATAAAAGTGTTCACCTCCACATATGAAACAACCTCTAATTGGTCCTTTCTTCTCAGTCTATTGGTTTCCCTTGAAACCATTATCAGGTTTCTTGTTCCCTGAACCACTATTAAACTTGGCATTCTGATTCTTGAACTAACCCTTTGAATCCACACTCCTCTACTTCCAATTCTTCTTTTTGAAATTTGTTTTAGAACTTCCAAATTTATTTTTTAACTTATCTCTAATTTTAGTAAGATTTTTCCATTTTTTTCTTACTTGATCGCCTTCTCAAATTCTTGATCCATGGTAGATGGACCATGCACATCTACTTCATAGCTTATTTGTTGTTTCAATCCTATGATGAATTTTTTAATTTTGAACCTATCATCTTCCTGATACTAAGGTATATACTTAAGAAGCAAGGTGAATTGCTCCCAATCTTCATTCACTTATAAATCCCCTTTCTTAAGATTCTAAAAATCTATAATCTTTTAGTCAAATTATAGCTTTGGAAGCTATCATGACCTAAAAAATGTCACAAACTATTCCCAAGTAATGGTGATAGAGTTGAGGTTCATCTCAAGCTTCTTATTTGACCACCAAGTCACTTCTTTACCAACAAGTTGTTAATCTCCCCAGACTACTTTTTTGACTTTGAAATAATTCTAAATCTCAAAATACTTCTCTATTTCTATCAACCACACTTTAAATTCATATTCTAGTAAAATTCTATCAAACTTGGGTGGATTTCCCATTTTTCATGTCACGTGTTAAATCTATAGCTACTCAATCTCTCACATCCTACAGCACCACCTGATGCATCTAGTCTTGAAGATGTTCTTGGTCATTAGGATGTTCTTTAGGTTCATCCAAAACATTTTCCTCTTCATTTCCATACACATCTTGATCTTGGGCTACAATTCAGTCCCTAGTCTCTTGCATTGTTGTGAGGATTAAATCTAACTTCATAGCTTGCTTAGTGGCAAACTAGTTTGGATCAATAGGAGGCTCATTATTTAATGTACCCTCAACTCCTATTCTAGTGTGCACCATTTTTATTCCTATTTAAGAGTATAATAATTTTGTGTTAGAAAACACATTAAGTCCTAGAGTTTTAGCTTCAACTATGATACCATAATGTAACAACCCCACTGGGTTTTACCAGAATATCACTATAATTTTTTAAAATTATATACACATATTCAACATATATATTTCATCATGAGAAACCTAACTAGTGATATTTAACTAACTATATTAATTTAGTTAACCATAAAGGTTATAATTATTCCACTTATCTAAGGATCACCATGAATAGATAAAGAAATCATAAACAATACTAAAATAACAATAAATACTACATATCATCATAAATGAAATAGTACAATTTTAGTCATGACTAATAGAGTATTATAGCCACTACTATAGAAGTATAATGTATAAATTATATAGTTTTATCAATACATAATAATATCTCAAATGATAAAACATGATACAAATCTCCTATGAACATAGCCTCTATAACTCAAGTCTCCACAACTCATGAATCAATATGTAATCTCAAGTGTAGTCTCAAGTATAGGACTATATCTAAAAGGGAGAACATCATCTAAGAAATTTTTCACATAAACCATAGACCATAAATCCCCCGTACTATCTCCCAAACAAGGAGACGGCCATCCCTTCATGTATGGGTAGATAATGATGGTGTGGGAATCCAAAGTAACAAACTAGAACCCATGTGTGAAAATATCTAACACATAATGTGTACCATAAATAAATCCATTCTAATATGATATAGCACAAATATGAAAACTATATCAACATATGAAATGATAATGTTTATCAAAAATTAATTTTCCCAAACTTTTAATAATAAATGATCTCTAGGATTAGTCAAATTCATACACACCACTCGATTGAATTATACCTCATCTTGCATTGATGGTGCTAATTAATCTATTATAATCCATCCACTGTCTAATTAATGTCACAACTATGAGATTTGGTAAAAAAACATATAATAATATTAAAACCAATAAGTTCATTCAAAAATATTTCTTCTTAGAAAATCAAATTTAAGCTAAGTACAAAATTATCACACTTTCATTTAGTCCATCAAATGAAGTGAAATGAGTCCATTTATCTAGTTTATTATATATAATAAATAGAATCCAAAAATAGTTTCAAACATACCATCTCAGTATGATCACATCAAAATTGTTAGTTACCTATAATACTAAGTAACTCATAATGTTGTTTCTCCATGAAATAACAATATATCACAAGCTTATAAAATATAGTTTATATTCCAAATATAAACAAATCCCATCCAAAAAATCATAATTACCTATATTTTATCTCTTAAATACATTATTTTAATGCTTATATCCATAACATTAAAATATATCTCAATAAATAAATTACATGTCAATGGGAATAATTTCTTCAAGTACAATACAACTGAGTCTAATATGCATATATATTTAAATGGTATAATCAGATTAGATGTGTTACACAATCCAAAATCATGTATTTAACCATATGTGTGTGTTTATGTATATAAACTCCCCAAATCATTTTTAATGCAATATAATTATTTATTGTATATGGTATATTCTATGTAGACATCTATTGCATGACTTAGATTATTCTTTATATTTTAATGTATACATCCAATCCATAAAATAGTCCCATAGGCCCTTTTTAAAAAATAAATAATTCCTCCACATTTATACTTGTTTAATTCAAGCATACAAACTTTCAAAAAATCCAAATGTAACATACAACCAACCATATGTTCCATTCAATTAAATAAAAACATTCCTCATTCAATCATTTTGAGACTTTCATGTAAACCAAATGCATATAATTAAATCTCAAAAGATAATCGACTAGGCTCCATATGGGTCATCCATTATAGACACATGAAACAGTCCATATAAATTTTATGCCTTTATTTATATAATTCCTCTTGCTCAATCCCCATTTGACTGTATTTAAACTTTTCATTTTTTGAAAGTTAATTTTAGAATACACATTCAAACCTATTTAGGTGTAGTTCTAACACATAATGAACATATTAAAACTTATGAAATCAATAAAATTTTTGGGCTTGATCTTTGAATAAAACCATAACAAATTCCACATATAGTCATTCTCCTACTCATACTTGAGTTCTATAAAATGACTAACCCAATTAATTCATAATTCTGTAATGAATTAATATATGTGCTAATAAATTTCATGACATAATTAATATTATAACTATATTTTTGAAGATGTATGTGTTTTTACTAAAATTAACATAACACAACAAAACCTTAACCCCTAATTTTACTATATAGGCAAGTTCAAAACATTATACAAATTGTCCTCTATAATAGCCTAATAATTTCAAAATACATGTTTTTATAAAAATGTATATGTACATAGCCAAATTTTAAGGATGTACACTTAAGTGTATATATACATAGTTAAGATACAAGGTTGTACATATAAATTTATATGTACTCAATCATCCCAATAAGCCCTTCCAATCAAATTCAAGTATATGTGTGTGTGTGTGTGTGTGTGTGTGTGTGTGTGTGTGTGTGTGTGTGTGTGTGTGTGTGTGTGTGTGTGTGTGTGTGTGTGTGTGTGTGTGTGTGTGTGTGTGTGTGTGTGTGTGTGTGTGTGTGTGTGTGTGTGTCTGTATGTATATGTATATATTTTATCAAATTTAACAATGTATATATGTGTGTGTGTATACATGGTTATATATATATATATATATATATAAATATAAAATTTAACCATGTATATACATACATACATATATGTTTATATCCATAGACCCATTTTGATAACGAATTACTCATTTTATACCTAAAGACCAATATGTATATGTATATATTTTATCAAATTTAACAATGTATATATGTGTGTGTGTATACATGGTTTCCCTAAGTCGAATCTGGGGTTTATGGAGGCCAATATATCCACATACCACTCAATATATATATATATATAACCCAATATAGTTTGAAAATCCCTTTATTTATCACATAAGAACTGATATACAAAACCTACCTATGAATGCTAATTTTTTTTAATTATGTTGGGTGAATATGACCAGCTAACTGGCATTTAAAATATATACATAGGGAGATTGGTCATCCAGATGTGCAGGTTTACTGCATCACAAGGGGATACATCAAGGGGAGGTTCCCTATTAAATATGCAGAGCTATATATAATATAAATAAGCAAAAAGTAAGACAGGGGTGAGACAAACCATCCATCTCTCTTCTTTATATGCACACAAACAAAGGAGAAAATCCTAGCTATAAACACTGAAGGCACTTCTCTTCTTTCAGAAGTGTCGCTACAAGAAATATATCCATAGACCCATTTTGATAATAGAGAATTCCACCTCAACTCATTTTATACCTAAAGACCAATATGTGAAAGCACAAAGTATACATATTAAATGAATAAGGACACCATCAAATGACACAAGTTAGAAACCCAAACATTATCTTGAGTTTCATTTCATATTTTAAATACACAAATGAATATATATAATTGATTTGAATAATCTAGCTTGAGCCACAAGTATAATATGGACCATCAAGAACATATCCCAACTTTTTTTACAAAGATATTTTTATCCTTTGGTCTCGCTCCTCTCTTCAACTAAGAGAGAGTTTAAGACAAGTTTTCATAGAATCTTAACATTTATGACAATTCTATGGACTTACCCACAACCCTTAGGTTTCAAGCTTTTTTCTCTCGACAGGCTTTATCCTTTAGTCAGAATTTGGGGTTCTATGGAGGCCAATTCCTTCCATAGGATTTCACTTTGTCTTTTGCTTGTTCCACATACCACTCAATAATCTATAGATTTAAATATATTGAACCAAAAACTATCTTGTGTTTTAACCCAATACTTAGTTTGAAAAAATTTGGCCCTTTATTTATTCACATATGCATTGAACTAACCACTCATATACAAAACCTACCTATGAATGCAAGGTTCAACGGTTCATTCCTTGCTTAGAAGCTTGCTGATGAACATGTTTAGCTGAACCAAGGCATTGAACCAGCCCTGAAAATGACTAAGTGTTGGAAACTTGTTCTTTTGATTGAACTCACCTCAAAGCCTTTGAACCTGTTGAACCTACCTTCTTCTCATTCTACAACTCACTCCTCAAGATAGTCATGTTCAAAAATGTGTTTCCCCATAATCACCTCTTTCATTCTACAATTCCTTTTATTCAATTCCTTTTATTATTTTTAATTCTCTTACTCTCCACCACTAACAATTGCTTCAACTGACTATATAAATGCATGTAAAAATTTATCAACAAATTTTCATAGTCCATCACCGTGAAAACATAGTAGCCTCCATATTTTCCTCAAAAGAGATGCTTAATCAAAGTCAATGTATGCTTAGTAAGCCTAATCATCTCAAGGCTTCTATTTGTTCCACAAAAAATCATTTTATATTCTTTTTAAAATATGCATGATAAAAAATAATCATCAACCAACAAAACCTTAATCATTTAGTCTCCAATGTCTATTCCATGCAAATTCTATCAACTTGTCAATAACCCAAGTATTCCCATGAAATGAACCTCAACCAAATATAATAGAATAAAGATTATATTGCATGATAATACTCTTAGGTATTACTAGATTAAATTCCAACATGACTATATTATACCCTATCATAAATATAATGATTTATTAGATCATTTAACAATTAAAAACAATGTTATTTATATCTTTTAACATATAGATTTAGCATATATAATAATAATGTTTAATTATTATTATCTAAACCTTATATATGAATAAAAATAATGGAATATGTCATCTTATCTTAACACTATGAAACCATATTTAACAATGCAGTAAGGTAAGTAAAACATAACTGACTTCACTCATTCAGTCAAATAATTGCATTATATAAGATAAACTAGTATCATCACAAAACTAGTGAAATCTCTCAAATAATCAGTACAATCATCATCAACAATCAAGATTATACCAAAAATCATATTAACAATCACCTAAAAGCAAATTACATAAAACATCCTATGTTATCTATATCAAATAATTAATCATGAAAAATGATATTTTAAATGGTGTGTGCAAGGGTGTTTGTATTCATTCTCTATTGATCCCCAATATCTCTATCCAACCACCCTCTCTAATGATGCTCTCCCTCCATCATACTCTAATGGAAGAATATATCCTACATCCACATCACAACAATGAAGGTATTTATCTATAAACATCATTATATCCATTAAATAATGTTGTATAAACATGATCACAATATATAAAATATAAAATTACTGCTAACTCATAATAATGAATCATGTAAATTAACACAAAATGTCCCATAATCAGTAAATGTCATTTAATCTTAATCCAATATTAACTAATAAATTAATAAACCATAATAATCTATAGATCAAACAACTTATTTAGTTTAGAGATAAATTAGGATGTGAAAGATGATGCTCACAATCATGAAAGTGTCAACAAAAATAAATTTCTTGAGTGTGAGAGTGTTGCTTAGGATAAAACCACACTGAAAGGCAACAGATGAGTATCCACAAATGAACCAAATTCGTAATTCATAGTGTCTACCACATATAAGGCTTAGAATAAGAATGAGATCTTAAAATGATAAGAGTGTGGGAAATGGTTGTTCTTAAAATGGAAAGAGCATTGGAAATGGTTGCTCACAAAATGATGAGAGCATAAGAAAATCTAAGTGGTCATTAGTGCATCAAAGTTGAACATGTAATGATCACAATATAAAATTTCAAAATGGTGAGAGTGTATGGCTAAGGCTAATAAGTATGGGAAAACTAAAGGAAAGTTGTTACTTTTGAAATAACTAGGAGTCCTAAAATATTTAAAGTAATGAAGCAGTCAAAAAAGAAAGGAAGGTGTGGTTGAGCTAACCCGAGATACCCCACATATCTAATTATTGCCTACATAGTTTGTACAGACCTTAGGTCAATATAGTTCTCCCAAAAATGGGAGGAAAAAATAACAAGATGGTCTAGAAATAAACTAAATAGATAAATTGCCCATCCCATAAAAGTTTGATGACTTTATATCTTACATGGAAATTCAAAGCCAATTTTCATGATTTTAGGATTTTTAGGATTTTAAAAAGTTTCTAAATTTTTTTAGAATTTTATAGGTATCTCAACTCGATGGATAATTATGAGATACATAATGGTCCCTCTCATAAAAAGATAAGAACATGACTTAAATATGCTCATAAAATAATGAGAGCATTCAAACTTAAATTACTCACAAAAAAATTAGAGTGTGGGAAAAGGGGTGACTCAGTTGACCTCAATGTGAATCTTGTGTTTCCTACATAATCTCAAATGATACTTCAAGTCACTGTAGCTTTTCTTATAGCATAAGAATCTGACTAGGTAGTAGTAAGTTTGTGAATTAGGCAAATGGCACAGTATAGTAACAATAATTTCAAGGTGATGTAGCAATGCATAGTAAAGGGGTTGCTCCTATTTTTCCCATAGGTGGTTATAATTAGGAAATAATATGGGTTAATGATAATAATTTTCCCAAAGGTGGTTATAATTAGTAGCATTGATAATGAGATAGAATGTGACAATAATTAAGTGTGCAATTACCAAACCACTATCATACTGCTCCAAGATACTCTCTCTTTGTGAAATACTAAATCAACTACAAAAACTTTATCTGAATCCCCTCTTTAAAAGTGTCTAAAAAAAATAATAGATTAGAACCAAGCTAAAAAAGGGTGGGTAAGGGAGGGTAAACATCTTTGATCAATAGGGAAAATATGGAAGGAATATTACATGATATGGTTTAAGAAAGGTAATATTACAGTACAACATAAATGATCCTCATGGATAATACATCAGGTCTCTCAAGTGAAATAATGCTTGAGATGTATTATGTTCCTGGGCTCATCAATTTCATCTCCTTATGGTGTAGCTAATATATAATCCCTATAGTAATAATTAAAAATAATTACATAAGGGCCTATCTAATTAGGCTTAAACTTACCTTTCTTCTTTTTCTTAGTCATGGTGTTCTAATTTTCTTTGAAGACAAGATCACTAAGATTGAACTCTTTGTGTTTGAAAAACCAATTATATTGACCATACATCTAGTTTTTATATGCTTGAAGGTTTTTTACAGCAAGCATATATTTTTGTCTAGTAACTCTAGCTCTTACTAATGAGCGACTATATAATCCTCATCATCAAGGATGTGCTTCAATGAGATACATAGAGAAGTCAACTCAACCTCGATGGTAAGAATGACCTTAGTGACATAGACAAGGGAATATGGTGTGGCTCCTATAGGAGTATGATAATGTAATGTTCCCAAATTGGGATAATGATGATAAAAGAGGTTTTCCTAACAAATGCCTTAAACACCCCAATAGCTAAACTGTAAAAAAATTAAATTAGCAAACCCTAGCTGATATATAGATGCTCAAAACACATCAAATAGAAACAAACTCTAGGTGCCAATGTTGCATAATTAATTCCAAACTATTGAAGCATAAATCCACTAAAATTTCACCTTAAATCCACAAATATGTCATATATAAACCCTAAATTTTGTTGTTGTAATAAATACATTTTTATGTGTGAAGAAAGGTGGATGTACCTTGGGAAAATACACTTGAAAAATTCATATTTTTCTCCTAAAAGTAAAATTTTGTTTCACTTGTTAATTCAAACTTAAAACCCTTACAAAACTCACCAATAATAATAATAATAATAATAATAATAATAATAATAATAATAATAATAATAATAATAATAATAATAACAACAACAACAACAACAATAATAATAATAATAAATATTTTAGAATGAAATATTTCCAATATTAACCCTCCAAATCTTCCAAAACCCTTTCCAGGTAAGTCATTCAAGTGCATAAATTTATTGCATTAAATAAATAATATTTATCCCTTGAATTTACTCACCAAAATGATGTCAAAATGACCTTAAAAAGTATACAAAAAATACACAAATAATTTAATATTATTTTTACACCTTTTTAGGGCCTAAAATCACCCTATAAACCTCAAAAAATACTCCATAAGTAAATCACCCCACTCATAAAATATTGGCAGAATTTTTTGAGTGAAACCCTAGTCTTTCCATTCCAATTACTTTCAAACCCTTATGATAAGTTACCACAAAAATTAAAAAAAATAGAATAACAATTTTTACCTTTCCAAACATATTTAAAAACCTTTTGAGATGTTCTCCCCAACTAGTTCACCCTATCTTATAAAAATAAGGAATAAAATTATAATATAATACTCACCCAAAATTCCTCCAAATATCCTCCTAAGGTCTCCTAAGGCAAGTTTCCCAAGATGGAAAAGTGTTATAAAATATTAGCAATATTTTATAAACTACAAATCACTTCATATCATCCTTAAACCTTTGAAATTTACTCTCTAATCAAGTTGACTTAGCTATAAAATTCAAATAAATAATGTCCCACCCTCTTTGGCCTCTAATGACCCCTCCAAGTGGTTTGCCTAGTTCCCTAGGCAAGTCACCACCAGGGTTTTTGCAACACAAAAAAGCTCCCAAAATGATTCACTACTCTCTAAACCTATGAATTTACCAAAAACATATTTTTGATAGAAGTTGAAATATTTCCTCAATGAAGGTGGTGTCTAAAAACACCGTTGTATGATCCACTTACATGAACTCATCTAATTTGAATCTCATTACAACCCTTGAATAGAGTTACCCAAGTAGAATGAATGGAGGTCTTTGTCCTCAAACCTATGACACTTCTTGAAGGTTTTCATCCTCAAGAGGTAGAAACCAAGCTTGACATACTTGATTCAATTTTCCAAATCAATATTCAATATGCCCATTCCAAACGAGCCTCTCTTCCTTTTTATATTCTTCCTCTAATTGTGGTGCCCAAAATAGAGAGGGAGAGTTACTTTTCCTTGTAATAAAAATATATATAATAAGCTTCCTTATAAAAGCACTTTTAGAATAGCCCTTAAAAGGGCCCAAATATTAGATAATAAAGTGCTTTTATCAACATAACTTTGAAGCTTACCTATGTTCCCATTTTTGCATTTAAATCCTTAGCCCTAGGGAATGCTCAAGCTAAGGGTCTCATCCCAAGGAATAACTCAAAAATGGGGACATTAAAATCCTCCATAACCAAAATTTCTTGTCTTTAAAAAATTACAAAAGCCATGGAACTATCCCTACCTCCTTCAAAATACATATTTTTATTGAAATGATTTCTCATTACAAATAATATTTAAATTGTACTCCTTGTTTGAAAAACACATACCTTATAGGCTTCCCCCATAGGTTTGAGAGGTCAAAATCATCTTCCACTAATCCTTCATAACCCAAAACTAGTTGTCATACTTGATTTCTTTTTGATATAGTATCCTAAAGTGTATGATTGTGCCTACAAAGAAAACATTCACCATTATAAAATTAATCATTAAAATTTATTTATACCACATACCTTGAATGATAAAAGTTCTTATGAATAAATTTTCTTGTGTGAATCTTCTACCACTCCCTTTATTCATAGGAAAGATGTACTCTTAATAAAGAGCCTATGCCACTCCTTAACATGGAATTATACCTTGCTTATTGGATTAAACTAAAATTATGCTTTCCCATACACATTTCCAGATTATACCTTGTCTATATTTTACCAAAAAAATCTATTTTTATCCTCTAATATTCTATTTTAGTTGATTATTAAATTTAGCTTGCATTATGTGATCATTTTTAGAATGCATCTTGGCACCAATTTTCCCCAATGTAGGCTGTAAAATGACCATAAATCACTAAATTTTCCCTTCCTCATGTAGTTGAACTTGCTTTTTTAACTCAAAAATTTGGAAACAAGAAATTTCAGATTTCTTACCACCTTTTCTTATTCTTTATGTTGGCTACCATGTAGAAGATAAATGGGTTTTGATACTTCCAATGTTCCATAGGTGAGTCCCTCTATATTTTTCCTTATTTTTCAAGGAAGAGGGTTTTTATTTTTAGCCATTTGGATCCTTTGTACAACTATTAATCACTCTTTTTCTTTCAATATTTAAGGGGTGTTCTCTTCTCCTCAATGCCTCACTATTTCTCTTTGTGCAAGAGGCGCTAGGGTGCAACCCTAAGCATGTTTTGGGTTTCCCTTGGCACTCCATTATTTTCCCATTTATTTCAAATAAATTATGACAAAATTATAATTTGTAATACTTACCAATTGCTTTTGAGAATGCTAAAAATTTAGATGAAGGGGTTGCATTTTATGTCTAGGGGTAGCCTTATTTTCCACTCTCTTCATGTTCATGATAAATCCTCAAAAACATTTATTGGCCTTGGAATATGAGGCCTCTTCATAACTTAGACCATGCAAAACAACCTCTTTGCCTACTATCTAGAATTTGAGCTCCATGGTTTGGTAATTTTGTGTATATTCACCAAGTGAGTGTAACCATTGAATACCAAGGACCATATTGGTCTAACCTATACTAACCACATAAAAATCATCCTCAACCACATTTTTTTCTAAAGTGAGGCTAATATTTGGAATCTTGGTTGTGCAATTGATGGTGAATCCATCTACTACTATAACTTTGAAACCCTTGAAATCCATTGATTGTAATCCAAGTAATGTTACCAATTCCCTATTAATGAAATTATGAGTTACCCCATTGTCAATAAGTACAGTAATAGGTGTAGCTTTCAATAATAACTTAACTCTAAAAGGGTTATATCTAAGATCCCTAAAAAGTAATACCAAAGTGCCACTCAATTCCTCCTCTCCTTCTATTTCCAAAGTATGTTCCTCATAGTTGGCTGCCCCAACTTTTTCCTCCTCATTTTCCTCATTAAAAAGATCCTTGATGTAGTGAACCCATCCCTTGCCATGATAATTATGTAATTTATCCCAAGGGTACTTACATGTGAATCAAAGACCTTTCCTTCTTATCTCATTCTTCACATCAAAGATACTATGTGGTAACTCCTTCTACTATCCCAAACCTAGTTGGTTTGTCTAATCAAAGGACCCACATGATTGGCCTTAGGTGGTCCTAAAAATCTACTCGTAGGTTGCCCCAAACCCCACCTCTATGTTGCCTAGTAGGTGGTAAATATTACTCGTTAGCTATGCAAAAGGTGGAAGTTTACCCCTCAGAGTAGAAGACTCCACATTGTAGGCCTTCTGAATGGCCTCTCTTAATTTAGGTGGATCAAAATCTTTGACAAATCCCCTTAAGGAGTCAATCAAGCCCTATATGAATAGTACCACTAATTTCCTATCTGAAATATCGATCACCATGTTTGAAATTCTTTGAAAATATGTGATGTAATCATCCATTGAAGTCATTTATCCCAAATGAGCTAAATCATGAAAGTGAATCTTAGGATCCACTTTATTAAACCTCTCAATCAATCTCAGACTAAACTCCTCATAAGAGTGTATCATTGATGCCCCTATGTGATCAAACCATATTACCATGAATTGTGGGTTGTTCCTTTTAAATGAAAGATGGTGAACTATATGTCCTCTCTCTCTATCATTAGAAGAATTTAAAATAAGGTATCCACCTTCTAAATCTAGGCCCTAGCTAAACTCCTATGTGACCCATAAAAAGTAGAAAGAGATAATTTCCCCAATACATGTTAGAGATCTCCTTAGCTTCCTCTCTATTAATAACTAATCCTAAACCCAACCTGTCCTCATTTCCAAGCTAAAAAATTGGAAAATATCATATCCTCCTCAACTATCTTAGATAAGGTAACATACTCATCCATATCTCTCTCTAACTCATCATGTGGGTTGAATAACCCCTCCCTTGCTAGTGTGATCTCTTCCCTTTAAAAAAATATAGGTTGTATGGGCCTACGTGTGGATGCCCCATTCTTTGAATAGGGTTTATGTGCATTTTTCATGCTCCCTAAAGCACTACTATCTCCATTGAGTGGTTTCAAACCACCCTCAATTTTTTCATGCTCCCCAAAGCACTACTATCTCCATTGAGTGGTTTCAAACCACCCATCTCATTGAGGGAACAAAGAAATCCCTCAATCATAACTATCTTCCTCTCCTAAGTTTGAGAATAATTCTCAAATATTTCCTTGATATACCTATTTCTCCTCTCACCCTCTATCTCCTAGTTATCCATGTCACTCATAACTCAGTCCTACTTAGGTGTACCAACTGGTGGAAACCTTGTTTTCCTCCTGCTACTCCTCAAATAATACTTAACCTCTTTATTTCTAGTCATGTATCAAACCATCATCCCATATAATAGCCAATATATTACTCTAATACCACTATAATGTCCCCAAATTTGGATAATTATGATAAAATAGGGTTCCCCAAAAAACCCTTAAACACCCCAATAATTAAATTCTAAAATTTTTAAATCAACAAACCCTAGCTGATATATAAATGCTCAAAACTCTTCAAATAGAAACAAATTCTAGGTGCCAATGTTTCATAATTAATTCCAAACTACTGAATCATAAATCCATTAAAATTTCACCTTAAATCCACAAATATTTCATACATAAACCCTAGATTTCTATTGTAATAAATACCTATTTATGTGTGAGGAAAGGTGGATGTACCTTGGGAAAATACACTTGCAAAATTCAGATTTTTATCTTAAAAGTATAACTTAATTTCCCTTGTTAATACAGCCCTCAAACCCTTAAAAAAATTACCAATAATAATAATAATAATAATAATAATAATAATAATAATAATAATAATAATAATAATATATAAATATTTTAGAATGAAATGCTTCCAATATTAGCCCTCAAAAGCTTCCAAAACCCTTCCAGGTAAGTCACCCAAGTGAAAAAATTTACTACATTAAATAAATCAAAATTCTCCCTTGAATTTACTCACCAAAATGATGTCAAAAGGACCTCAAAAATTATGCCAAAAATACACAAATAATTTAATATTATTTGTCCACCTTTTAGGGCCTAAAATCACCCTATAAACCTCAAAATATACTCCACAAGTGAATCAACCCATTCGTAAAATATTGGCATAATTTTTTGATTGAAACCCTAGTCTTTCCCTTCCAATTCCTTTCAAAACCTTATGACAATTTTCCATCAAAATAAAAAATATATAAGAAAAACTTGTAGCTTTCCAAATGAATTCTTAAAACCTTCTGATATGCTCAATTTTTTCCCCCAATTGGTTCACCCTAATTCAAAAAAATAAAGAATAAAATTAAAATATTTTGCTCACTTAAAATTCCTCCAAATAGCCTCCAAAGGTTTCTTAGGGCAAATTGCCCAAGATGGAAAAATGGTATAAAATATTAGAAATATTTTATACACCATAAAACACTACCAATTATCCTCAAATCTTCAAAATCCACTCTCCAATCAAGTCACCTTAGCTAGAAAATTCAAATAAAGAATGTGTCATGCTCTTTTGCCTCTAATGACCCCTCGAAGTGGTTCACCTAGTTCCATAATCAAGTCACCACCCCTTAGGAACATCTTTCACAACATGAATAATCTTCTTAAATGATTCTCTCCTCTTCAAACTTGTGAAATTACCAAAAACTTGTTTTTGATAGAAGTTACAATATTTCCTCAATGAAGGTCATGTCTAAAAATACCTTTGTATGATCCACTTACATGAACTCATGAAATTTGAATCTCGCTTACAACCCTTGAATAGAGTTACCCAAGTATAAGGAATCAAGGTTTTCATCCCCAAACCTATGACACTTCTTGAACATTTTCATCCTCAAGATGTGGGAACCAAGCTTGACATACTTGATTCAATTTTTAAAATGAATATTCAACATGTCCTTTTCAAAAGAACCTCTCTTCCTTTTTATATTATTCTTCTAATTATGGAACCCAAAATAGAGAGGGAGAATTACTTTTCCCTTTAATATAAATATATATAACAAGCTTCCTTATAAAATCACTTTTATAATGGCCCTTAAAAAGGCCTCAAAATTAGATAGTAAAGTTATTTTATCAACATAATCTTGAAGCTTACTAATGTTCCCCTTTTGCCTTTAAATATTTATCCCTAGGGAATTCTCAAGCTACAGGTCTCATCCCAAGGACTAGATCAAAAATGGGCACACTATAGGTAATTAGTATAGTAAGCCTAGCAGGTATGGAGGATTTTCAATTGCCAATCGTGGCCAACATCATTCACAATCTTCTTAAGAATATTGATAATAGTCTTGTTAGAGGCCTCTACTTGTCCATTACCTTGTAAGTAATATGTAGTGAAAAAATGTTGGGTTATGTTAAAATTAACATTGAGCACATTGACATCCTTATTCTTAAATAATCCACCATTATCAGATATAATGTCAGTTTGGATGCCATAGTGAAAAATGATATGGTTGAATATGAATTTGGAATTTATTTTCCAATCACATAAATCAGGAGTATAGCTTTAATCCACTTAGTGAAATACTCAATGGTGGTAAGGATATACTTATGACCATATTTGGAGGTGTGGTTAATCTTCCCAATGAGATCAAGTAACCACATTGAAAATGGCCATGGTGTAGTCATTGGTTTGAGTGGCTTGGTGAGAGAATGAATAAAATTTGCATGCCTCTAACATTTGTTACATATTTTCACATAAGCAATTGCATCTACTTTCATGGTTGGATAATAATAACTAGTATATAAGAGCTTTTTGGAAAGGACATCCCCACTAGTGTGGGCTCCAAAAAAACCTTCATGAACCTCCCTCAACTCTAAGGTGGCTTTTTTTGAATTCAAACAATGAAGCAAAATTTCATCAAATCTTATATAGTAAAGGGTTAGTCCAAGTAGGGTATATCAAGAGGATTGTTATGTGAAGGATTTTTGTTGCTTACGTGAAAGGTCTAGTGGAAGGACTTGGTCATGAAGGTAATTATATAATTTTGAATACTAAATATAGTTAGGACCAACAATACCATAAATCACTTCAATAGTCAAAGGTTGATGATTAAGTACTAGAATATGTTCAATGAGTAAATAATAGTCTTTTTCCTTATCTATGCTTTGGATCATATAACCAATAGTAGCCATGGCATCTATTATCTTATTATTGGCTCAAGGTATGTGTTCAAACTAAATGTGGGTAATCTACTTATTGAAAATACCATGGCCTTGTATGGTATTAGATTATCATATTTGTTATGGAATTGGTTCATAGCCTAATTTATGATTAGATGAGAATCACCATGAACCAATAATTATTTAATTTTCTATTATACCTCTTGAAAAATCCCTATAATGAGTGATTCATATTCAACTATGTTATTGGTACAAGGAAAGCTAATACAAAATTATTTGAGAATGAGATCCCTTGTGGTGTAATAAATAATAGGTCTATTCTTGATCCATGAGATGTGAATGATCCATCAAAATATAGCTTTCATTTTTTCTCCTCAGGAGGTGTTTCTATGATGGTCATGATGTACTCATCTCGAAATGCAAAAGTGAGTGGTTTAGTATTAGAAAGGGGACTTTAGCAAATTTATCTATAATTACTTGCCCTTTAATGGCCTTTTAATTGACATAATCAATCTCAAACTCACTCAGAAGTATGATCCACTTGGACATGTGGCCCAGAAAAGCTATGTTTTATAGTAGATACTTGAGTGGATCTACTTTGGCAATGACAATGGTCTTGTTACTAAGCATATAATAACACAACTTACGGGCTATAGATACCATATCTAAATAATTTTTTTATATTAGAATATAGTTATGTTCATATGCTACTAGTGTATGGCTTAAATATTACACAACATTCTCTTTCCCATGTTCATCATGATGGGATAATATTGCCCTCAAGGCATTGTTAGTGGTAGATAGGTATAGTAGGAATGGCCTCCTTAGCATTGGTGGTAATAGAATAGGTGAATTAGATAGGTATTTATTTAGGTTTGTAAAGGCTTTATGACATTATGCATCCCAAATAAACATAATACTTTTCTTTAACAAATAGGTGAAAGGATGGCATTTATCACCTAACTATAAAATTAATCATCTAATAGACTAGATTTTGCCTTACAAACTGTGGAGTTGCTTCAAAGTGGAAGGTGGTAGCTTGTTGGTAATGGATTGAACCATGGTAGGATCAATTTCAATGCCTTAATGGAAGACAATAAATCCTAATAATTTTCCTAAAGTGACACAAATACATACTTCTGAGGATTAAGTTGAACCTTATACTCATGAAGCCTTTCAAATATCCTTATTAGTATGGTTGGATGATCTACACAAGTCTTAGATTTACCCAATATGTTATTGGCATAGTCTTTGACAATATTATGAATCATGTCATGAAATATAAAGGCTATATCCATTTGGTATGTTTCCCTAGAATTTTTGAGGTAGAATGGCATGACTTGATAGTAAAATGTTCCCCAAAGAGTGGTTAATATTATTTTGTATTAGTCCTCTTGTGCGATCTTAACCTAAATATATATTGAAAATACAACCATGAGGGAAAGCATTTCATACCTGATTATGGAGTGGACTATCATGTCAATATTTGGTAAAGGAAAGTTATCTTTCATGTAGGCCTTGTTGATGTCTTTGAAATAAATGTATATTTTGATCCCTTATAGATTTTTACTAATAGGCACTATTTTAGAGATCCAATCTAAATAGTCAATTGGTATGATGCATCTCACTTTCAAGAGTTTATCTAACTCTTTATTAACTAACACAATAATATGAGGATGCATATTATGTTTTCATTTCTTCATAGGTTTAGAATTAGGATGTACAATAAGTTTATGTACAACTAAGTTAGGGTCCAAACCTATCATGTCTAAATAGGCCCATACAAATATGTTAATAAACTCCCTCAAAAGGGATATAAAAACTTCACATTCCTCCTCAGTGAGACATATACCTAATTTAATCCACTTCAGATCATCTCGAGTCCTAATGTTAACTTTTTTAGTATCCTCTATTAAGAGAGTTGAGCCATATTTTATGATAGTTAGTAAGGATGTAAATTGGCTAGCATGGCAAAGTCTTCTAGTCGGACAGGTTCTTAAATCTCTCCCAAATGTGATGAGTCTAAATATCATAATGGTAGTGATGGCCATGTATTTAACACTATAGGACATTCTTAGATAATTTTATCCAATTCATGATATTCTTTTGTACTGAGCTTATACCCAAAAGCAAGTTTATTGTTGGTGGTCTCCCAAGCTTCATTTAAAGAAGAGTGAATACCCCCATATCATAGTGCTTGAAATATTTTTTCACTAAGAGACCAACATTTTTACTTACTTTTACACTATTCCAAAAGGACCTCAAAGAGGTTTTCACTTTGGAACCTCAATGTTTTATCCTTTTATTTTTGGCTAATGGTGTTCACTCACTCTCTAAAATAGGCAGTAGAATCCAATTTGAGAACCCTTATTTACAGTATCCTAATAGAACATTGTCTCTTAGGCACATAAAATCACAAAATGCCTCATAATTCTCAAACTCATCTATAGGTACTATAGATATTTATTGGTCCCAGTCTATTAGTTCGGTATGATAAAGGGTAAGCAAGAAATGTTAGATTACTAGTGTGACATTACAAATGGTATATGGGTCAAATAAGTTGATATTGTCAAGGTCTTAGTATATGTTATAATTAGAATCTATGTTTCTATTGGCATCATCATCATTAGTTAATGGTGTTGAAACATGAAAAAAATACATGAGGTTTCCCCCAAGCAGTTAAAATCTAAGCCCATGAGTTCTTTTGTATCTGGTTATAGAGATGAGATCAATAGTACCCTATCAATTGACCCCCACTCCTCTAACTTCAAATGTTTGGTTATCCATGATTATGTTAGGGATGGGATACTTAATACTTTAGTAGCAATTAGACAATTTGTCATTATATAACTAAGAATCATCTTTTTCAAGTGGGTCTTATTATTGTCTAGTGGCTAGTGTGAAAATAGAAAATGTTGGTCTATTAAACTTTATTTTAACCTTACATATCCATTTCATAAAAAAAACTTAGCTTTGGGCCTTCCATAGGTCTTGGAATTCTATATAATATTATCTATATGGAAGCTATCATGGGTAAAATACTCTCTTGGACCATTGTCTGAAATGGTAAAATGATTATAAATTTCAATAAGAGATGTATGTGAAGATGAGGTAAAGCTATTAGGGTCTCTGTAATTGGTTTTTGACAATTCAGAAAGTATATCTTTGTCTTTGTCCTTATTTTTTATTGGTTCTAGACCAAAATTTTATTTTTATTTTTCATATTTAGCTTCTAAACGTTTGCAATGTTGATATGGCTTTAAATCTCCATGGATAGTCACCTTCATCCTAGAGTGAGGGAACTTGATACACTAGTGCAATGTTGAAGGAATTTCACATATTTCATTTATCCATAGTCTACCCAAAATCAAATTATATGATAAATATAGGTATAGCACATGGAAAAGTGTATCATGGGTCAAAGTCCTGATAATCACTGATAAACTTATGGTTCTTTATGATTCCCACTCCTCATTGTCATAGGCTTTGATAGTAATAGTCTTTGGCTAAAGGTCAATTTTTATATATCCCAAATGCTTGATTAGCTTCAAAGACACAATATTCAAGCTCAATCCACTATCCATGAGGACCACTTTAAATTTATGCCACTTGATAACAAATTCAATGTATAATGGGTTATTATGGAGAGGGTCAAGGGATGACATATCACTTTGGTCAAAGTTCAATTGTTGGCTAGGGGATAATTGTATAACCAAAACTTGAGTTTTGCCTAGTGTCATCTCATTAGGCATTTGGAATTGACCTAGGAGTTCTATAAGGATATTATTGTGTATGATAGATGTATGTAACAAATAAAAATTTGATATTTATGTGTCTTTTAGATTTGTTCCACAATATCATACATTTTTTACTTAACAATAGTAGTTGATATACTCCTAGCCAACATAGTGAGTTGGATTGGCTCATTGTTAGGGGGTTATAGGCCTAGGATGGTGATTTTAGATTGTTGAGTTATGATTGCACAATTTGGATTAGGTACAAGACCATCATAACTAGAATATGGTGGAGATGGCCTAGAGAGGATAATTCTTGATTGCTAGTGAACTTAACTTCAGTCACAAGGAAATGAAGAGTTATTCACCTAATTTATTAGGATGTAACCTTTGGTTTTTGTTGTACTTGTATATGGTCATAGGTCAAGGAAGGATTACCAACATTGCTAGGATCATTAGCATTATTAGGTAATATTCTTGGTCTATTGGCACTTAGTCTAATATTGATGGTAATGATAGCAACATGACCACCTTACAATATGACTTATAACTTTATTATAGTCATGTGCAACTACATGATAAGTGTATTGGTTATTGGGGTCATTTTGGCCTTGATTCCTTCTATTTTGTGGTTTATTTTTTTGTTGTTATTGTGGTTATGGTCTTCTTTGTTACTGATGCTGATTGGGATTGTTATATTGTGGAAAAGGGTTTTGGTAGATACCTAGATTTTGGTTAGAAGTATATACTCTATTATCCAACTAAATTTATCCATTTTCCAACATATTCTCAATGAGGTGCTTCAATTGCACACAACAGAGTATAGAATGTCCATGAACATGATGGTGTTCATAGAACTCATTCTCTTTGTAACAATATGGATAAGGTATTCCCTCAAGAAAGAATTTTGGAATTGGTCAACTATTTATATTGGTTGTGAATAATTTATGAAACACTATTTTAATATGCTCACCCAAGTCACTAAAAACTCTAGGAGTAGGTCTTCTTCTTGGAGAATGGGTTTACAAAGGTGGTGGTTTTAGCATTTGAGGTGATGTCCTAGGTTGAGGCATAGAATGCACTTGATAGGTATGCTACATTTATGTAATAATCTACATTTACAACATAAGATGAGTAGATAGTGTTTGCACCCTTTAAACATGACATGACTAAGTGATTCCATTACTGACAACATTCTTATTTCATAGTTGTATGGCTTAGGTTTTTCAAAATTATTTTCCTAAGTGGGTGGAGATGCTTGCACTTATATTAAGCTAGGGTTCTAACTTGAGCCTAAATTTTGGTTTTGGCTCTGATTCTCATTTGAGGAAGCCAAATTGATAATCCCTTTGTTCATAAGGGCATTTTAAATCTATATACCCTTTTTAATGATTTCCTTGAATGTATGAGGACACTGAAGCTCCAAGTGATAAGATATTTCCTTATGCAAATTTTTAGTAAACATAGCTACTAACTATTTATTTGGTAAGTTATGGGTGAAGTGACTAGCAAGTGCTCTCCATCTCTATAATTAACTCATAAATATATCACCAAATCTTTGCTTAGCTTAACTCAAATAAACTATTAAAATCTCATACTCAATATTGTAGGAGAAATTTTATACAAAATTATCTGATAGATCATCAAAGTCAAATACCAAGTTCTTTGATAACTTAATAATCCACTCCAAAGCTTGTCTAGCTAGACTTTGAGGAAAAATAATAAGTAAGTAGATCTCATTATAGGCCACTGGCTAGAAAGTGATAAAAACCTCTTTTAGATGATTTTTAGGGTCTCCTTTAAACTTACATTTGGCAAATTTTGGTGGCTTGTAATTTAGAGGAAATGGTATTTAAATATACTCCATATTAAATTGATATGAACACATGTCATCCAATTCTAACCTCTTGGTTTATTTTCCTATCTAAATGGATGCAATTACATCATTCATATGTTACAATTTTTGGTCTAAAAAACTTGATGGCAAAGTTGGTTGTGGTTGTTTATGGGTGGTCAAAGGTAGATTACCTTGACTAGAGTACAATGGGGGAATGGAGTACTGTGGAATGTTGGTTTTATGTTACAATAAAATAGGAATATCCATCCACACATTAATATTATGATGCTAATACTGCATGCATTATTGGTAAATATTATGGTTTGGATTGAACATATGGCCTTAGGTTTGAAGGAATTGGGATTGTGATGGAAGTATGTGTCTTTGTGAAGGTATTATGCCTATTGAGTTTATGTAGGAACTTGATGTTGACTATTAAAATGTAGCCTTATAAATGGCATTTGTTATTAACTAGATAATTATCTTTGAATAAGTGGCACATGCTAGGTAAAAGGAAATATTTATCTAATATATACTTGTTGGATGTTAGCACTCCTTTTTAAAACAAACACCTATTGTGAACTGGATGTTTTTTGGGTGTTTGGTATTTATTATTGACCAATAATAACACATTGTTGATTAGACAATGTATATTAGTCTACAACTATTGAGGTACATTCATTGCTACCTATTGAGGTGGAACATTTGTTTCCACTCGTTGAGGTGGCATAGTTTTTTTCCTTTTTTATGTTTGTATATTAGTCTATGTTTATGTCTAAATAAAATTAACCATCATATATTGAGGTTGGATAACATTTAACACTAATTGAGGTAAAAAATTAGTTGGTGCCTAATTACTTATGCCCTACTATTATAGGTTTAAAGAAGCAGTTGGTTGAGGAGTGGGAGTGACCTGTTGTGGTTGGTAACTAGGCATTCCTACCCCCTATTTCTGTGAACCAATCATGGTATTGTCAAGAGGAACTTATTGTCATGGATTATTTTTTGATGCATTCACCCACCTTGGCCTAAATTAGAATATGCTTGCATATTATCCACTATATTTGGTACATGGTTCTAAGTAGAAGTCATAATCACTTCCTCAATTAATGGGACATTAAAAATGTAAATATAAGTAATTTAGGAAAATGGTTCCACACCCAAATTAGCACGACCCAATTAATCGACACTCATGTTGAAGGATTTATCTCTATAAATAGGGTATTCGACATAGCCATAACATTGAAATTATGCACTAGATTAAAATAAGTTTGATAATCTTGTTGCATTTGTATGAATTAGTCCACCATGGGGCCCTTTCCCTTTTCAAACATATTCTAATTTTTTTTGACATTGGCATGAGTGCCTAAGGGTAAATATTAGAGACCTATTTGATGGGTTTGGCATAAGGTACATTATGAGGCACTCTAACTAGACTAGGTAGATTCTTATGGGGAAAGTCTTTTAAAAACTTGGCCCTTACCTCTATGGCTCTAACCAAAACTTCTTCCTTATTTAAAAAAAAATTATCATCAAAAAAGTATGGGTCATAGGTTGATGGCATGGTAACATAATAAGGTTTTTGTTGGACTTGTTCGATAACATATGGCACACTAATAAGGTATTGAGTTATTTATTTTTATTCCTAACTTAGATAAGGAGGTGCATTAACTAGGTAGTGTGATAATAGATCTTGTCCTTATTCATCATATTGAGTAGTGTAAGGGGGATATGGATCTATCTCATAAATTACATCATCACCATATGGTTCTTGAATAAAGGCATCGTTCATGACTATATTTTTTTAATCTAAATTATACATGGTCCCACTATGTGTGTAGTGAGGCATATCCAAACCCATGACTAACGTATCATGAAGAAAAGGTATATATTTCACAAAAAAATTAAAACATGATCTAAAAATATTGGTCGATGCTCAGTATGTACTGAAACTTGGTCTAGATGGAAAACTTGATTTATTATCACAAATAGTTTAAACTTGATCTAGAATGGAGCTCTTTTCCAAAATTGTTAATGGTAATATTGGTCTAAAATATCTCAAAGGTCTAATGTATTTTATAAATGGTCAACTTAAAGGCAAATTTGAACCCTAGTTTTGGCAAAGTTTTTTAAACAAATCTAATCTAGATCTAAAATGAAAAGGTGCTAAGTCTTTAGAAACAAGGCATAAAGCTAGATTAAAAAGGCATAAACTAGATCTAAAAATTAAGGTAAATGTTAGGTATTTGGTAATAAGTAACAAAGCTATACTTTAAACACACTAGGTCCAAAAATTATAAGGTAATTCTAGGCCTTTGGTAAAAATGCATATAGATAGAATTAAAAATAAACTAGGTCGAGGTAAAAAATTGCAATTAATATAAATCTAAGCCAAACAATTCTAAACACTTTAAATCAGTCTTGGAACATGGATTTTAACACAAAATTGACCTTAGTATAATAATTTTACTCTAGGCACATGTTAAAACTAATTGGGAAACTCAATATTAATTAATCAAAATAAGAATAATGAGTAAATCATTCAATCCCAAGTGATAAGCAAGGCTCCAATGTAAAGTAATTATTCTTAAGGTTATACTTAAAAAGAGAGTTTGACCTTAGTTAAATGTAACAAATTTATTTGAGGACACAGAAACATACCACTTCCTAGGTCTATGAAAAAGGTTCTTTAAAGCAAGTGAGGAATTAGTCCAAGTTACACAATTCAAAGGTAAGAGGTAAACACCCAAGAAAAAATTAAGTAAGACAAAGGTGTAGACCAATCAATTTTGAATCTAAACTTCACAAGACAAATTTTGAACTTGGTTTAAAATAATTAGATCTTTTTAATTGGATAACATCCTAGATCCAAATGGTTAGCATAATAACACTAGCTGCAGACCAAAGGCACACATGGTTTTGAACTTAGTTTGAAGTAAGGTAACATTTAGGAATAACATGAGTAGTATAATGATGATTATTCAATCAAAAGGTATGCCAAAAAAAATTACTCAAAACACCAAGGTGAATACTTGGGACAAAATGATTAGTGTAATACTATCTTGTTTAAACAAGTGACACACACATAAATGTATTAAAATGAAAAGTCCAAGTCAAAAGTGTGACACCAAATGAATAGAATAACACCTCTTGGGTGAAAGTGTGATAAAAACATGTCATGATTATGATTTGTTTTGAAAAAACAAATAATTTATAGTTTTAAAATATGCATGTAAATCAAAGAAAATAGAAATAGCACAAATGGTTCATCATATCCCCATAACTGACACAGGTATGCATAGCTTCATTAAAATTTCCCATCGATATACCAATAATTGTGAGGAATTAAGTGTTAATATAAAAATTAAAGTAAAGGTGTAGGTATATTTTTTACACCCCCTCTATCTCTTGAGAATTAGTACTTTTGGGTGAATATTTTGTTAGTCAGCTAACTGATGAGCAAAATAGGTCTTATCAACCACAACAAGGGAGATTGGTCAGCCAAAGTTGAAAGTTTACCACATCCAAAGAGGACAAATATCTCATCTCATCAAGGGGAGGTTCCCTATAAGTATGAAGGGGCTATATACTATAAATATATGCAAAAAATAACACTCAGGGGTAGGGTATCACCATCCATCTCTCTTTTTTCAGAGATGATGTTGACAAATAGAGGAGAAAGCCCTGGTGAAAACACTAAAGGCACTTCTCTTTTTTCAAAAGTGATCTTACAAGAAGCAGTAGGAATTCTTTTAGGCAATAACAAGTGACTGGTAATAGGGCATAGTAACCAATAGAATGAGGTGTAGCACAAAGTCTTCACCTCAGCTACCCAAAGATTGAAAAAGAAAGGATAATGGGGGCACAAAGTTATCCCAAGATCCTTCACATAGAACAAAAAATAGACAAATAGACTAAAGGCAATTGCAGTCAGCACAAATTCCTTCCAAAAATGGCTTTAGGACACCTTCTTGATTACTTCCACAAGTTCTACTTGTTAGATTAAATAAATAAGAACACATTCAAAAGATAGACATAAGAACAATCTCTTAAAATGACATAAGCTATAATAGCACAAAGTCTGTAGGTAACTTACTTTCTCATTTAGATAAAATAATATGAATAACAATCTAAGATCAAAGTCTCAGTATTCACCTTTCAATTTGGGCATAGCTTTGCTTCTATAAAATAAAAAAGTCCCTTGGCATAAAACTAGATTTTACAATATATAGCAGCCCAGAAAAGATGGGCACATTTTTCTTTGGAGTGACCCATATTGCATTCAATACTTTGAATGTGTCCTCAATTTTTTCAGAGGACCATGCTAAAAATAGGGTGGTTGCCTTAACTATGGCATGTCATTTCATCTCAAATGTCTCCTCTTGGGTCTGGGTCATCTGGTATGTTCCTTGATGTTTGTGTAGCTATCCACTTTTCATTTAATCCAAGGGAGACAAATAGGCCATGTCTTTAATGTTTAAGGGCTCAAAAACCTAATTTGTAGATTGTTCCACCTATTGGAATAACTACTGCATAGATATTTTGGTCTTTCCCTCTTTTTGCTGTAATTTGAGCCCTTAGGCTATCTTTTCCCCTTTTTGGTTGTCTTTTCTTGGCATTTGAGCTCTCAAGGCTATATCCTCAGCCTTGCTAGCTCTTTCACTTTCTCTCTTCATAGTTCTTCCTTTTGGCCTTGGCCTTAAGGCCTTTAAATGCATTTGGGTCCATGCTCAAGCCTTCAAAGATCAATAGCTATGTAATTGCCATGAATTTGATGTCTTTGAGCTCGTCATCATTTGAAAACCATTGGCTAGTTCATGGTGCTTAAACTTGACATCTATGGACCCGTTAGCCTCTTCAGCAATTCCTTTGGCTTTGTTATTTGATCCTTTCCCAGAGGAAACCTACCCTTCAAGGTCTTGAGAAATGGTCTACTTTTTGGCTGGCGAGAGCCCCCCATAAGGGTACCTACCCTTTGGGATCCTTCAGGTGGCCTTCAGGCTTTATTCTCTCAGATATCCTCAAGTTAATTCTTTCAAACAAAATGTCTGAAGGAATTCTTTTCTTTGTTTCATCTGCTTTCCTTCAGACTTTTCCTTTAGACAAAATTCTGAAGGAATTCCTTTGGACAATTTGTCCAAAGGAAATATTTCCTTCACTTTGTCTTTTTTCGTTGGGCATCGGGTTTTTGTATTTCAGACGAATTCCTTTAGACAAAATTTTAAATGAATTCCTTAGGAATTTTGTCTGAAAGATTTTGCCTTAGTCATTTTTTTGCAAAAAAACTTTCTAAAAAAATTCCAACTTTTTGCCTTGTTCACTTTTTCAAAGAAAATCTTACCCTTTCAGCCTTTTCTTTGCTCTTTAAACTAATGTTCCCTACCCTTTGAAGGGAACTTACCTTTAGTTCACCACCCTCCGTAAGGGCACTTGTTCCTTCATCTTAGGGGCAGTCTCTTGAACCAACCGTTTGAACTGACCACTTGAACCAACTTTGTTTCAATAGTTCAATGGTTCAATGGTTCATTCTATTATTTTTCACTAGTATTTTTGCCACTTGAACCAAAAATGTTGAACCAATCGCTTGTTTGAACCTTTTAAATATTGAACCCATTGAACCTTTGAACCAAAATGGTTCAAGGTTCAATAGTTTAATTGTTCAAGCCTTCTTCTTTTAGCTAAATATTTTGAAGCCGTTGAATTATGAAGTGATTGAACTTGATGAACTTTTGAAAAAGTGCTTAACTCTTTGCCAATGATGTTAAACATTTAAACCCATTGAACCCATTAAACCTTTTTTGGTTCAAGGTTCAATGGTTCAATGGTTCAATCATTGCTTAGAAGCTTGCCGATGAATAATTTTGGTTGAACCAAGACATTAAACCAATTCTAAAAATGCCTAAGTGTTGGAAACACAATCCTTTGAGATAACTTGCCTATTTGAATCCATTGAACCTACTAATGTCAAGCCTATAGATTTTGTAGAAACCTACCTAAAGAGTCTGTAGAAATGGGTTCGTAGAATTGAGTCCGTACAAAAGAGAAACCAACCTGCATAGTCTATAGAAATCATCCTACAAAGTCCATAGAAACAAGTCCATAGAAATGGGCTTGCAGAGTATATAGAAATGAGTCCATATTTTTCTATTTGTAGAGTCTATAGTTTCTTTCCTATAGAGTCCATAGAATCTTTCCTATAGAGTCCATAGAAATGAGTTTGTGGAGTCCATATAACTGAGCCTGCAGAGTCTCTTAGCTGAAAAAGTTGGAAAAATAGAGAATTTGAAGGCTCATAACAATTTTTGATAAGGGAAGAGAGAATTTTTGGCTTGTGGGACCAAAAATAGTTCATGTGTTGTCCCAAAAAGGAGTGACAGACTTTGGAAATAATAGCTGGCTCCAGTTAGGGAACTTCCTTTAGCTAAAAATTTTAAGTAGTTGAGGGGAGTAGGGACCAAAATCTCCAGTGCCTTGAAGTATGCCATTGGGTTATGGATTCATGCTACTAAAAAAAGAAAAGGTGACTAAAAATAAAAATGAACAACACACAACAAAAATAAAGGCTATACAAATATACATATGTACAAGTGAACTTATCTGATACTTCAAGAATTGAAGTGCTTCAGATGCTGCCCATTATGAGGCAGAGAAACGGACGTGCCATCTTGATATTTCAACAAGAAACTATTTTCACCATTGAGCTCATGGATAGTAAACATGCCTCTCCATAGGGAATCAAGTTTCCCATGCATTCCCTTTGGTTCTCTTCTCTTGTCCCATAAAAAGACTTGATCTCCAATCTAAAAATCCTAGTTTTTTGCTTTCTAGTCAAAGAGCTTCTTCACCAAACTTTGGTGTGCAGCAATTCAGTATACCACCATAGTTCACTACTCATCTAGCTTAGTCAAGCACATGATCCTCATATCAATGGAGCTTTCATAAGTTTGATCCTCAATTACCTTGGCCAATTTCAATGCTAGCAATTCCAGGATGATTGGTATCTCACCATTAAGACCATAAAGAAGTTAGAAAGGTGACATACCAATTGCCCTCTTGGGTGTTATTCTATCTACCCATAAAGCATCAACCAATGCTTTATGATAGGTTTGTTGGTTGTCATCCACCAGCTTCTTGATGATGGTCACCAAGTTCTTGTTGCTTGATTCAACTTGGCCATTCCCTTGTGGGAAATAATCAGAGGCATGGCAGAGGGTAATCCCATAGTAAAAACAAAACTAATTCAACTTGGCCATTCCCTTTTGGGAAATAATTAGAGGTGTGGGAGAGGGTAATCCCATAGTAAAAAAAAACTAAGTGATCTCATGAGAAGAAAAATAGGCAGCATTATCCATCATAATCTTGGTTGGGACCCTAAACCTGTAAATGATGTTCTCCTTGAGGAAATCGCATACTACTTCTAAAGTAGCATGCTTGGTTGGAATTGCTTCCACCCATTCAGTGAAGTAATTTGTGGCTATGAGGACATAATCATGTCTAGCACTTGAAGATGGGTTTATAGCACCAATGAAATTGATTCCCCATTACTAAAATGGCTCTTTTATCACCACTGGCTTGAGAGGTAGGGAAGCTAACTTGGGTCTTCCAATGAACTATTGGCATAGTTCACACCTTCGTACCCATTTGTATGCATCCTGAAACAAAGTAGTCCAGTAATACCTAGCTCTAAGAATCTTGTGGGCAGTTACAAGAGTAAAAAAATGTCCTCCATAGGCTAGATTGTGGAAGGACCTCAAGAGTTGGTTCTACTGCTCTTTATCCATGTAGCAAAGGAACACTCCATTAAGGCTCCTCTTGTATAGGCCATTGTCCTAGAGGACAAAATTGGTAGCTTTTATTTTGATAGTCCTCCTTTCTTTATGAGATAGGTGGGCAGGACACTCACCATAAGTAAGGAAATGAACAATATTTGAATACCACTCATTCATGGTGGAGATAAAGAGGACTGTTGGAGTAGCTTCAACTTCTTCTTCTTCATGCTCTATTTCTTTTGGTCTATTGTCAGTAATAGATTGGCATAGGCCTTTTCCACGCACCACCTTTATTGGTTTGATGACTAGATCAAACTCTTGGATTGTAGCAATCTAATTCCCTCTTTTGGTTACAAACTCCTATTGAGTTAATATGGATTTAACTATGGTATCAAGGACCAAGGTAGTAACATGTGAATTCAGGATGTAGAAGTGAAAATGATTCACTACCTTTACCACTACATAATCATGCTTCTCCATGTTTGAGTACTTCATCTCATGAGCTTTGAGAGGATAGCTCATGAGAGAAATGGGAGATTCTACACCTTCTTGGTTTTGTTGAACCAGAATGGCTGAAAGTGTGTGTTCAAAAGCATAACTATACATTGTAAAATCTTTAGGATAATCTGGATAAACTAGAATTGGAGCATGAATAATTACTATCTTGATATCTTGAAACACCAATTTGCCTTTTTCAGTCTAGCTGAAGGTGGCCTTTCCTTTCATCATATTTACAATATGAAGAGTCTTCTCAGTGAACTCAGGGATGAATCTTCATAAAAAATTCACTTTTCTGAAGAAAGAGTAAACTACAATCTTACTTTTAGGTAGAGTAAACTCCTAGATATACTTGACTCGATCTGAGTCAATATTTATGCCTTCTCTAGACACAATGTTTCTGAGAAGCTCCTCTTTTGTCACCCCAAAGATAGACTTCTTGGGGTCCAAAGAAATGCCATTTTGGTGGCAGCATTCCAGCACTTGTTGCAAATGGCACACATGGTTAGGGTGATGCTTGGAAAAATTGGTCAAGTCATCAAGGTATACCATAATTAACTTACCCATTTTGTCTTTGAAAGCAAGGTCCATTACTCTCTAGAAAGTGGCACCAGCATTTATCAGGCCAAATGGCATTCTTCGATAGGTAAAGGTGCCCCATGGCATGGTGAAAGCATTCTTGTGCTGGTCTAATTCACCAACTTTAACTTGATTGTATCTTGAGAAGCCATCTAGCATTGATAACATTTCATAACTAGTCACTGTCTGAAGCACTTGATCCATGATGGGCAAAGGACAGTTATCCTTTCAAGATGACTAATTCAAATTCCTAAAGTCCACATAGAGGTAAATTTTTCCACTCTTCTTTCTCACAGGTACTATGTTGGCAATCCATGTGGAATGATGGATTGGGAAAATTATCCTAGCATTCAACATTTTCTATATTTCAGATAGAATAGTACATGATATCTTTGAATTATACTGTCTAGATTTTTTCTTGTAAGGTGTTGAATCATTCTTGAGAAGAATTTCATGGAAAATTTCTTTGAGCTTGAGCGACTTTAGATCATCATAGGAGTATGATAGGACATCTATGTACTGGCTAAGTAGAGCAGTGAACTTGGACTTCTCTTCCTAATTACAGCACTTCTTAATGTTCACCATCTTGGAATTTTCTTTGGTACCCAGATTTACTTGATCAAACTCCTGGGAGGAGCTTGAATCTATTTGCTATTGTTTGATGAATCTATCATGTTTGTCAAATAACTTCTCAAGGGAGACCAATCCTTTGGGAATTTTATTCCCTTTAAGTTACAAGAATTCTTCACCTACATCTAAATTTGATTTAGGGGCTGGTTCACTACCTTCAAAGTGAAGCTGTTCAAAGCTACCTTTTTGTTCTAGGAAGGCAATGATTTGGTGGTCACCATTAAATACTTGCCAATGATTGGCATTATTTGGCAAACTTTGTCGAAAGACCATAGTGTACTTGTCTCCCTCAAAATTAGGGTGAAGAGCCAAAAGAGTTATTGAAATAGCCAAAGCATCAGCTCTATAATTGAATTCCCTAAGAACTACAGAGATGTTGAAAGCATCAAAGTTTTCAAGTTGATCCCAAACTAGATTACGGTAATGGCACAATCTCTCATTTTTGGTTTGGTATAAGTTTCTCACCTAAAAAAACACTAGATCAACATCTCCCTTAGCATAAAGGAGCTTGATGCCCTTATCTTTAGCAACCTTCAATCTAAGTAGAAGAGATTCATATTTAGCAGTGTTTTTGGTGTTGCTAGACTATAACTTATACAAAGAAGGAAAGATATCTCCTTGAGGAGATATCAACACAATCCTAGCTCTTGAACTAGTAGAAGATCAACTACCATCAAATTCCAAGATCCATACATCATTTGAAACTAATTTCTCTTTAGATTTCTCCTTGCTTGGAAGGGGGATTCTTCTACATTTGCACTGTGCTCTCTCATGTCTTCTAATGTTTCATCTGAACCAATTTTTAGACTATAATTTTTTGAAGTTTCATCAACTAAAACATGAACATACTGTATGGTCAAGAAATAATTACCCATGCCTGAAGACTCAAATAGAATTTGAGCTTCAGGCACTGATGTTTGAGTAACCATGTATTTTTCTTCCTTCTTAGGGAGTAGCCTCTTCATGATGCCTTTGACAGGGATCCTTGCTTCAGAGAAGTCAATGCTTAACTCACCACCAAAATCCTTAAAAAAAATTCATCCAAGAAGAATTTTGTATGAGGTTGGGATGTTAGCTACCAGGATAGTCATCTTGATTTTTTATCTAGGAACACTGAAAATGCAAATTAAGCATCCTTAATTTGTCCCAGTAGTGGCACTTGTTTGTTCTCTATGGAGAAACATCTCCCAAATTTTTTGGTCAATGTGAGACTAAGGGATTTTACCACTTTGGTAGGCATGATATTATCTAAAGCTCTGGAATCAATGATGTAATTGCTCAGCTTGTGACCATTTATTAACAGGGAAACATAAAAAGGCTCTATTTTCCCAGGGGCAGAAGGAGGAGTAATGACAAGGTTGTTTAGGATAGACACATTCCTTTGGGGATCATGAGTTACCTTTTTAGATTCTTGTCTTTTAGGGATGTTTTAGTTCTTTACACATTGAACCAACTTGTCCAACTGCTCAGGGTTGGACTGCAGGAATTCAAATTCAAACATTTGAATTTTGGTTTTCTTTATGTGGTCAATTATATAAAATGTTTGAAATGAATTGGGAGTAGAGGATGGGAGATCATCCTTTTGGTTTTTAGGAGGAATATTGGTCTATGAATTTGAAATTAGAGGCAAATGTAAAATTGAGGTACTCACCTTTTTAGCAGTCACTGGGTCCTTTGGCTAGAAAGGTAGGGTAGTTCCACACTTAGCAATTGAAATTGTGGGCTGAGGTCACTCCTCTATCTTCTCTTTATCAGCTTGTTGGGCTGACTAATTCTTAGACCAGGTAAACATAGCATATGATCCCTCAGCTGCTTCACCTTCACTTCTAGGTTCATCTTGGTAATTCAAGAAACTAATGTTGGAGTCTCTAGCTGATTATTCTAAGACCTTTGTGAATAGATCAACATCATTTTCTTAATCAAACTCAGGTTGGAAAGAGGAATCATGTTCTATTTCTAGATATCCAACTACTAAGTTGGTTAGAGGTGCTTCAAGGGCAAGGTTCCTCTGTTGAGGAGGAAGATGATTTGTTTTCCCTTGATTTCTGGCAGCAGTGCCTTAGTATGACTGATTCTAAAATGTTCTCCTTGGCATATCTCTATATGGAGGAGCAGATGACATTCCTTGAGCCATTTTTTTTGAGAGATAGCAACTCATTTTCTAGCTTATGCACCATTGTATCAGTGGTGACTGTATGTAGATATTCAGAGGAAGAAGAAGATTTACCTCTGTTTGGATCTCTTCTTATCTTTCTTGCCAAGATAAGGTCATATTATACCTTAGTAGCCAAATCCTGAGTAGTATCAAGGTCTATGTGGTTGTCATGTCTCAATAGAAAACTCACTTTAGGTATTTTTGAGTTGATGAAGAAACATTTGAGATTCTCAAGTGTTAGCTGAGCAATGATAGGAATTTGATTCTTCAGCTTGTCAAACTTGGCAATGAAATCCATCATAGGTTCATGAGGTTATTTCTTCATCTATGTGAGCTAAGCTAGTAGGACATGTGCATCTTCCACAAGCTCAAACCTTGCTTTGAATTTGGCTTTGAGAGTGTCCCATTCAGTCACTAATCTAGCCTATACATGGTAGAACCAGTCTACAATAGCACCTTGTAATGTTTCCATGAACAGCCTGATTGTAATGTCTTCAAATTCCACACCTATCATGCCACAGGATATGCTGAAGGCTATAATGTGTTCATCAGGATGAACCTTCCCATCACCAAAAAATTTGGGGAAATTCTTCCTTAAACTGTGTGGAAGTTCATATAAAGGTGGAGTCAAATTTAGTGGACCAAAAGAGTTACCCCATGGGCCTTGAACTGCCTTGATTAGATTATGGAAAGTAGGGATAATAAATTTGGGTGGAGTATGTATAGGTAAAGCTCTGGTGATAGTATAAAAATAAGCTCTACCTTGTATTGGTGACCTGGTACGGATGGGAGGAACACTCCTGGATCGTTGAACTTGAGGTTATGGAGGAAATAAATCAAAATTTCCTTATTGCACCAACTCAAAGACTGGGTCAACAACACCTTGGGTTCTTTGGCTTATGGTATAGCATGGAGTTGCTAGATTTTAAGATAAAAATGGATAAGGATAGGGACTACTTTAGCTTAAATCTTGAGGCTTCAAACTGCACACTCTTTCCCTAATAGATCTGGTTTACAGACTAGATTATTTAATGGAAATGGATAAGGCTATAATGATAATGGGTAAGACTTAGATGAGAGTCACCAGAATATATAATGGATAAGGATAGGAACTACTTGTTTGATCTGAGGCTTGAGGCTTCAGACTACACATAACATCCCCAACAAAGTCACCAAAAAACTGTTGGGTGAATATTTTATCAACTAGTTAACTGATGAGCAAAATAGGTCTTATAAACCATATCAAGGGAGATTTTTTAGCCAAAGTTGTAGGTTTACCACATCCAAAGGGGACAAATCTCTCCTCTCATCAAGGGGAGGTTCCCTATAAGTATGAAGGGGCTATATACTATAAATATATGCAAAAAATAACACTCAGGGGTGGGGTATCACCATCCATCTCTCTTTTTTTAGAGATGATGTTCAAAAATAGAGGAGAATGTCTTGGTGAAAACACTAAAGGCACTTCTCTTCTTTTATAAGTGATCTTATAGGAAGTAGCATGAATTTTTTCAGGTAGTAACAAGTGACTGGTAACAGGGTGTAGTAACTAGCAGAATGAGGTGTAGTATAAAGTCTTCACCTTAGCTACCCAAAGAGTGAAAAATAAAGAATAATGGAGGCACAAAGTCATCCCAAGATCCTTCACATAAAACAAAAAATAGACAAATAGACTAAAGGAAATTGTGGTCAACACAAAGTCCTTCCACAATTGGCTTCAAGACACCTTCCTGATTACTTCCACAAGTTTTGCTTGTTAGATTAAATAAATAAGAACACATTCAGAAGATAGACATAAGAACAATCTCCTAAAATGACACAAGCTATAATAGCACAAAGTATGTAGGTAACTTGCTTTCTCATTTAGATAAAATAATATGAACAACAATCGGAGCTCAAAGTCTCAGTATTCACCTTTCAATTTGGGTAGAGCTTCACTTTTGTAAAATGAAAAAGTCCCTTGGCATAAAATTGGATTTTATAATATATAGCAGCCCAAAAAAGATTGGCACTTTTTTCTTTGGAGTGACCTATGTTACATTCATTGCTTTGAATGAATCCTCAGTTTTGTCAAAGGACCATGCTAAAAATAGGGTAGTTGCCTTAACTATGGCATGTCATTTCATCTCAAATGTCTCCTTCTGGGTCTGGGTCATTTGGTATGTTCCTTGATGTCTATGTAGTTATCCACTTTGCCTTTACTCCAAGGGAGACAAATAGGCTACATCTTCAATGTTTAAGGGCTCAAAAACCTACTTTGTAGACTATTCCACCTATTGGAATAACTATTGCATAGATATTTTGGCCTTTCCTTCTTTCTTCTATGATTTGAACCCTCGGGCTATCTTTTCCCCTTTTTGGTTTTGTCTTTTCCTAGCATTTGAGCTCTTAGGGCTATATCCTTAGCCTTGCTAGCTCTTTCATCTCTCTCTCTCTTCATGGTTCTTCCTTTTGGCCTTGGTCTTAAGGCCTTTGAATGCATTTGGGTCCACACTCAAGCCTTCAAAGATCAATGGCTATTTCATTGCCATGAATTTGACATATTCAGGCCCGTCATCATTTAAAAGCCAACAACTAGTTCATGGTGCTTAAACTTGACATCTACGGACCCGTCAACCTCCTTAACAATTCCTACGGATTTGTTATTTGATCCTTTCCTAGAGGAAACCTGTCCTTCAAGGTCTTGAGAAATAGTCTACTTTTTGGTTGGTGAGAGCCCCCCACAAGGTTACCTACCCTTTGGGGTCCTTCAAGTGGCCTTTAGGATTTATTCTCTTAGAGAGTCCTCAGGTTAATTCCTTTAGACAAAATGTCTAAAGGAATTCTTTTCTTTGTTTCATCCGCTTTCTTTCAAAAGGAATTCCTTCAGACAATTTGTCTGAAGGAAATCTTTCCTTTGCTTTGTCTTTTTCCATTGGGCATTAGGTTTTTGTCTTTCAAGCAAATTCCTTTAGAAAAAAGTCTGAAGGAATTCCTTTGGGCTTTTGTTTGAAGGATTTTTCCTTAGTCATTTTTCCATGGAAAATCTTTCTAAATAAATTCCAACTTTCTACCTTGTTCACTTTTTAGAAGAAAATCTTACCCTTTCGGCCTTTTCTTTGCTCTTTGAACTAATGTTCCCTACCCTCCAAAAGGGAACTTGCCTTCGGTTCACCACCCTCTGTAAGGGCACTTGTTCCTTCGACTTAGGGGTAGTCTCTTGAACCAACCATTTGAACTAACCGGTTGAACCAACTTTGGTTCAACGGTTAAATGGTTCAACGGTTCATTCCATTGTTTTTCACTAAGTCTTTTGGCTAGTTGAATGAAACACATTGAACCAATCGCTTGTTTGAACCTTTGAACTATTGAACCCATTGAACCTTTGAACCAAAATGGTTCAATGGTTCAAGCCTTCTTTTAGCTAAGTGTTTTAAAGCCGTTGAACCATGAAGCGATTGAACTTGATGAATTTTTGACAAAGCGCTTACATATTTGCTGATGACGTTGAACCTTTGAACTCGTTGAACCCATTAAACCTTTTTTGGTTCAAGGTTCAAAGGTTCAATGGTTTAGTCCTTGCTTAGAAGCTTTCCAATGAAAAATTTTGGTTGAACCAAGACACTAAACCAATTCTGAAAATGCCTAAGTGTTGGAAACTCGCTCCTTTGAGATAACTTGCCTATTTGAAGCCATTGAACATGTTGAACCTACCAATGTCAAGCTTGTAGATTCCATAAAATATTAATTTTAGAGTCCATAGAAATGGGTTTATAGAACTGAGTCTATAGAAAAGATAAACCAACCTGCAGATTCCATAGAAATCATCCTGTGAAGTCTATAGAAACAAGTTCATAGAAACAGGCCTATAGAGTCCATAGAACTGAGTCTGTAGTTTCCTATCTATAAAGTCTGTAGTTTCTTTTTTGTAGAGTCCATAGAATCTTTCCTATAGAGTCCATAGAAATGAGTCTGCGGAGTCTGTAGAACTGAGCCTATAGAGTCTCTTAGCTAAAAAAATTGGAAAAATAGATAATTTAAAGGCTTATAACAATTTTTGAGAAGGGAAGAGAGAATTTTTGGCTTGTGGGACCAAAAATAGTTCATGTGTTGTCGTAAAAATGAGTGATAGACTTTGGGAACAACAAGTACATGTCATGAACTTAGAGTGAAGATCACTTTACATTTGGTAATAAATTTTGAGGTAAGTGAGTTTCTAAAAATTTATAAGTTTCAAACATACTAGATGGTCCCAAGTGTGACTAACACAAGGCTGCAATCACATCAATTGAATCTAAACCATGTAGCTTATTATGCAATGGTTGATTCCTTTGCATAGTGAATTCATCCATATGCTTTTTAGTTAATTTTGATGTCTAGATGTAGCATGGCTTGAGTACCCATTGGGATGATCAAGATAATTTATCACCACTATCCCATCCAATATTTTTCCTAATTTTTATATATAAGCATGGAATGGGGTTCGTATAATGTTAGGATATGAAATCCTAGGTCAACACACCTCTAAATAAATCATGGGGAGGTGATGAACTCCCACCCATAATTTAAATGCATAAAAATAAATAAATTAAAATGAAAATACTTTATAGGTTAATTTTATATCACCCAAGTCACTTGGATCTTGGGGAGATCATACATGGCATTCTTTCTGACACAACTTTATAAAAAATAGTAATAATCCAAGTGATTTTGGTCACCCAAGTTCCCTAAAGTTTATTTTTGACAAAAATAAGAGAATGTATTCTAAGTAATTCGAAACTAGTCTAAATAACAAACAAAAAATAAAAAATGCCTTAGGATATCTAACTAAAGATGTAGCTTATTTTTACTAACAACAAATTGAAATGTGTTTGAAATTTTTGGCCCTTTGGCAGTGTTTACACTTGTAAAAAAAAAATTAAATGCTAAAATACAATTTTTTAAGTGCCTTAACCAAATATGAATGATTTTTAAACCTTTTTTAATGAAATTTGACTTTACAAAATGAAAATTTAATTAAAAATCACCCAAACTTCTTTTTTTGCTCAATTCTCTACAAATAATTTAGTGGATTAATTTATGTTTAAACCAATTGATATTCCTACAAGTTATCCCAATAAAAACACAATATTTAACTCTTGAGTTCCTAAAACAAACATAGATAAATAATTGATGATTATTGCAAGAATCATTAACAAATCCAGTGATTGATGTTAATTCGATTACAATCACCAATGATTCTTAAAATCACACCAAAGATAAATGTGTTTTGAAATAAAAATGCTTGATAAATAATATTTCAAACTCAAAAATTCTTACTACCCTATAAGAATAAGGTTAGATAGGCATTAAACAAATTGTTAGGCACCCAAAAAAGCAAGAAAGAGTTGATTTTTATTACATTTTTGGTTTTTTGTGTTTTTGACATAGAGATCATCATCAATTTATATAGTGATCATTATCAATTCAAAATGATTATTAGCAATCTAACACAATTACTGTCGATCCCTATGACTCAATGGAGAGATCAAATTTATTCACTTTTTTGGAAATTAGGTCAAGAACTTGGCACTAAAATGGTAAGAAAAACATTATAAAAAGTAACTAAAAGAGCTTTTTGGGGTGCACGTCCCACTAGGTATTCCATTATGTGATCAATATGAATCCAAGAGGGGAGTTAGTATTATGTTAATATGATGAAAACCAAATAAAAACACACTTATAACCCTAACAACATAAGTTTTGACACTCAAAGAGTAAGAGAACAATACAAGTAACTATCAATACAAGACAAAACAAACATTATTTACCTTCCCTGAGAGCAAGAGTTGTATGTTGGCCATGGAGGAATGTGATTAGTTGTGTGCTCAAAGTGTCTTTGGCAATGGTGCTCCTTGCATCATATCTCTTTATCACCTTGGTAATGTTGGGATTGGATATGAAGTTTCTCTCTCTCAACAAATGAACATTATAACATTACACAAAAGGTTACTTGAAGGTATTTTTACATGATAACATTACACTAAAAGATCTTTTTGAACAATGGGTAAAGACTTGTATTTATAACCTTTCAAACTAACTCTTACCCAATTTTAGTTAGATTAGATTTAATTGTAGTTAAGTTTATTTTAACCATATTTGAGAGTAAGGAGGTGATAGGAAATTATTATTTGTGATAGATATCCCATTTATTAAGCATGGCTCTCCATTTCTAAATTTAAAGATTGAAGGGAGATAGTTTCAATTCCTTGACTCTGATGATGATGACATCCTCATGACCTCAATTTTATTGATATTTCATTTTTTTTAAATTATTTTCACTAATTTCACATGGAAATTTCACATAATCATTTAATTTTATTTGCTTAGTTAATTTATTCTGCTTAACATTTTTGCACTTTAGGAATTGTTGAAGTGCCCTACTTGATAGGTCTAGATGCCAAAATATCAATTTTCTAGGTTTGAAGTTGACTAAAGATGAATATATGAGAGGTTACTAATACATATAGGATTATACCCCAAATAGGGATGCCTAAACATGATTCTAAGAACTAATGTCTAATGTGTAGATGAAATTGGGACATTTAGTGATTCCTAAGCTTAATTTGCATTGTTTGGTATAAATCAATCTAAATTTTGGTTGGAACATAGTTTTGTCTAAAATGAGGTGTATACAATAGTATTACATTGAATAATACCTAAAATCTTGTGTTTTAAAATATAGTTTAGAATTTTTTATGTTCATATCATTCTTATCTTATTTAGAATGGGCATATACCCACTCTAAGCAAGATTGGAATATTACAAACTATATATAGGTAATACTCTACTGAAGAATCCCCCAAGCTTGTGTTATATACTATTGGTTATAATATTAGATGTTCATATCATTATTATCTTATTCATAATGGGCATGTGCCCATTCTACATGATTAGAATACAATATCAACTACATACTAGTAGTACTCCACTAAAGAATCCCTCATGAATCCCCTAAGAAAGGGAAGAAGGTTTATCCTGGGCCATCTATTGATCCTTCTACTATGATTGAACATGTAGAGTATTTTGAGATGACTCCCCCACATATCTCCAAAATTATTTTAGAAGGAATCTCATTAGCTTATTCTCATATAGTTCCTCCTACACCTAGGCCTTCATCTCCTCCACCACCTATTATAATTCAAGCATCTCAACCCTCAAATCCTCCACCACCTCTTATAGTTTTATCATTTCAGCCAAACAAAATTAAACCCATATTTCCTTCACTTAAGTGTTTCAATGTTAAATGGCTCAACCTTGGGCTGTGTAGACCTTAAGGTTTGATATTGGTAGCAACCCATAAACTAGTCTATGTTGAGACCAGTAAATGGCACTAGCACATGTTCTTTCCCCCTGTCCCTCCACTCTCTAGCAACCTCTTATATCACCTCCTACTTTCCCAACCCCCCTACCATCCACTCAAGTGAAGCCTTCCTTGTACCCCATTTCACCTCTTCATAATTCACCCAAGTGCCTCTAGCTTCAGTCTTTCCCAATGCCCTTATCTATTATTTTCCATCTATCCCATCCATTTCAGTTGGGACCCCCTCTATGCCCCACTAATCATTCTACACACCAATGTGATCATTTTATCCTTACCTTTAGCTATTATGATTATATCTCCTATGATAAGTTAACTTATGTGATAGATCAAGTAGCCTAGACTATTTCAATGATTTCTTTTGTAGTCCAATAGCTTCCTTAGGTAGTCCCATGACTTCCACCAATAATGCTCCATCAATTGTAGTAACCCAAACTAAGCTAATCAAGATTTAAAAGAAAAAGTATAAGGTATTACATCCTCCTACACCACTCCCTTTAGCTCCCTATATCATCTCCTATCCTCCCTTTTCCCTCATCTTGGGTTCATAGGGATTTAGCTTTAACCAGACAATTCCCTTCTTTCTACTAATACCCCCTCCATAGAGTCATATCTCCTCAAGTTAACATGACTTAAGACTAATATAAGGTCTAATTATTTCCTTTGTCTTCCTTATTCATATTGCCTCCCTATGCCCCCATACCACCACCACCTCCACTACTTTCCTCATTCATCTCTTTCACTTCCCTCATGCCCCCTCCACCACATCCTCCACCTGTCCCCACCATGTTCATCACCCTACTAACACCTCCTCTAACCTTAGATATGGATATAGTACATTAGGTTCTTGAGATGACAATACAAGGTGACTTGGACTTGAAATGGGACTTTTTCCTCATCATAGGAAATATGCATAGAATCCTCACTCAAAAACTCATGCAAGAGGGGAAATCAATGGTCTAGCAGACCCAACAAGATCTATTCTCTCTTACCAAGGTGAGGACTCCCATGGGAGAATAAAAGGTGGATAAAGACCCAATCTCAGTTCTTATTTACACCCATGACATGTCTAATAAATTAATGGAGGACATACAAGAGTAGGTCTAGGTCCATCAAGTGTATGTGAAAAGTTCCTTTTCAGTGGGCCTAATTGGGAAAGTCAAGGATGCTCTCTTGTAACTCTTCTCAGTACTGAGAAATGTGTTGGAGACTTAAGTTAGTTGTAGGATGCAAATTTAGAGGACCCAAGCCTATTTGAAGAGGATCACTTTAGTAGAGAGCAAATGTAGGAAGCTGGAGGTCATAGTAAACAAGGGCATGTTCTTGAAGTTGAAGCTTATGACCAATTTAGAACTTAGATTTTACTAAACATATGTTGGGAGTATGAAGAAAATAAATGAGGAATGGATAGCCCTAGTGTTGACCATGTTGAATTCCCTAGAATAAGGAAATAAGAAGATATTGGCCTAGTTTAAGGAGGCCAATATCTCAATGTCATTCCACCAAAATTGCATTTTACATGAACAGGGTGAATTTGGAGTCCACCTGGGTCACTTTGACTAGGTTATGTGAAATAAGGTGGCCATGGCAAACAAGGTTATGTGTAACTCTAAGAAAATTTAGTGCATATGTTACATAATATTGGTTAGAAAGTAGATGTTCATATTATTCTTATCTTATTTAGAATGGGCATGTTCCCATTTTACACAAATTATATTAGAATATTATCAACTATCGACATTTTGTATGGTGTATAATGCGATCAATTGATAAAATTCTTATTAATGTCTCATGTAAAAGAAAGCACAAGACCATTCTAAACAAGATATAAAATATCATCTATATTAAAGTATAATTCATTTTTAATACCCAATATAATAATACAAAATATCAATAGACATGACATAATACAAATTTAGATTAGACTTAATTCAAAATAGGTGTGTGCCCATTATACACAACTCTAATAGTATTATCAATAAGTGGCCAATAATAATGGATTCTCATGTTCTATCAATCCTACATTTCAATACTTTATAGGTTTAAGTAATAACCATCCATTCAAAAAAAATGATATGGTGACTAATGTATCTAATAATATGTTTTTACATAGTTTTAAAACATGGCCAGATTTCAAATGTCATCATGATATATTTAAATTGACAAATTAAAACTATGTTTTTTACAATAGGTATTATAATGGCTATTGTGGATAGTGTTCCCTATCAAGAAATTGTAGTTATTAAAGGTGCATTGGACTATGAGAAAAGAGACGAGTGATTTGTATAAATCTACTCTACATTTAACTATCACAATGACCTATGGTTATTTCATTGCATGTCAGGAGAACATAAAATGATTTGGATGGTGTTAAATATGAAATGCATTTCAAATAATGTAATAAGGGTTTAGGTGGAGCACATAAACAATAATGACTGCTTATCCCAAAATTTTAAAATGGAGCTAAAGGTTCCATTACATCTTAAAAGTGGCATGGTTTATTTGGCTAAACATAATTAAAAAATTATTGATTTTATTATGATTGGAAAATTTAATCATTACATATGGAGATGCCACTAGAGTGGAAACTGATGAAAATATTTGTAATGGAATTAAACTAGCATTCATAAAACTTTATAAATATGCATTCACTTCATCTGTCACCCACTGCTTGAATATGGACAAAGAATTAGGGAATACAAATTTTAATTCAAAAAAGTTTACATATATGAGGTGGAAACTATTATCAAAACTAGAAAAAGAAACTTTAGTATCACAATTCTAAGAGATAAGCTCATCTACAAGGAATAAAAATATATTGAATCAAGCTAAAAATAAATTTAATAAAAATGAATCTTCAACATCTAAAGAGATTTAACTTTTTTTATTCAATGTACGATCATTCAAGATTGTATTTTAATTCTACTACCAAGCTCCTCTTTAATATGAATACCAATCCCTTGATCCAGTCAATATTGATAGACTAGTTAGCTTAATGTTGTGTAATCATGTGCCTCTTCATTATGAAGCATTATTTCTTCCCTTTAAAAAATTAAATGGTGATATCTTGAACATTGAGCTTGAGCATAAATTACATGATCCATAGACTAACTTCTACATCATCGATGGACAACCTACTATTACAGCTATGAAAATTATTTTGTAAAAGCATGAGTTTGTATCTTTTCATGATATATTAAAACAATATCAGCTCATATTATTTCTTCCAAAGCCACAACAAATTAGGTAATCAATATCAATAAACAAAAAAATATGGCCAATAAAACATGGATTCTAACACACTTTATTGACTATTTGTACAAATGCAGGCATTGTGGATCATGAAAAAAACACCACAATGCTCTAGTTCATGTAATGAAAAGATAAGTACCTAGAAGGTACATTAAATATTGAATTTAGTTATTAATCTAGATTATAATAAAATGAACAAATATTTTTTACAAAAATATTCATTTAACTACTTTATATGCTTGATTAATAATGTAATTTCATTTTATAGTTACATGCATGCATTTGAAGAAGAAATTAAGAATGTTTTTGAAAAATAAAAGGTGGAAAACCTTAGTGAGACATTGAAATTTATTATCCTTCTTGATGACATATGGGAAAAATGGGTTTTGGTTTTTGATATCTACATAAATGGTGGGATGGATTGTATACCCAAATTTCAAGCCAAATTCAATGGGTAATTTCATAACATGTTTATTTAGAGGCACATAGGGTATGATTGTAGAAGAAGTAGAGGGACTCATAGACAAAGTTATGAGTGGACATATTTGGATAAACATGACTATTGACCCTGGTGTGAAATCAAAAACTTTAAGTGTTTATTGAAAAAGAGTGAAGGAGACTAGAGTCTCATGATCAAAAATTTTAAACTATTTGAATTCATGGGTTCCTAAACAAGTAACTATTCTGGGGTGTGATGCATCAAATGTGAAAGAAAATATTTACATTCAGGAAACTCACTTTCTTCAACTCTATGAGTAATTCAAAAATGAAAAGAAATCAAATAGGGCAAGGGATCCAGACAATAATAGAAGATAATATGGTGATATTAAAGGATTTCATTGACCTCCTAGAATAGTATGTAGCATTAGTTACAAAAATTTCTCTACCAATGGAGGAAGATACTTATGAGTTAACATGTTAGTGTGATTTTATTTTATTTATTAGGTAGTAACATTAAGAGTAGTAGAACACCATCTTTCTCTTAGTATAGAGGTGGTTAGTACAAATTTTTACAACATTTCCACTGATGTAACACAAAGTGATATTATACATATACTCTCTTACATTGGGCCTAGTGCAATGACTTATATTTGTATCTTTCTTATTCTAGTGCTCAAAGCCTACTTGTTTCATAATTTTGTATGCATCTACATGGAAAAATATAAAGAAACTAATGAAATTATTTTTTAAGTATGTTATAGTATTTTGAATGAGGAAGGTTAATTCAAAGGACTATATATGGTTTTTAGTATTTTTGGTGTCCATGATTTAGAAGATAGGGTTGATGAAGAAGTGTGAATATAACTTGATTGGTAACACAATGAAACCTCTGATATTGTGAATACAACTGATGTTAGTATTTTATTTTCAAAGTATCCTTCCAAGTATGAGATATCTATCCATTTTTTGGAGCATATGTTATCAATATGTTGTTAGAATTAAAATCATTAAGAGCAGAGGTGAGTTAGTGATACTAGATATTTAATCCAATTCCAAACCCTTTAAACCCTTAATCATTCAACACATACAATCATGAAGCATACACATCATTAATAACAAATTAATATGAAGATAAAACAAGATCAAGTACAAAACACATGATATATGTGAGAAACCCTCTTAGGGGATACAACCCACTAAACCCTGTAAGATGGACTACAATATTATAATAAAAATATATAACATTTAGAATAGAAACAATTAATAAAATAACACACATTCCTTAGTTTAGTGAGGCACCAATACCATAAAGGAGATACTTCCTATATCTAGCTGAGTACCCACAACAACTAGACCTTTAACAAGCTTTATCCTACAATGAGGAACCAACCCCCTAAGAAAATAAACACCCACTTAGCTACCTTTAATATATCATAGTAAACACCTATTACTTCTCTTGAACTAATGATGAACACCTTTTTCTACACTCTTCACCTTTAATCTCTCTCAAGATGCCTCTAGGACTAACTCAATCAAATTACCTCTTCTAGGTTGATTAGGTCCAATGACCTATGTGTCCTCTTACATCAACTTGATCAGACAAGCATGACTAATCCACTTCACTCTCTATTGGTCCTGAATGATACCTTTACCTTATCTTTTAAAGTTTTCTCTTCTTTTCTTGATATGCACTCACACAACTAGCATAAATAAGCCAACAATGCCTTGTATTTATACCACTCTCTTAGTATATCCCAACTTGGTCAACCAAGGTGTTTACCATAATTTTTATAAATTTTAAATATGTACTGATACACACACTAAATGTAATAAACACACACTTATTATGTTTTGCAATACCTCATTATCCCCAAACCACCATTAGGTCTTGGTGACACCTAAAACAATTAGGCCTTCATACTCACACATTACATGTGAGACTACTTAGACCACCTTCATCCTTTAACAATGATTATAACACATAAAAAATATATAAAATATACCATTTATCAATATCATATGGGTTTATGCCACTTGAACACCAACTCAACACTTGAACCTACCAATTAGGTCTCCTCATTCTTTAGGCCTTCATACATTAAAAACATAGTCTCAAACTTCTGAAGCAAAAAATCAATTATTTCACATATCCATATGATTATATAACATAATTTAACCCATTATGACCTAGTAAAAACCTCCATATAATTTATATAATTCAACGTAATCTTAAAGCACTTAAACCAACTCTCTCAAAATGTTCACTTAGACTGGTCACACATAGTCAAAATACAATTATAATATTTTGAATATTCATATCTGATCATGGGAAAACTATGAAAAAATATAATAATACTTATATAATTATATAACATCTCCATACTCATTTTATTCCTTAACTCTACTCATAACACCTTCAATTTACATTTACAATATGATCACTCAAACTGTTAGTGTATTCAATAAACACAATCAACTTCTAATCCTTTATTCATATTGAATATGGATTGGTCAAAATTCTAAAATACATAAATATAGTATTCATGGATTTTAAAACACTATTAAATATTTATTTCATCCTAAAACATCAAAATACTATCAATAACAACTCAATTAACCTTCTCTGGTCACTTGCAAAATAAGGTCAAACACATAGTCAACTTTGGAGCTTAATATCTTTGACTTTATAGACATTCAAACCTTATAAATAAATTTTATGTATGTACCTTGAATTACTCTTAAAATTTTATTTTTACATCACCTTCAAATTCATCCTATATCAAAATATATAAGCAGAATACTCAACAATATGTTTTCCTTTGTTAATTTCAAATACCAATAGTCATTATGTAATGCAAACATTACAAACTTGTATCTTCATCTCATTTCCTATTTAAACTCTATAAAATTAACTCTTTAATATCCTCCTAAATTTAAATATTTAACACTCACTATTTATCATTAACATAGGCTTCTATGATTAAAAACTTGACACCCCCGCATGCCTTCTAAGCATTGACTATTTGACTTGAATCGCACCATCGATCTCCATCTACATGAACACCTACATTTCATTGATCTTCCATAAAATAATCATGATTTATATGCATGTTAATATTACATGAAATCTTAGAAACCTTTGACATATTAACTTTATGTGCACCATTAGATCATAATTTGGATGATGAACACTCCTATTAGATCTATCTTGACTAGTTGACCCCATATTTTAGTGCAGTTAAACTTGATGGTATCTTACAGATCAAAGTCTACAAGAAAAAAATTGAAGGTTTATAACTTGAGATATAAAATACTTCAAGATTCCAAAAATTTAGGGTACCTTCTTGGCACTATGGATAACATCTCCATGAAAACTTTTGACCACTATTGACTTTTTGAGTACCTACACTAAATGCATAATATTGTTGGTTCATTCATATCTGCATGACATGCATTGATGTTCTAGCTTCTCTTAAGCTATAATATTCATGTTTATATTTCCAAATGATCAAATACCACACCATAACTTCACTAAGACATCTATAGATGCCTCATAACCTCTTCTTTATCCTTACTGATTTGCACATATGCCATATACTCTCTAAACTATCAATCCGTTCACTTTATCATTAATTCACTATGATTCATTATAAATATTGACATCAATGATAACCATAACATTATTAGGACACAAATAGACTATGTCCAACAATATTCCCCTTTGTCATTGATGGAAAACCACACTCAAAATGTCTTCTTTCAATCTAAATAACTCCTCTATTTTGATCTTTCTTCCCCTTTGACATTAATGACAAAGGGTCTCTTCCTCAATATTCCAACTTGATAAATAACCTAAAAAACTACTCATAGAGCTTATAAATCTCCCCCTAACATCAAGTTCCATCTCATGTCATCTATTATTTAACATACACCAATCTGAACTTGGGCTTATTTGATCTTTGGAACTATTTACCTATAGAACTCACAAGCTCTTTTTGCTCATGCATAAAGATCCAATACCTCTTCAAAACACATACCTTGGTTTGATCAAGACATCATATCAATCTTCTAAAATTCATAACTATATTAGATATCTTCACACTACTATCATGACTGAAGCATCTTCACATATTCTCCCCCTCACATCATACACATCTTATTCAACCACTCAAGCTAACTGAGTGAGCTCCCCCTTAGCCAAACATATTTTAAAATAATATTATTGTCCTAAAAAATAAAACACATCTCGACTATCATCCACCATGCTTCTTCTTGCTTATAAAGTGTCTCCTCAAAGCCTAGATAGAAACATCCTAACCCATAATGTCCTCTAATAATGTGAAACTAGGAATTGCCCATAAATCCTCATATTCCTTCTCCTCCTTGGTTATTTGAAACTGATATTTCTTCTTTTTTTTAGACTTAAGAGAAGAAACTTTCTAATCCACTAAAATATTCTCCTTTTATTCTAAGATATAATTGATGATATATGTAGACAACATAGATTCATGACAAACCTTTTTATTTGAAGAAAGAACCTCATCACTAGGCATTGACAATTGATGTTATTTTCATGAAACTTGTTCAATAATAGTAAGATGTTCTCTTGGATCCATGCATACCTTAAATTTAGACTTAATTAGCACTTTTTTATTTTCCTTGAGCTTGACTATAATTGAATTTTGATTCTCCTTTTCTATATGGATAGAAGACACACTCTCTTAGCATTCCTAAACCTTTTTCATATATGATTCCTCTTTTTCTTTAACAGGTAGTCCACCTTGATCTTTTATCTCAAATAAATTGGTTTTCACTTCTTTAGGATTCTATACCAAGGATTGATCTTTCTTGAGCAAACTAGAATGTCCATGCACCATCTTATGACTTGAGAGCTTTCTTATAAAAAATCTTATAATATGACCAACTTGATGACAACTAAAACAAATAACATCTTGTCTCTTAGGTTCATTATGCTCAAGCTTGACTGTCTTAAGTCTCCATACCTAGTTTAGTCTTTTCCCATGCATTATGAGGTAGAATCTAGTAATATGTCCCATGTCATGACAATTATAATAGACTACATTATCCATACCTCTATTTGACCAAATACTCTTCCTTCTATAGTTTTTTGCCTTATGATAAAAAATATTACATGCAAAGCATTGACAATGAAATGAATTTTCATACCTTATAGTGTTTGGTTGTCTGATAGGTCTTCTCATGTTGCACTTGGTGCTTACATCCTTCTTATCTTGATCTAACCTCTCTTGCTCTTTATTATCCTTGTTTACCTTGACAACAAATTTCTCATGCTCATCCTTTAATTAATATAGCTTGGTTTTCAATTGAATTCTCTCATCCTCTTTAGCTCTCATACTTTAACTTGTAGCCTCTACCTAAATTTTGAGAAATTGGATAGTCTCCTTATCCCTATTAGCTTCTTTATCCATTTCATCCTTCAATCTACATGATTTCTCTTAAATAATCTTTATAAAATCAAGATTAGACTTCAACTCATCATGCTAACCTTGCTTTGAACTCAACTTGGCATTTCTCTTTTCTAACTGAGTCTTGAGATGTCTACATTCTTCTTCTTTTGAACTCAGATTTGTCTTTATAACCCTTAATTGATCCTCAAGAGTGTTGATCTTCTCTTTATCATGTTTTGATATTGAAATTGCTTTCAATGATTCTAGATCCTTATTAAGCTTGATGCACTCATCCTTAATAACCTTAAATATTGAGGCCATGATCTTATTCTAATCTTATTCTTGATCATACTTGCTTATTTTACCTTTTAACTTCTTAAAAAGTGACTTAAAATGATTCCAATTTTCTTCACTTAATTTTAGGCATGCATAAGTAACCTCTACTTGAGCCTTCAAATCTTGATTATCTTTCTTTAATTTCTTATCTATATTGTACCTTGGATCACCTTCAAGTGGTTAAACTTGAAAATAATATCCTATTCTGATACCAATTATTAGATGTACAATCACTGAGAGAGGGGGTGAATCAGTGATGATAGATATTCAATCTAATTCCAAATGATTTAAACCCTTAACCATTCAACACATATAATCATGGATCATACACATCATTCATAACAAATGAATATGGAAGATAAAACAAGATCAAGCATAAACACATAATATATGTGGGAAACCCTCTTGAGGGATAAAACCCACTGAACCCTAAAAGATGGAATACAATCCTATATTAAAAATATCTAAAATTTAGACCAGAACCAACTAATTAAATAACACACATACCTTATTTTATTGAGATATCAATCCCACAAGGAGTTATTTCCCCTGTCTAGCTGAGAACCCACAACAACTAGACCTTTAGTAAGTTTTATCTTGAAAGGAGGAACCAACCCCCTAGGCAACTAAGCACCCACTTATCTATCTTAAACATATCATATTAAACACCTATTTCTTCTCTTTAACTGATGATGACCACCTTTTTCTGCACTCTTCACCTTCAATCTCTCTCAAGTTGTCTTTAGGACTAACTCACTCAAACTGCCTCTTCTAGGCTCATTAGGTCCAATGACCTATGTTTCTTCCTACATCAAATTAATAAAATAGGCATGATTTATCCTCGTCACTCTCTTTTTTTCCTTAATGTCCTATACCTTCTCTTTCAAAGGTTCTCTCGTTCACTTGAATGCACTCACATAACTAGCACAAATAGGCCAATAATACCTTGTATATATACCACTCTCTTAGTATAACCCATCTTGGTCAAACAATATGATTATCATACTTGTTATACCTTTTAAATATGTCCTAATATATGTTATATGTAATAACCACACACTCCTTAGGTTTTTCAATACCTCAGTAGCCCCAAACCACCATTAGGTCTCAATGAGACCTAAAACAATTAGGTCTTCATACTCAAATGTTACATGTGAGACTACTTGGACCACCTTCATCCTTTACCAATGATTAGAACACATTAAATAAAAATCAAATGTCACCTTTATCACTCTTATATGGGTCCATTTTACCTAAAACACCAACTCCACACTTGAACCTACCAATTAGGTCTCCTCACTCTTTAAGCCTTCATACATAGAAAACACAGTCTCAAACTTTTATATCAAACACTCAAGTATTTCACATATACATATGATTATATCACATTTTTTAACCCTTAAAAAAATATTGAATACCTCCATGTTCTTTATATACTTCAACACAATCTCTAAACACTTAAATCAACTCTTTCCAAATGATCACTCAGGCTGGTCACACATAGTCAAAATTTAATTATACTATTTTGACTCTCCATATCTAATTAATGGAAAAATTTGACAACCAATTCCTTATAATAATCCTTATATACTTATATAACATCTCCATACTCATTTTATTTCTTAACTATTCTCAAAACATATTCAACTTACCTTTGCAAGATAGTCACTCAAACTATCAATACATTCAATAAACATAGTCAACTTATAAGCCTTTATTCATACTAAATATGGATTTTTAAAATCTATAAAATATATAAAGATATTCTTAATTGAGTATACAACACTATATAATAGTTATTTCATCTTGAAAGATCAAAATACTATCAATAAAAACTCAATTAACCTTCTAAATTCACTCGCAGAGCATGGTCAAACATAGCCAACTTTGGATCTCAATATATTTGACTATATATACATTAAAACCTTATAATTTATTTATATGGATTTATCTTGAAGTATTATTCAACTTTTATTTTTACATCACTTTCAAATTCATCCTAGATCAAAAGATATAATCAAAATACTCAGCACTGGTTTTTCCTTTGTTAATTTCAAATACCAATGGTCATTATATAATTCAAACATTATAAACACATGTCTTCTATCATGTCGCATTTTCAGTTAACATCTTCAAAATGGATGGTTAGCCTATTATGCAACCTTCATAGGCTAATAGGATGGATAGAAGGTCTTGATGGGAGATTGGATTGGCTTCGTTTAGCAGAATTTTTTCAGTTGGCTTTCGTTTGGGCTCGATCGGACATATATTGAGGGAGATATTAATATTTGATTGATTTAATCAAATATTAATTATTTGGTCTATTTTTAATTATAAACTCTAATTCTAATTTAAGAAAACCCTAATTAGGGCAAGCACATCTTTTTGAGGGTATAAGGGTTTCTCATGGAGGCCATTATTGATTATGCATATGATTATTGATTTTGATACTGAAGAATTCTTCTGTGAAGACTGAGCCAAGGGTTCTAGGATTCCATTGTAGTGGAGAATGTCAACTCTTCATTGTGTGTGATTTAGAGGCTGTGAAATATCAGCTGATCTATTGCCAAAATTGAGAGATAGCTTCATCCAAAAGTTATCACAGAGGTTTACAGATTTGAGAGGTAACTTCATATAGAAGTTATCACAGAGCTTTCCAGGTATTTTTATTTATTTAGTTTTGATTCAATAAATTATACAGATATAGATATTCTATATTAGAGCCAAATATCTTCGGATTAGGGGTTGAAACAAACAGTTTGTGCTTATTTGGTGGCCGTACGGAGTCCGTATAGATTCGCACAGAAACCGACATCGGCAGGTACAGATCCACGCAGATACCGACATCGGCAGGCAGAGATCCCCAGTGACCAACATCGGCCAACTGAAGACTAACGTCAGCAGAGAAGGACTGACATAGACTGATGTCGACAGTATATCGACCGACGCCGGTGACTGTGTGTTCGACACATCAGGCCGAGACAGAATTTCCAGATTCAAGCTCAATTTCCAGATTTGCCAAATCCTAGGGTTTTAAGATAGAATATTTTATATCATTTTATTTGTATGATAGAGACTCAATTGTGTAATCATCTAGAAGAACAAGTGATAAGATCTGTGATTTGCCATTGAGAGACTATTTAATTGTGATTTATTTATTTATTTGGAAATTATTTTGGCAAAATTTGTATCTTTGTTCAGAGCTTTATTTTTTCTATATTTCCAATTGGTTGGGGATATTAAAGTGGTATTAAAGCTTTGCTTGGAAAAAGGAGCCCCTAAGTAAGGGACATTACAATGGTATTAGAGATAAATCCTGCCATCCTGAGGGTGTGACAATCTTATGCAGCCACAAGAGTTGGGACCACACAGGTTTAACACACGCAGTAGAGCCTTGCTTGAAGGTACCCAGTTGTTAGAATAGCAGCGGATTATCATGAGTGAAAAATGTGAGGTTAGCCCACCCAGGGGCCACAGGTATGATGCTGATCAGGACACCAGAGAATTTCATCGTGCTATGATGACAAGCCAATAGTAGATGAATCATACACTACAGGCACTTATGACTATGATAAGGGGGATGAACGCACCTAATGGACAAAATAGGGACCAAAGAGATGACAAGAGTGCTACGGTTAATCAGAAACCACAGCAGACTCACTCTAGAATAGCTAATAGACCTACACATCCTACATTTGTTCAAGAAAAACCAGAGGCACCAGCAGAGGAGGAGGTAGGGAATTCCCCATTTGCAGATGTTTACATGGCTAAAAATGATGAGTGGGACTTATTACCTCCTCATGTTCAAGAGAGGATGTCCTTTGATCATTTTGTCAATCTGAGGAGAGAGCACTACAGATTGGTTAGACAGGACAGGAGGCCTAGAGTTCAATTCAGTGAGCTGAAGAAGGCTACTGGTAAGCTTTCTTTGACTACTTTTGATGGCAGTGGCAAGATGACAGCTCAAGCTTGGGTTCATAAGCTTGACACCTTTTTGGCATTGAGACCAATGTCAGAGATAGAGGCCATCAAATACGCCACTTTGTACTTAGATGGAGTAGCACATGATTGGTGGTACCATGGTATGGTAACACTTCAGTATAATCAGGTAATAGAGTACCAGGACTTTGTGGATAGATTGGTTGAGCGGTTTGACAGGAAAGACCCTGAGGTTTACTTTTGAGATCTGGCATAGTTGAGACAGACAGGTAACTTGGAGTCCTTCATTGGTGAGTTTCAGAGATTGGCAATCATGGTGCCCAATATTTTTGAGCGTAGATTGGTAGTTCTCTACATGGAGGGATTGACAGAGCCATTGAGAGGTTGGATCAAATCTTTTGATCCTCCTTCATTACAGGTAGCTATGAAGAAGGCGCGTAGTATGGAGATGGTAGCCCCATCCCATAAATTTAAGTCCAAAGGTACTTCTTCATCTAGAGACCATAAGTGCTCCAACGCAGATACAGAGAGACCGGATTTTAACATAGATAAATGAGGTGTAAAGAATGATTCAAAGGCCAATCCAGTAGCACCACCTTTGGATCATGAGGCACTTAATGATCTACGTAGGAAGAATCTTTGCTTCTACTGCAAAGGTCTATATGATATCCATCACGATTGTCCTTTGAGGCCTAAGGGCAAGGCGAATCATGTGATGTGGGCATATTACGAGGATTTAGATTCTGAGGATTTTGAATAGCAGGATGGTTTTGAGGAGGTAGAGGCTTCAGAGCCTAAGGTAGAGGCAGATTTAGAGCTTCATATACAGGAGGCACGTCTATCCAGCATTCAGTCAGATGAGTCATTTAGACTCCGTGGAGTTTTGGCAGGGCAAAAGGTCATCACCCTTCTTGATACAGGAGCCACACATAATTTTATAGATGCTATATTTGTGGAGAAATGTGGACTCACTACCACAGATTTTGAGGGCATCAGAGTTAAGGTAGCCGATGGTCACACTCTTAGGTGTGAGCGTATGATTAGAGACCTCCCATTGTGCTTGAACAACTATGAGTTCAAGGCTGATTATTATGTGGTGAACATGGGGGATATAGACTTAGTCTTGGGTATGAAGTGGCTTCATTCATTTGAGGAAGTTACTCTTCATCTCAAGGACATGGAGGTTTGCTTTGATGTTGATGGGAAGACACATATACTTAAGGCAATATGGGGCAGCAGCTTTAGATATATGTTTTTTCATCGGATGGAGAGGCTCATACGACATAACATGATAGAGTGCGATGACGAGTGCACATTGACACCAACACAGGAGAGACAAGTGGACGAGCTTGGTCTTGAGGTGAGTGCAGTTCAGGAGTTATCACATGTGGTAGGGACTCAGCTTGCTGTTACAGTCGGGTCTCAGGTTGATATGACTCTTTCTAGCCTTCACAATCCAGATTTAGATATTATTCAGGTACGGAGTTTGCTTGAGTTGCTTGCTGATTTTCATTTATGGATTGGATGTTGGGGTGCTTATCTTAGTATTAGGTATGGACATGGCATGGAGTTTGCATTGATTGACAGCAGGGTAGATCATGACTACATTTGGGATCCAGGTGGATTGATGGGTGTATCATTCAGCAATTGCTTGAGGGCAAGCAATTTCAGGAGGGGCAGATTGTCATGTCCCCTTTTCAATTAACATCTTTAGAATGGATGGTTAGCCTATTATGCAACCTTCATAGGTTAATAGGATGGATATAAGGTCTTGATGGGAGATTGGATTGGCTTCGTTTAGCAGAATTTTTTTAGTTGGCTTTCGTTTGGGCTCAATCAGACATATATTGAGGGAGATATTAATATTTGATTGATTTAATCAAATATTAATTATTTGGTCTATTTTTAATTAGAAACCCTAATTCTAATTTAAGAAAACCCTAATTAGGGAAAGCACATCTTTTTGAGGGTATAAGGGTTTCTCATGGAGGCCATTATTGATTATGCATATGATTATTGATTTTGATACTGAAGAATTCTTCTGTGAAGACTGAGCCAAGGGTTCTAGGATTCCATTGCAATGGAGAACATCAACTCTTCATTGTGTGTGATTCAGAGGATGTGAAATATCAGCTGATCTATTTCCAAAATTGAGAGATAGCTTCATCCAAAAGTTATCACAGAGGTTTACAGATTTGAGAGGTAACTTCATACAGAAGTTATCACAGAGCTTTCTAGGTATTTTTATTTATTTAATTTTGATTCAATAAGTTATACAGATATAGATCTTTTGTATTAGAGCCAGATATCTTTGGATCAGGGGTTGAAACAAATAGGTTGTGCTTATTTGGTGGCCGTACGGAGTCCGTATAGATTCACACAGAAACCGACATCGGTAGGTACAGATCCACGCAGATACCGACATCAGCAGGCAGAGATCCCCAGTGACCAACATCGGCCAACTAAAGACTAACGTCGGTAGAGAAGGACTGACATAGACCGATGTCGACAGTATATCGACCGACGCCGGTGACTGTGTGTTCGACACATCAGGCCGAGACAGAATTTCCAGATTCAAGCTCAATTTCCAGATTTGCCAAATCCTAGGGTTTTAAGATAGAATATTTTATATCATTTTATTTTTATGATAGAGACTCAATTGTGTAATCATCTAGAAGAACAAGTGATAAGATCTGTGATTTGCCATTGAGAGACTATATTGTGATTTATTTATTTATTTTGAAATTATTTTGGCAAAATTTGTATCTTTGTTCAGAGCTTTATTTTTTCTATATTTCCAATTGGTTGGGGATATTAAAGTGGTATTAAAGCTTTGCTTGGAAAAAGGAGCCCCTAAGTAAGGGACATTACAATGGTATTAGAGATAAATCCTGCCATCCTGAGGGTGTGACAATCTTATGCAGCCACAAGAGTTGGGACCACACAGGTTTAACACACCGAGTAGAGCCTTGCTTGAAGGTACCCAGTTGTTAGAATAGCAGCGGATTATCATGAGTGAAAAATGTGAGGTTAGCCCACCCAGGGGCCACAGGTATGATGCTGATCAGGACACCAGAGAATTTCATCGTGCTATGATGACAAGCCAATAGTAGATGAATCATACACTACAGGCACTTATGACTATGATAAGGGGGATGAATGCACCTAATGGACAAAATAGGGACCAAAGAGATGACAAGAGTGCTACGGTTAATTAGAAACCACAGCAGACTCACTCTAGAATAGCTAATAGACCTACACATCCTACATTTGTTCAAGAAAAACCAGAGGCACCAGCAGAGGAGGAGGTAGGGAATTCCCCATTTGCAGATGTTTACATGGCTAAAAATGATGAGTGGGACTTATTACCTCCTCATGTTCAAGAGAGGATGTCCTTTGATCATTTTGTCAATCTGAGGAGAGAGCACTACAGATTGGTTAGACAGGACAGGAGGCCTAGAGTTCAATTCAGTGAGCTGAAGAAGGCTACTGGTAAGCTTTCTTTGACTACTTTTGATGGCAGTGGCAAGATGACAGCTCAAGCTTGGGTTCATAAGCTTGACACCTTTTTGGCATTGAGACCAATGTCAGAGATAGAGGCCATCAAATACGCCACTTTGCACTTAGATGGAGTAGCACATGATTGGTGGTACCATGGTATGGTAACACTTCAGTATAATCAGGTAATAGAGTACCAGGACTTTGTGGATAGATTGGTTGAGCGGTTTGATAGGAAAGACCCTGAGGTTTACTTTTGAGATCTGGCATAGTTGAGACAGACAGGTAACTTGGAGTCCTTCATTGGTGAGTTTCAGAGATTGGCAATCATGGTGCCCAATATTTTCGAGCGTAGATTGGTAGTTCTCTTCATGGAGGGATTGACAGAGCCATTGAGAGGTTGGATCAAAGCTTTTGATCCTCCTTCATTACAGGTAGCTATGAAGAAGGCACGTAGTATGGAGATGGTAGCCCCATCCCATAAATTTAAGTCCAAAGGTACTTCTTCATCTAGAGACCATAAGTGCTCCAACGTAGATACAGAGAGACCGGATTTTAACATAGATAAATGAGGTGTAAAGAATGATTCAAAGGCCAATCCAGTAGCACCACCTTTGGATCATGAGGCACTTAATGATCTACGTAGGAAGAATCTTTGCTTCTACTGCAAAGGTCCATATGATATCCATCACGATTGTCCTTTGAGGCCTAAGGGCAAGGCGAATCATGTGATGTGGGCATATTACGAGGATTTAGATTCTGAGGATTTTGAATAGCAGGATGGTTTTGAGGAGGTAGAGGCTTCAGAGCCTAAGGTAGAGGCAGATTTAGAGCTTCATATACAGGAGGCACGTCTATCCAGCATTCAGTCAGATGAGTCATTTAGACTCCGTGGAGTTTTGGCAGGGCAAAAGGTCATCACCCTTCTTGATACAGGAGCCACACATAATTTTATAGATGCTATATTTGTGGAGAAATGTGGACTCACTACCGAAGATTTTGAGGGCATTAGAGTTAAGGTAGCGGATGGTCACACTCTTAGGTGTGAGCGTATGATTAGAGACCTCCCATTGTGCTTGAACAACTATGAGTTCAAGGCTGATTATTATGTGGTGAACATGGGGGATATAGACTTAGTCTTGGGTATGAAGTGGCTTCATTCATTTGAGGAAGTTACTCTTCATCTCAAGGACATGGAGGTTTGCTTTGATGTTGATGGGAAGACACATATACTTAAGGCAATATGGGGCAGCAGCTTTAGATATATGTTTTTTCATCGGATGAAGAGGCTCATACGACATAACATGATAGAGTGCGATGATGAGTGCACATTGACACCAACACAGGAGAGACAAGTGGACGAGCTTGGTCTTGAGGTGAGTGCAGTTCAGGAGTTATCACATGTGGTAGGGACTCAGCTTGCTGTTACAGTCGGGTCTCAGGTTGATATGACTCTTTCTAGCCTTCACAATCCAGATTTAGATATTATTTAGGTACGGAGTTTGCTTGAGTTGCTTGCTGATTTTCATTTATGGATTGGATGTTGGGGTGCTTATCTTAGTATTAGGTATGGACATGGCATGGAGTTTGCTTTGATTGACAGCAGGGTAGATCATGACTACATTTGGGATCCAGGTGGATTGATGGGTGTATCATTCAGCAATTGCTTGAGGGCAAACAATTTCAGGAGGGGCAGATTGTCATGTCCCCTTTTCAATTAACATCTTTAGAATGGATGGTTAGCCTATTATGCAACCTTCATAGGTTAATAGGATGGATATAAGGTCTTGATGGGAGATTGGATTGGCTTCGTTTAGCAGAATTTTTTTAGTTGGCTTTCGTTTGGGCTCGATCGGACATATATTGAGGGAGATATTAATATTTGATTGATTTAATCAAATATTAATTATTTGGTCTATTTTTAATTAGAAACCCTAATTCTAATTTAAGAAAACCCTAATTAGGGAAAGCACATCTTTTTGAGGGTATAAGGGTTTCTCATGGAGGCCATTATTGATTATGCATATGATTATTGATTTTGATACTGAAGAATTCTTCTGTGAAGACTGAGCCAAGGGTTCTAGGATTCCATTGCAGTGGAGAACATCAACTCTTCATTATGTGTGATTCAGAGGATGTGAAATATCAGCTGATCTATTGCCAAAATTGAGAGATAGCTTCATCCAGAAGTTATCACAGAGGTTTACAGATTTGAGAGGTAACTTCATACAGAAGTTATCACAGAGCTTTCTAGGTATTTTTATTTATTTAATTTTGATTCAATAAGTTATACAGATATAGATATTTTGTATTAGAGCTAGATATCTTTGGATCAGGGGTTGAAACAAATAGGTTGTGCTTATTTGGTGGCCGTACGGAGTCCGTACAGATCCATATAGATTCACACAGAAACTGACATCGACAAGTACAGATCCACATAGATACCAACATCGATAGGCAAAGATCCCCAGTGACCGACATCGGCCGACTGAAGACTAACGTCGGTAGAGAAGGACTGACATAGACCGACGTCGGTAGTATATCGACTGATGCCGGCGACTGTGTGTTCAACATAGTAGGCCGAGACAGAATTTCTAGATTCAAGCTCAATTTCTAGATTTGCCAAATCCTAGGGTTTTAAGACAAAATATTTTCTATTATTTTATTTGTATGACAGAGACTCAATTGTGTAATCATCTAGAAGAACAAGTGATAAGATCTATGATTTTCCATTGAGAGACTATATTGTGATTTATTTATTTATTTGGAAATTATTTTGGCAAAATTTGTATCTTTGTTCAGAGCTTTATTTTTTCTGTATTTCCAATTGGTTGGGGATATTACATCTTCATCTCATGTCCTATGGAAAATTTCTCAAACATGATCCATCGATATCCTTAATATCCTCCTAAATTTAACTATTCAATAGTCACCATTGATCATTTCCAAAGGCTTCTGTGATTAAGACACTTTGTACCCCTGTGTGCTTTTTGAGCATTGATTATTTGACTTGAACCACACTATCAATTTCTATCTACATGAATACCCACATGTTGTTTATCTTCTATCAAATCATCATGATTAATACAATTGTCATTAGTTCATGTAATATTAGGAAACTTTGACATATTGACTTCAAGTATGTTATTGGATCACAATATGGATGATGGACGCTCATCGTTAGATCTATCTTGACTAGTTGACCCCAGTCTACAAGATCAAATTTTAAGGTTTATAATTTGAGATAGAAAACACTTCAAGATTCCAAAACTTTAGGGTACCTTCTTGGCACTATATACAACATCTTCATGAAAATCTTTGACCACTATTGACTTTCTAAGTACCTACACTAAATGCATAAACTTGCTGGTTCATTCATATTTGCATGACATGTAGTGATAGTTTGGCTTCTCTTAAGTTATAATATTCATGTTTTTCTTTCTAAATTATCAAATGACACACCAAAACTTCACTAAGACATCTATAAATGCCTCACAACCTATTCTTTATCCTTATTGATCTGCACAAATGCCATATACTCTCCAAATAGTCAATATGATCAATTTGTCATTAATGCACTATGAATCATTACCAATATTGACATCAATGATAACAATGAAATTCTTAGGACACCAAGATACTATGTCCAATATATGTAGCATAGACTCATCCCCTATTATAGTACTTTATCGAGGCATAAATGTGATAAAATTTATCTCAAGTTTAAATATGACTTCAATGATATGCATAGTGTAAAATCCAAAGAATGAGATGATTCTTAAATAATAATAAAAATATATCATAACACCCCTAGGTATTTACATGGTTTGATAATAATATATATCATAAAATTTGCATATTTAGACACATTATTTATGTTCTAAAGTAATATGTTTCATCTTGGTAGAAATTGTAAAGCCATTACAAATAGTGACAAATGTATTTGATGATGAATTAAATTAAGACTCAACTATAGATCAAGGGAAGAAAAGTCAACATAACATGCATTTGGATATGGTAAAAACACATCAAAGCATGTGATGAATTACTTAAAGTAAAAATTAATTATTGAAAACTTCATGACTAAGTCCAAATATAGTTGGTTTGATTATGTTTACCAAGCATTAAATAATTATAATTTTAAATTATTATGTATATCTGACTAGAGATGATGTATAATATGTGAAGATTCCTAAGAATGTAGCCAAAACATTAACTAGCATATTACTATAGTAACATTCTAAAATAAATTGAATGTAATACTGAATCTCAAAATTACTATTGTCTACAATGCCTCTAAAATAACATTTTATTGTTCTTAAATTAGAAGGATTTTTAATTCAAAAACATTTTTCAAAAAATAGTAACACTTCATTCCAAGTCAACAATGATTATATACAGCCAAGAGGACATTTGAACCAATTTTTAATGGTTGTGGCCTCATAGTTTCAATTAGAAATTTGTTCTACATCTAATAAAGATGTAAACATAAAAAAATTACAACAAAACTACTTATAAATCCTAAAGTGAACGCATATCCTTTATTTTTTTAGGGTTCTAAGCATTACAAAAATAATGTGAGAATATTTATTAAGAATTTAGACACAATTTAGAAGAACCTAGAATTCCTTTTAATTTTGGAAGAACTATTGTAATCAACCCATTAAACAAAGGTGTATCTAAATAAAATTATATCATTCCAATGAAATTTTTCTTAGAAAAACAGTTTGCAAAGGGAAAATGGCTTATGTCACCATTGTTTACAAAACTAGCCTTGATTGGGGATGAAGATGATGCAATATTATTTTTGAAAGAAGATAAAACTTTATGTGTGACAAATGTTAAACCATGAAAATTAAATTAAATTGAGTTACACTGCATAATATATAAAATAAATATTGTGGGCATTATATAATTTACAATACTATACATTGTTAATACTAATTCTTAGATGTTTTCATTCATATTTATCTCAGACCTCAAATAGGCTTTTTAAATATACTTAAATTTAATCAAAATTAATTTTTGGTACTTCTAGAGAATTTTTTATATTAAGGTTATTAATTTTTTTTGAATAATCAAAATTTGTTGATATACATGTATTGTTGAAACAATTGAATTTTGCCCCAAGAATTTTTGTTACTGTGAGATTCTCTCAAAACATTTTTGCAACTATGAATTTATCATAATTGAATATTTAAATTGAATTCTAAGATTAATTTTTCAACATAAAATATTGTGCAATGGTGTCACTAACTTTATTTGAATAAAATATTATTAATTGGCCAATTATTGAAAAATAATTATTGCATTGGTTTACTATTTCAGATATTATCAATCCACTTGGAAGCAAGTTATTAATAGTGGGAGTATAAGGGGTGATATTCAAGGTTCTAGTGACCATTAAATTTATTCTATGTACCAAACACCCAAAATTTTCATATTCATGCTAATAATACTTTAATCATACATTTATCCCTAACTTGTTGAAGATTGCAAATAAACATTTAGATATTATGTTATGGTTTACTTACTTAAACTCAAGAGTAAAATGTTCTTTCATTCAACACTTTAAATGGATACGAAATGTGGAAATTTTTTTTATGTGGGGGATATCAGACTATCAATTTAGAAACAAATTTATTAGATCAAAAAAGGAAATATTGTACCATTATACACCAAAAATATTGAAAAGGTTGTAGATAAGTACATGCACCTGTATGGGACATATAACATATTATTCATAGGTGAGAAAACATGTTTTATCAGTGAAAAAAAAGAATATATTTTCTTTGTATTTCCTCAAATCTATAAATTTGATGGCACACTACATTCTAATAAGAAAATATTAACACACTTAAGTACATGGTTAGATCATGTGGGACCGCACCTAAATATGCATCACTTTTTGGAAGCATATTAAAGAATAATTAGAAACTTTGATTGAGTTATATTACTACTATTACATAACTTGTATTTGTTACAAGATGATACAAACCCAATATTTTTTGGTTAGATTTTATAGTGAGAGATGGAATTATTTTGAAGTAAAAAAGTGATTGGTATAAGCACTGACTATGTTGCATATTTATATGGAAGTTGATTAATTTTATAGTTGATAGTTGTAATTATTTATATATCTACAAATAAAAGAAATTATTTTTTTACATGTAAATAACTTTGTCATCCTATTAAGTTTACTAATTTCTAATAACATATTTTAAAATGGTGACCATAGTGTTAGGATATTTTTTTCTAGTTTAGCATGACTTATCCTAGTTGTATGCCTAAGCCAATTATTCATCCCAAAAATAATCCTACACTTGAATAAAATGAATTCATATTAATTAGGGCCCAATTTACCCTATATACCCTCTATAATCTGGTAATCATTATCATGCTCTTATATTCTCATGTACTAGTGCTAGATTCACATTTGACTTTTCTCCTCCAATTCTCGCATGAAATATTTCCTAACTGTCTCTGCATTTTTTACCCTTGTCCAATTCATTCCCAATTTTTTGAGTCTTCCACCTTTGGTTACTCCATTTTTTTTTTCATCCTTGTTCCTCATGATTTCATTCTTCCATGCCAATGAATTTTACATCGCATCTCTCCCATGCCTTGGCTTACTTCTACACCAATATCTACCATGCCATCTTCAAAAAGTACTAATAATAAATTGATATAAAATTTGAGGTCCAACAATTAGTCTTAAATCTAACTCAAATTTCACTCTCATCTTAATCTATTTTGATTAAATTTATATCGATCGAAACCTAAAAAAGGTTAATTATTTGATGAAATTTAAATCATAGCCTCTACATAAAATGGATCATAGAATAGTCATCTGAAATAGTCATCCACGTCACTCTTATGATTTATTTTAATCTTATTAATTAATTACAATATTATCAAATTGATAATGACATTTTATCGCATTCATGTTTTATGTAGTAATTTCTTATGTGATCACATTATGCTTTAAAAATTGCATATATAATTTACTTTTGGATTTATTAGCCTTTAAAATTGAATGCATTGATTTTTCCAACTTGTTGGTCTATGATTTTTGATTTGGGGTCCCAAAATATTTTTTTGTCTCATGTACATTATTAAAATATCTATCTATATATTTATCTTTATGCTTTAGCAATTATTTGAGTGCTATAATTACAATGGGTTAATGAGATGATGACACACATCATAATCCATGGGTTTCACTCACTCAAAGCTTTAAAAAAATTGAATTTTATTGTGTCAAGCTCTAGGTGAGTAGGATTATGAAATTTTTTGAAATATTGGGTGTAAAATTGGCATATTAGTAGTATTTAGATCAGTGGGCATGCACCTGAGTGATCAAGATTGTGACACTTGGAAAAATCCTAGTGCTCCACTTTCTTATAGTGATTTAAATACAAGGGGGTTAATGGGATGGTGACACACATCATGATCCATGGGTTTCACTCACCTTGAGCTTACAAAAATTTGAACATTATTGTGTCAAGATCTAGGTGAGAAGGATTGTTACATTTGGCAAAATTGTAGGTGTAAAATTAGCATACTAGTAGTGTTTAGATCAATTGGCATGCACTTGAGTGATTTGGATTGTAACACTTGGTGAAATACTAGTGTTCCACTTTCTTAGAGTGATTTAATTATAAAGGGTTAATAGGATGATGACACACATCATGATCCATGGGTTCCACTCACCTAGAGCTTATAAAAATTTGAACTTTATTATGTCAAGATCCAAGTTAGCATAATTGTGACATATAGTGAAATTATAGGAATAAAATTGGAATATTGGTAATATTTGGATTAGTTAGTATGCACCTAGGTGATTGGGATTGTGAAACTTGGTGAAATCCTATGCTACACTTTCCTAAAAAAATAAATCTGAGTATATGAAGGTCATATATTAGTAGGTAGATGACACCTGGCCATATTATTACTTTATCTTGTTGAGAATAGGCATGTTCCCATTCTACACAAGATTAGAATACTATCAACTACCAAAGATATTTATCTTAATATTTTTGATTTTTTCTAGTCTATAAGACTAAAAATTTGATATTTAGGAATACACTATGTATATACTTATTTGGATTGATGTGTTTCAAATCATTAGTGTCATTAGACATCCACATACATCTATCATGACATCCTATAGACAGGTATCCAATGTCAGATGCTAAATTAAAATGGGTAAGTTGACTAGCTACAACTCCAGGCTAGGTATTGCCAATTTCACAAATTGAATCAAAGTGTTGGGAACTACTTGGAAAGTGAACCATAAATCCATACATGTGAAAAGTTAAAATATAAATCAATTAATGGGGATTCATAAAAATCTATTGGATGGATACGATGACTAATTTAAAGACTAAAAGTAATACAAACTTGACATAATAAGTGGGATCAACTCATAAATTTAGCATGATCATGTTTGCAAAAAAATATTGAATTATTTCAACAAAACTAGAGTAATGTGTACTAATATTTGATTAATAACTTTAAATTCCAAAGACACTGAAACTAGAATCCATAATATATGATTTGTAATTCTAATAAATTGAAAATTGGAATCCAATAATAGTTAAATTAGAATCTAATATTTGAAATAATTGATACTAATAAAATCCAATAATAATAGTTTTGGTTTTCAATCTAGGTTATAGACTATGTTTAAATTTCATTAAATGATGGTTCATGGAAGTTTTTGATGGTGTAGGATTTGGGATCCTCCTTATTCACCCAATGATCAAAGTCTTTGGCCCAGTCCCTTAGGACCTCATAGATATCATGGATACTTAACCATCTAGTAATGACCTATGCATCATATATTATGTCTAAGATTGGGAGATTTTAATACTTCTTAAATTCATCTCCATAGATATCTGAAATATTACATCCCATGGTCAAGGAGTACATAATGTCTTTGCTGCACCTAGAGATGCATAGAAAGTTGTTGAAGAAATTAGTGCATGAGAAGAATTTTGGTTTGGTATAAGATTTATGGACTCATAAGGTTATAATAGATATGATATCATCAATTAATTCCACATCATCATCTTCTAGTTCATAATCACTATTGGGCCTATATATATCTTCAAACATTTTGAATTTTTCATTATATTGTTTAAATCTCATGACACCCTATAGGAAGGTGGTATCCCATAATTCTTTCTCTAGTTTGGATTTGAAATTAAGGTGGAAATATTTGAATGGATTATTTTCTATGTGTCCATTCTTTTAACATGGATGCACTTTGGGTTATAGAGGGAATTTTAGGCAAAGGGCTCTAAATAATTTGAATTCCTAGAATATAGATAATGATAAGCCCAATTCATATGTAACCTTATAGGTGTATATGATATTTTCCATAGTACTATATTTAAAGGACCGTATCATTTGAATTAAATTTTGAGATGATGGGATTGATCTCAATTTAATGGTATAAGGCTTAGATTTAATCTTCATGAAGAAGTCTTAATTGGATTAGTTGGATACAATGTGACATGTCTAGGTGTAAGTATTATGAACTGCCCAAGTGAGCTAATAAATATAGAGAGTGTGGTGGGCACACACCTAGTTTTTATCTCATTACATCTATGATGTGTCTATGTCAACCATGTGACATTTATATGTCGGTGAGCTCAATGGGAACTCTGATGACTTGGTGTGGTAGGACACTTCCTAAACTTAGTAGCTCTAACTATGTAGACTAGCCACCTGAGTACAGTAAATATGATCAAGGGATCCTAGTCTATACTATTATCTAACTCATTGGGTGGGTATAGGACTTATTTTTCTTCTAGGGTGTGTATGGAGGTACACATGGTGTTATCCCATTGGATTTTGCCTCTCTATGCTCTAAGAGCTCTGACACCTCTAAGTGTATGGGTACATATGGTACTCTCCATTTAGTTTTAGCCTCTTAGGGATGTAATGGCTCTAATATCTACTAGTGTAGGGTACATAATCACTCTCTTATTGGATTTGGCATTTTGGGTATCTAATAACTCTGACATCTATAGGTACTCATACCACTCTCCCATTGGATCAAGCCTTTTAGGGTTTTGATGGCTCTATAACCTTTGAGTGTAAAATTACACATGGTGAAGTCCCTTTAGATCAATATTCTAGTGCTATGATAAATCTAACACCTCAGGATGTATGGGTACATGTGGAACTCACCCATTAGATAAGGTATTTTGTGCCTCTCACAACTTTAAACCTCTAGGTGTATAGGTAAATGTGACACTCTCCCATTATCTTTGTCTTTATATGGCTCTAATATCTCTAACATCTTTATATCTATGGGTGCACATGGTACTCTCCCATTGTATTGGAACTCCTGGGGATCTGATAGTTCTTACACCTATGTGACTTGAAAAACATACAAAAGGACCAAGTCATTTATAAAATCATCTCATGAGCAAGGGATACTTATGTATCATAAAATAAGATTAAGAAAACACCTATTTTAAATATTTTATGTAGGGGAAAATTAGTGCCCAAAAAATCTAAGTATGAAAAATACTTTTGAAGCATAATGGGACTAAACCTTTTATTAACAGACACATAAGATATTCAATATAACAAAATGGGCTTAATCTAATGGGTTATTATCATAATTAAATAAAATATATAAGAATGAAAATCTAATAGGTGCTTCAAGTTTTTTAAAATTGAGGATTAGGATGGGATTTACAGAGGACCGAGGATTTTTAAAAAATTAAGTATTGTATAGGTCCCATTTTCCTCTATGAAAATATATTTGTTGGTCACAAAAAATGGTGACTATGCAAGGAAAATGTTGTCCAATTTTTAGAACCTAAACTACAAATTTTAATTATTAAAAAAGTGGATAGGCCATCATAAACTTATTTTAATATAAATAGAGGAGAAAGAAGTGATTAAGTATACTTTAAGACATAACATATTGGGATCTAATTCATTCAATAGTTTATCTTGTGCAAATAATGATTCATTTACTATAGTTTCCCTTTGAATTAATGATAAAGATTAGAGGTTACTTAGGTGTGTAAAACTCTTGAAAGGTACTTGATTTACATAATTCCATGGAAGGGAAGGTTGGGCATTGCTTTATTGCTAATTAAGTGTCCATATTCCTAGTAAATATACCTTTTGTTCTACTCTAAAACTTTCTCCATTTCCATCCAAGCCATAAATTTTGTGATGAAGGTTTTCTAAATCACCCCTACTTAGGAATATATTTTAATATTTCTTTAATATTTTAGACATCCTTTAGTCTTAACATTTTATTTTATTTATGATTTGTGAGGGTTGAGAACAAATGTAGCCAAGGTGAATGGTTAATTTAATTAACTCTTATCATTAATGGATCTCTTTACTTATTATGTGAATTTAG